>CM040749.1:915000-932500 GCA_022829145.1 Albula goreensis
CCGGCAGAGCCCCCTGCTCGCCACCCTGAGCGGGAACTACTCTTCACCTCTCAGCATCAGCAGCTCGTCCAATAGCGTCCTTCTGCACTGGACCTCTGACCACGCCTCCGGCCCCAAGGGTTTCAGGATTCGTTACTCAGGTCAGCAGCGATACTACAATAACGCCACCGTGGAACGGCCTGGATCACAAAGAGCAGACAGAGACAAGACCCGAGGAGTTTGTGAGAGAAACCGGAGAATGTGGCACAGTCCACATCAAGAATGGCAGTTAACATATTAAATGACTGTTTCCATAACTACCAGTTTGGAGCTTGCTGAGGTTGCCTTTTTAAGTCCGAACTCACAGTGTGGACACAGATTAGATTTGACATGCTTAAATCTCCTAAGCCGTGGCAGCTGTCAGCAGGTGTTTTCAAACTCAGTAGTTTGACACTGAGCAAAATTCCTTCTGAAAACGTTCTAAAGCAGTTATTCTGGCTGCTGGGTTTGTGATTAGACCTTCCTTTTATGAAGACCATACACTTTGTTTTATTTCAACTAACAGCTTTAGAGTGTGGAAATATAAATGTCATATTTCAGGCTACACATGACTACTATTCAGAGTGATGCAGAAATACTGGTAGTCACAGACATTGGTATATTACATTATTATCTGGTGAAGACGCAAGAGAGGCGTGCCATTTATACAGGGAGACAGTTAAAGCTCAGGGGCTGGAGTGTCATGATGATGTCATAATGGAGTGATGATGTCAGGATGATGTCAGCTGTTTGGTCGGGGCTCTCCCAGTCAGAAGCTGCAGGAGAGCAGGAGAAAGCAGCAGCCTGGCCTGCGCCTGTCTCCACAGGAGCACCGCTTATTCCAGGTGCAGGCTGTTCTGTGTGGGCTGTAATTTGCTGCAAGTGTTCCTCATTTCCTGAATTGCACATAAAAGGATGAATTTCCTGTTGTCAGAGTCCAGTGACTCGCAGTGCTCTGTCACGGTAAATGTGCTTCACACTTAATGCGACGGCTCCCTGCTGTTCAGGTAATGAATGCACAGGAAACAGCAGGTCTGGCGTCTGGAATGCGTACCATTTCACCAGCTAAAAACAAGCATTCTCGCCCTCAAATTTACCTTAGCACACACGTACAGACTCACTGTGAGCGAGCTAGCAAGCTCACAGGTGACTCCCGCCAGCCTGGAGCTCTCAGTGATGGGTGAGTGTGTGTGTGTGTGTGTGTGTGTGTGTGTACCACAGTTTAGAGCCCACCGCTGCGTGGAGACAGAGACATCATCCGTGGCGTAGCGCTGAATGGCGGTGGGTTATCGGCCTCCCCTTCCCCTCGCCGCTCATAATCCAATCAGAGCACTTTGGCCACGGCGCCTGCCTCTGCCACGCTTGCTCAAACTGGAGCGTGAAAACGACACGCTCCTCCTCGCGGTTCCGCCTGCGTTAGCCCCGCCCTTAATCGCCATAACCGAAAACACAAAGCAGCTCCTCACTGAGCGCTTCCTCACATCATCCATCAGCCGAAAATCTTTATATTACATTTACATCCACTGGCCTGATTTTATCTGCTCAGCGATAATGAGTGCATTTGAGCGGGCGCAGGTAGCAAAGCAAATGAATTTTCATGGAACCAAAGTTTATTGTGCTGCAGCACGGCTTTCTCATCTAACACCCAAACCCCTCATTTAATCTGCGACTTTACACTCATAACTGCACCCCCTACTCTTAACATGACAGCTAATATACTGTACCCCCTCCTTTAATCTCACTATGTATTCAACCATATGAAACTGGATATGAGTTACACAGCACCTGCTTTCAGCAACTAAGGTGTTATTATATGGATTTTCTTGCTTTAACAGAAATACATTTTGAATATTTGTTGTGTGTGTGTGTGTGTAGTATAATGGTTAGGAGCTGGGCCTGTAGTATCATGGTATTTTTGCACTTCAGCCATGTCTTTGTCTTTATGTTGTAAGTGGCTCTAATGTTGTAAGAGCACCTGCTAAATCCTGTAATGTAACATTCCACAGCGGCATACTGCAGCCCCCCTGCTCCCCCAGCGAATGGTTCGGTCCTCAGCCTGACTGGTACGTCCCCAGGCAGCTCTCTGCAGTTCGCCTGTGACCAGGGCTTTCACCTGATTGGACAGAGCAGTGCCACCTGCAGTCGCACCTCTGAGGGACTGTATCAGTGGAGTGCCCCAACGCCCCTCTGCCAAGGTGAGTGACCACGCCCCTATAATCCCTGCTAACCCTAACCCTAACCCCTACAATCCCTACTAACCCTAACCCTAACCCCTACAATCCCTATTTCTCCTAACCCCTAACCCCTACAATCCTTACTAACCCTAACCCTAACCCCTACAATCCCTACTAACCCTAACCCTAACCCCTACAATCCCTACTAACCGTGACCCCTAACCCCTACAATCCCTACAGAATGAAACCCAAACCCAGAATGAAAGTGCTGTTCCTCCCTACAGAATGAATCCACCTGTGCCCCTACCTTGCCACACACCATACTCAGCAGAATGAATCAGTGCTGTTCCTCCTGGCTCAGCAGAATGAATCAGTGCTGTTCCTCCTGGCTCAGCAGAATGAATCAGTGCTGTTCCTCCTGGCTCAGCAGAATGAATCGGTGCTGTTCCTCCTGGCTCAGCAGAATGAATCAGTGCTGTTCCTCCTGGCTCGGCAGAATGAATCAGTGCTGTTCCTCCTGGCTCAGCAGAATGAATCAGTGTTGTTTTGGGCTGGGCAGCCTCAGGCTAAATGAACCTCAGTGGGTCTGCTTCTGCACTCTCAAACACTCAGACCCTGCTTAGCAGTGCCCTGCTGATCAGGGGCATGATATTGGGTGCAGACGATTGGGTTATCCCATCCATGTGATGTAAATGCTGTTGTGTGATTGGCTGATCTTCAGTGGTGTCCTGTGGTGCGCCGCCGGTCCTGGTGAATGGTACGGTGTTTGGGCGGGACTACAGCCTGGGCTCAACAGCTCACTACCGTTGCGACCCCGGCTTCCGATTGGCTGAAGGCTTCGCCCAAACTATCGTCTGCAAAGAACCTGGGAGGTGGAGCCCCAGCGATGCCCTGCCCATCTGCACAGGTGAGTGGGCTCAGGACGACTCCTGACTGGATGATGGAGCACACTGGTGAGTGGCAGGGGAGGGGAGGTGGTGAGATCTGATCCATCCAATCAGAGGAGAGTAAGGAGCCACTCAAAGGTGGCAGATGAGGCGAATGCTGAGCCTAACTGGGCTGAAAGGCCTGGCTGATCATATGGTCTTGTGTTCTTGGTCTGATCTAATGGTGGAAACACACTGGCAGCGTCAACGCTGGCCGGCAAAGAGCACATTGTGATTGCAGGTTTCACGCGGCCAACCAGCGAGCCGTTTCAAAGAAGTTGAAATCAGTGAACTTTGACCTGGCTGCTTGAAAATGTCACAAAGTAGCAACCAGTCGGATTTCACAACATCACATTTTTGCTCTGTGGGTACAGTCAAATACATAAAGTAAAATAAATGAGGAGGAACTTATCGCTGTTGCAAGTTTCCCTGAGATTTACGACCCTGCTCTGCTGTTATACAGGGATAGTGATAAAAGAAACATTACCTTTGAAAATGTGACAGAAATCATCTGTGTTTCTGGTGCACCAATATAAACATGTGTAAATACAATGTAATTAATATGGCCTAATGTGCAATAATAAGGTTTTCAGTGGATATTTGACCTATCTGGTGTTGCTAGGGTATTGTTTTCCCCCCAGCTTCATATAGCTTGTCTTGAGCCTATAACATTAATCAGAAAACCAATTAATAAAATGAGCCAAAAAAGATTGTATCTCATACTTGCGAAGTGTCACGTTTTACCCAAATCATGCTTTATTGCAGTCACATGGTCGTGAAATGTAAATCTCACGGGTTGTTACACTTTAAACAATATATTGATAAATAATACAAATAAATAAGGCAGTTACATAACACCATATTGATTACTTATTTCTGGTTTTCTGTGTTTGTGAATAAAAAACGGCTACTCCTAAGGTGATGAGTGTATTAGAGGACACGCCCACATGCATTGGGTGGTGGCATTCAGGAGTGGTGCCAAGCGTCTTCAACGCTGCCAGTGTGTTTACATCATAACACACACACTAGGGTGTAGGTAGGCCCCACTGAGGGAGAATGCCATGCACACACTGCCAATGCTCCAAAAGAAACCTATTATGATGTCACAGCATTGTCACCAAAGATACCCTGCCTTCATACACGTGTCATAGTGTCACTGGGACACACACACAAGCCTTCATACTCACATACGGCCCTGACTTTGTCATTGAAGCATAACTCCTATGGGCCGTAGTACTTCAGCTGTGTAGACAGTGAAGAATGAACTGATTATATTCTGTAAACAGGTGTTCCTCCGGCTGAATTGATTGTGATTTTCAAGGTAATTGTTGTTGTAAAGCAGCACAGTATGAAAACCAAAATAAAGCATCTATTAAGGCCAACTATGGGTACAGCATGGAGCACACTCACACCCACGCATGCTCAGTCAGACACCCATGCGCGCTCAGTCAAACACATGTATGCTCAGTCAGACACACACATGCTCAGTCAAACACACACGCACACACTCGCATGCTCGGTCAAACACACACATATCAATCAAGCACATTTCAGAGCCCAGATTTCCCAGTGTCTCATGGTCATTGATAATCAGCTGCAGAGTTCCACACCCTTTGTGATGTCAAAGCCAGACACTCAGACCCCTTTGTGATGTCAAAGCCAGACACTCAGACCCCTTTGTGATGTCAAAGCCAGACACTCAGACCCCTTTGTGATGTCAAAGCCAAACACTCAGACCCCTTTGTGATGTCAAAGCCAGACACTCAGACCCTTTGTGATGTCAAAGCCAGACACTCTGACCTCAGTTTGTAGTTCTGGGAAGAGCTCAGGTGGTGACCTTTGACCTTTTTTCCTTCCAGCGGTGACATGTCCAGACATTGGCGTTTCTACAGTGCATCATGGGAGATGGAGGCTGATCTATGGGTCCCATAACCAGTTCAACGCTGCCATGATGCTGACCTGCGACCCCGGCTACTACTACATGGGTCAACGGGTCATCCGCTGCCAAGGCAACGGCACATGGGACTACCCCAACCCCAGACCGTCCTGCAGCAGTGAGTACAGCAGCCTTCTATTGGCTCGGCTGTTAGAGTACGCACAGGCAGCCAGATGCTCAATGGCTGTTCTAACAGTGAAACCCTATGGATGTCAGCTAAGGCTGAGACCCTGCACTTGGCCTCCTATTGGCTGGGCTGAGAGCAGCAGCTGATTGGCTCTGCCTTGTCCAATGGGGCAAGCAGGGAGGCAGTGATTGGCTCTGCCTCGTCCCATGGGGCAAGCAGGGAGGCAGTGATTGGCTCTGCCTCGTCCCATGGGGCAAGCAGGGAGGCAGCTGTATGGAAGGTCAGTGCTGTTATCATCTGCAGGGAACATATGCACAGGTAATGCAATTTCCAGGTTTAGCTCAGGGACTCCTGTTTCCACAAAACAGACCAGAGATAAAAATGTGCTTTTCTCTTTTCTATCCTGTCACCCAGTATTAAGCCAGCAATGTCGTATTTATTTAGGTGCGGTATCATTTTTGTGATTCTAAAGTGTTTGGGGACTTTGGTAAGGCTGATGTGCTCTGGGTTTTGGCAGTGATAATGCGTTTATAGTGTTTGTTGTAGCTTATGAGTTTTGGGTCTTTGCCGAAGCTGAAGTGCTTTGATTTTTGTTGGAGATGACATGTTCAGGGTCTTTGATTCGGCTGAAGACTGTTGAGCTGTGGAGACAGTTTCTTTTTTTTTTTTTTCTGAGAGGAGCTGATGATTTTGAGTTCAGTCATGACGAAATTCTTTCTGTCCCTGTGGTGAGGTCTCCTCAGAGATCCTGGAAGCTTTTGTTTTTATACTGCCGTGATCTCTCTCCTGATTGACTGATTTTGTTTCTATGTTGCAGTTGATCTCTCTCCTGATTGGCTGGTTTTGTTTCTATGGTGCAGTTATCTCCTGTGGGGTTCTGGCAGTGCCACCAAATGGGAATAAGATTGGAACACTGACTGTGTATGGAGCGACTGCCATTTTCTCCTGCAATACCGGCTACACCCTGGTGGGGGCGCAGGTGCGAGAATGCCTGTCCAGCGGGCTCTGGAGTGGAACCTCAGCACGGTGCCTGGGTATGTGCTCACCCCTGACCCAGCCTGACCTGGCCTGACCCGGCCTGAGCTGGGCTGAGGTGGGCCGAGCTGGGCTGGTACAGTCTGATTTAGTGTGACCTAGTGTGATACAGTATGACAGAGTCTGACCTAGAGTGACAGTCTCAGTCACCCTGGCCCAGTCTCAGTCACCCTGGCTCAGTCTCAGTCAGTCTGGCTCAGTCTCAGTCACCCTGGCCCAGTCTCAGTCACCCTGGCTCAGTCTCAGTCAGTCTGGCTCAGTCTCAGTCACCCTGGCCCAGTCTCAGTCAGTCTGGCTCAGTCTCAGTCACCCTGGCCCAGTCTCAGTCAGTCTGGCTCAGTCTTAGTCACCCTGGCTCAGTCTCAGTCACCCTGGCCCAGTCTCAGTCAGTCTGGCTCAGTCTCAGTCACCCTGGCCCAGTCTCAGTCAGTCTGGCTCAGTCTTAGTCACCCTGGCTCAGTCTCAGTCACCCTGGCCCAGTCTCAGTCAGTCTGGCCGAGTCTCAGTCACCTTGGGTCAGTCTCAGTCAGTGCTTTGACTGTTATTCCACATGGTACTATTGGACTCATACATGACTAAATCTCTGTTTTGCCTGTGTTATGTGTGTGTGTGTGTGTGTGTGTGTGTGTGTGTGTGTGTGTGTGTGTGTGTGTGTGTGTGTGTGTGTGTGTGTGTGTGTGTGTGTGCATGTTTAGCGGGTCACTGTGGGCCTCCTGACCCCCTGGTGAACGGGCAGGTCTCAGGGGAGAACTATAACTACCGTGGAAGCGTGGTGTACCAGTGTAACCCGGGGTTCCGGCTGATCGGCGTGTCCATACGCATCTGCGAGCAGCAGCACCGCTGGTCCGCCCGGCCGCCCGTCTGCGTCCGTGAGTGCTCCTCCCTCTCTTAGCTGAGGGTTTATTTTTGTAATCTGAACACTTTGTTTTGTAAAGAACTTTTGGTTCATCAAATGCCTTTAATTACCTCAGAGCACATTTTATAGTCAGAGAAGCTATCTACTCTGGCAAATAGTTATTTAAAAACATTTGTTAAAGTTTAATCTTTAAACTCTTTTATAAATATGTATTCATGTGCTGTACGGCTGATGTCTATTCACCTTCATGTTGCTTACCTGGGGGTGCTGAGAAAACGCCTCTGAATTTGTACTGAGTTTCATGTCCTTCACAGTTACACAGCCTCAGAGTTTCTCACTGCTCAATATGGCTTCGATTTTCTCAGGGTTTATGAAAATTAACTTACTGAAATCAATTATAGGGCTGGCTTCCAACATAAACAGAGACTCACCAGGTATACAGATAGTGTCAGGATTCCTACATTTTTAACAGCAGCAAGTAGACATATATTTCCCCTGTAAAGTGTAAATTATATAATTTACAGTTTCATTTATAAGAGATCTAGTTTTATTCACATTATCAAGGAGCAGATTTTATAAGACTATTTACTGTTAACTTTTCAGGCTTTCAGGATGCTGTTAGAGAGACCAGCGTTACAGAACTGTGTTACTACAGACACCGATCTCACAGAGACCAGTGTTACTACAGACACCGATCTCACAGAGACCAGTGTTACTACAGACACCGATCTCACAGACCAGTGTTACTACAGACACCGATCACACAGAGACTGCTGTTACTGCAGACACCGATCTCACAGAGACCAGTGTTACTACAGACACCGATCTCACAGAGACCAGTGTTACTACAGACACCGATCTCAGAGACCAGTGTTACTACAGACAGACACCGATCTCACAGACCAGTGTTACTACAGACAGAGACCAGTGTTACTACAGACACCGATCACACAGAGACTGCTGTTACTGCAGACACCGATCTCACAGAGACCAGAGACCAGTGTTACTACAGACAACCGATCTCACAGAGACCAGTGTTACTACAGACACCGATCACACAGAGACCAGTGTTACTACAGACACAATCTCACAGAGACCAGTGTTACTACAGACACCGATCTCACAGACCAGTGTTACTACAGACACCGATCACACAGAGACTGCTGTTACTGCAGACACCGATCTCACAGAGACCAGTGTTACTACAGACACCGATCACACAGAGACCAGTGTTACTACAGACACCGATCTCACAGAGACCAGTGTTACTACAGACACCGATCTCACAGAGACTGCTGTTACTACAGACACAATCTCACAGAGACCAGTGTTACTACAGACACCGATCTCACAGAGACCAGTGTTACTACAGACACCGATCTCACAGAGACCAGTGTTACTACAGACACCGATCACACAGAGACTGCAGTGTTACTACAGACACCGATCTCACAGAGACCAGTGTTACTACAGACACCGATCTCACAGAGACCAGTGTTACTACAGACACGATCTCACAGAGACCAGTGTTACTACAGACACAATCTCACAGAGACCAGTGTTACTACAGACACGATCTCACAGAGACCAGTGTTACAGACAGACACCGATCTCACAGAGACCAGTGTTACTACAGACACCGATCTCACAGAGACCAGTGTTACTACAGACACCGATCTCACAGAGACCAGTGTTACTACAGACACAATCTCACAGAGACCAGTGTTACTACAGACACCGATCTCACAGAGACCAGTGTTACTACAGGCACAATCTCACAGAGACCAGTGTTACTACAGACACCGATCTCACAGAGACCAGTGTTACTACAGACACCGATCACACAGAGACCAGTGTTACTACAGACACCGATCTCACAGCGACCAGTGTTACTACAGACACCGATCACAGAGACCAGTGTTACTACAGACACAATCTCACAGAGAACTGAGTTACTGAAGACACCGATCACACAGAGTTTAGTGTTTCAGAAGGATTCTGCTTGATTATTGTATTCTTTACTGATAATCTTAGTCTTTTTAAAGCAGAACTTTTGTCCAATATGTTTGGTGTTTAAGACATCATGCACTACATTTTCCTGAATATTTAGGTTTTGTTTAAAGTGATTGCTTCACAACATGAAATGTATGAATTCCCTTTCTTATGTTTTGAGGGTTGGAAAAAAGGGTTTTTCCCTTAAAAAGTTTTCGTGGAGACTCAGAGGGGTGTCCGTACTGCTCATGTAGGGTTGGGGGCGTGGAGCTGCAGAGTCTGAATTTTGCAGAAGCTGACATTGTCAGTTAATATAAGCAAATCCCAAGTCCATTTGGGAGCCACTATCACAATGCCTGTCTTCTTCTTTTCCTGCTCCCTCTTTCTCCTCTCACTCTTTTCTTTCTTCTCTTTTTGTCCTCTTCTTTCTGGAACCATGCCGCCCTCCTGTGAAATGTCATCTGTCCCTGGCAGCCATCACATGCGGTCACCCTGGCAACCCGTCTAATGGCATGACCCAGGGCACCAAGTTCAACCTGAACGATATTGTGCAATTCAGCTGCAACACTGGCTACAGACTAGAGGGGGCGCTCAAGTCCCACTGCCAGCCCAATGGCCAATGGAGCAACACCTTGCCAACATGCAAAAGTAAGCTTGCATAATTCGTTGTATGTGTGTGTGTACATGAGAGTGTGTGTGGTGTGTGTGTGTGTAAATGAAAGTGTGTGTGGTGTGTGTGAGTATGTGTGAGAGAGTGTGTGTGTGTGACTATGTGGGAGAGTGTGTGTGTGTGTGTGTGTATGTGTGTGTGTGTGTGTGAGGGAGTGTGTGTGTGTGTGTGTATGTGTGTGTGTGTGTGTGTGTGAGGGAGAGTGGGTGTGTGTGTATGTGTGTGTGTGAGAGAGTGTGAGAGTGTGTGTGTGTGTGTTGTGTGTGTGTGTGTGTGAGTGTGTGTGAGAGTGTGTGTGTGTGTGAGTATGTGTGAGAGTGTGTGTGTGTGTGTGTGTGAGAGAGTGTGTGTGTGAGTATGTGTGAGAGAGTGTGTGTGTGTGTGTGTGTGTGTGTGTGTGTGTGAGTATGTGTGAGAGAGTGTGTGTGTGAGAGTGTGTGAGTATGTGTGAGAGTGTGTGTCTGTGTGTGCATGTGTGTGTGTGTGTGTGTGTGTGAGAGAGTGTGTGTGTGAGTGTGTGAGTATGTGTGAGAGTGTGTGTCTGTGTGTGCATGTGTGTGTGTGTGTGTGAGAGAGTGTGTGTGTGAGTGTGTGAGTATGTGTGAGAGTGTGTGTCTGTGTGTGCATTTGTGTGTGTGTATGTGCGTGTGTGTGTGTGTGTGTGCTGCTTTACCTCAGGTGCTCCTCTCAGTGCAGCAGAGGTGAAGGAGCTGTGCAGCTCTCACAGATAAGGCCACACTGCCCTTTGCTGGAAATTGAAAAGAGGAGCGTACCAGGAGAAATTAATGATTTAATTAATAAGTCATAAGTGCAGCCAGTGAGGTTTGGCAGATTGGACGGGCAGAAACATTCCAACGCAGCGGGCCCATCTCCTGCACATTGCCACGGCGACCTGTTCTCTCGGGGTGAAACTGCTTCATCAAGCGAGAGTATGGTGATGGACTGACAGCAGTTAGCGAGTCCAGGTCCTGCCCTGCCTGAAAAACACCTCCCCTCAGATAACTCTGCACTTAATCACCCAACCAGAGCATGTGACAGCTGTCTCTCTCACTCTCTGTGACAGAGTGTACGTGTATGCAGTCACATTGAGATTCTTAAGCTGAGTTCAGTTCTCCCTCAGTGACAGGTGAGACTGTAATGCCCTCACTCACACAGAGCGCCTGGGCAATTCACCTCAACTTTCAGAGGCCATTTCAGACTCGCGCTTTCAGCTGGAGGTACCCATGCGGCCCAGGCTCAGACAACTGTGATAAACCCTCTCTCTGTCCTGCTGTGTGACAAACCCTCACTCTGTTCTGCTGTGTGACAAACCCTCACTCTGTTCTGCTGTGTGATAAACCCTCACTCTGTTCTGTGTGTGATAAACCCTCACTCTGTTCTGTGTGTGATAAACCCTCACTCTGTTCTGTGTGTGACAAACCCTCACTCTGTTCTGCTGTGTGATAAACCCTCACTCTGTTCTGCTGTGTGACAAACCCTCACTCTGTTCTGCTGTGTGACAAACCCTCACTCTGTCCTGCTGTGTGACAAACCCTCACTCTGTTCTGCTGTGTGATAAACCCTCAGTCTATTCTGCTGTGTGATAAACCCTCACTCTGTTCTGCTGTGTGACAAACCCTCACTCTGTCCTGCTGTGTGACAAACCCTCACTCTGTTCTGCTGTGTGATAAACCCTCAGTCTATTCTGCTGTGTGATAAACCCTCCTTCTGTTCTGTGTGTGATAAACCCTCAGTCTATTCTGCTGTGTGATAAACCCTCCCTCTGTTCTGTGTGTGATAAACCCTCCCTCTGTTCTGCTGTGTGACAAACCCTCACTCTGTGTGGATGGGACCCACAGTCTGCATCCTGTTAAGGCACTGTTCCAGTGTGTGGATGGGCCC
This sequence comes from Albula goreensis, assembly GCA_022829145.1. Classification (NCBI taxonomy): domain Eukaryota; kingdom Metazoa; phylum Chordata; class Actinopteri; order Albuliformes; family Albulidae; genus Albula; species Albula goreensis. Next base: position 926,616 of record CM040749.1, read on the forward strand.
CACGGTCTGCATCCTGTTAAGGCACTGTTCCAGTGTGTGGATGGGCCCCACGGTCTGCATCCTGTTAAGGCACTGTTCCAGTGTGTGGATGGGCCCCACGGTCTGCATCCTGTTAAGGCACTGCTCCAGTGTGTGGATGGGCCCCACAGTCTGCATCCTGTTAAGGCACTGCTCCAGTGTGTGGATGGGCCCCACGGTCTGCATCCTGTTAAGGCACTGCTCCAGTGTGTGGATGGGCCCCACAGTCTGCATCCTGTTAAGGCACTGTCCAGTGTGTGGATGGGCCCCACAGTCTGCATCCTGTTAAGGCACTGTTCCAGTGTGTGGATGGGCCCCACAGTCTGCATCCTGTTAAGGCACTGCTCCAGTGTGTGGATGGGCCCCACAGTCTGCATCCTGTTAAGGCACTGCTCCAGTGTGTGGATGGCCCCACAGTCTGCATCCTGTTAAGGCACTGCTCCAGTGTGTGGATGGCCCCACGGTCTGCATCCTGTTAAGGCACTGCTCCAGTGTGTGGATGGGCCCCACAGTCTGCATCCTGTTAAGGCACTGTTGTGACTGCGCAGCTTAGCTGCGGGACTGCAGAGTGACTGCGCAGCTCCACTGGGATGGCTGCAGAGTGACTGCGCAGCTCAGCTGGGGGACTGACTGCAGAGTGACACTAAGCAAAGCTGGGCACCTGCCCTCCAGAGGAAACGCAGCCCCACTAAAGCAGTCACACAGAGTCATTATTTAGGTTGAGATATTATTTTAATGTTATTTTAATTTTGCCTGAGGATTACACTCAGGTCATCACATTAGTTTTTAGCTCTTTTAATAGCTTTTATATCTTTTTCTGAAGATCATTAACATTTTATCCTCAAACTAAAATTAAAATAATATCTCATTTCAATTAACAAGTCTGTACAAGTGTGTTTTCAGTGGACTGTCTTTATTACTCTAGTGAATGTTTTTTTTTTTTTGTAAAAGTTAGTTTGAAAATCAACAAATAACCTGAAGACCCATTTTGACATCCAAAGCGTGAGATAGAACACTCCAGATAAGAGTGGGGGAGATCTTCAGGCACTCTGAGCGTGGCGAAATGCATGACACTAACAGCGCATGTTCTCCAGGGACGGGTAATGGAAATGTTTTCTTCATGACAGCCTTCACCCGATGGATTACTGTCAGCAGATGCCATGGCACGTGGGACATTGTTTTAAGAGAAAGTCATTAAATTGACATTTACAGTCCAACCACTCATAATTTCATTGACATTTAAGTTTGTGGAGTGGGGTTGTTATGCAGTCTGCAGGATGTGGTGTAAGACCTGAGCGCCATGCAGAGGAGCCCGCAGAGTCTCTGCAGCTGCAGCAGTAAGCTGGACTCTGCGCAGAGCCACGCTCAACATGCAGTTCCTGCAGCTGCAGCACTAAGCTGGACTCTGCGCAGAGCCGCGCTAAACATACGGTTCCTGCAGCTGCAGCAGTAAGCTGAACTCTGTACAGAGCCATGCTAAACATACGGTTCCTGCAGCTGCAGCAGTAAGCTGAACTCTGTACAGAGCCGTGCTAAACATACGGTTCCTGCAGCTGCAGCAGTAAGCTGAACTCTGCGCCGATCTGCGCTAAACATGCGGTTCCTGCAGCTGCAGCAGTAAGCTGGACTCTGTGCAGAGCCACGCTAAACATGAGGTTCCTGCAGCTGCAGCAGTAAGCTGGACTCTGCGCAGAGCCGCGCTAAACATGCAGTTCCTGCAGCTGCAGCAGTAAGCTGGACTCTGCGCAGAGCCGCGCTAAACATGCAGTTCCTGGCTGATCCCTCCATGCTGCTACAATGGCACACCGTTGCCATGCCGACTGCAGATGCACTGTAACCCTGGAAAATGTTGTTGTCTGAATCGTCTGTTCTTTCTCCCCCAACATCCTTGGAGCTCGCTCCACTCTCTCTCCCTGAGCATGCTGGGAAATCCCCCCCTCTCAAGAGAGTGAGGGCAGCTTGTGGTAGATAACCCAGCTGGTGAGGGCAGAAAAAAAATGTAATGGGGGAAAATGTATATGAAACAACACTACCAATTTAACACTGCACTCATTTAACACTAATTAACACTACCAGTGTAACACTAGTAATTTAACACTGGACTGATTGCATGCTATACCTGTTTGACATTCTGTCCATTTAACATTATACTTTTTGCAACCATTCAAATTGGTCCCTTAAAAAATTCCAGTCCGTTAAGCATTGCCCCTGTTATATAAGCACCCTGGATCACCTCGGTGTGTACTTGGCCAGTGTTCAACCACAAATGTTTAACGCTGGGAATGTTTATCAATCTCCACTTTCAACCATCTGGTCTGTTTAACATCCAACTGTTCTATTTAACAGTGAGTTAGCATCTATTGTATTTAACACCTTGTCTGTTTAACTCCCGGCTAGTTAAATAGCTGACCCGTTTGACCTGCAGTTGGTGTAACACCCCGTCTGTGTAACTCTGGCTGTGTTGTACAGCAGGCCAGTGTGCCCTCCTCGCGGCTTTGACTCTCGTAGCCTCTTTAGCATGCTGCTTTAGCGTGCTGCTTTAACATGCGGCTCATTTCATACGCCGCCCGTTTTATTCCTGACCTTGTTTGACGGTCAGTGTGTTAAGCTCTCCCCCGGTCCCAGCCTGAGGCGTGTCTGTCCCACACGCTGCCTGTCTATTGCCCATCCCTGATTGGCGCCGTGTAGTCTCTGTCCTTGTTTGACGCTGGATGCCTTTATATCACAGCTGGTTTATCCCACTCAAGGCCGGTTTTAGCACTGCATCAACTTTTATCATTGGCCGTTAAACATCTCAGACGTTTATGGCCTGGCACGAGCGAGCTGCTAACTCGAGACTTCACCAGAGAGCAGGAGCGACCCTGATCACTAACGCACTGTCCGCACACAGTGGGGACCAGACAGCGCATCGCTTTGCCCTCTCGTGTGTGTGTTTTTGTGTGTGCTGACTTTGTGTGTGTGTGTTAAGTTTATATGTGTTTGTGTCTGTGCTACCTTTGTGTGTGTGTGTTTACTTTGTTTATGTGTGCATTAACTTTTTGTGTGTGTGTTCAATTTATGTGTGTGTGTTTACTTTGCGTGTGTGTGTTAAATTTATGTGTGTTTGTGTGTGTGCTGACTTTGTGTGTGTGTGTGCTATCTTCGTGTGTGTGTGTGTTAAATTTATGTGTGTTTGTGTGTGTGCTGATCTTTGTGTGTGTGTGTGTGTTAAATTTATATCTTCGTGTGTGTGTGTGTGTTAAATTTATATGTGTTTGTGTGTGTGCTAACTTTGTGTGTGTGGTTGTGTGTGTGTGCTAACTTTGTGTGTGTGGTTGTGTGTGTGTGCTAACTTTATGTGTGTGGTTGTGTGTGTTACTGCAGTAGTGAGCTGCACAGACCCAGGCTTTGTGGAGAGCAGTGTTCGGCAGATCCTGTCCAGTGGTCCACATCGCTTCAGCTTCCAGAGTGCCGTGACATACCGCTGCAATCCCGGATACTACCTGCTGGGGGCAGACACACTCGCCTGCCAGGGGGACGCCACCTGGGACCATTCAAAGCCCAAATGCCTGCGTGAGTCTGCCTCTCTGTGTGTCTGTTTCTCTGCTGACACTGCTGTCTTCTCACTGTGTGTTTCGTGTTTCTACAGCTCACCATTTTTTGCTTCCTGTCTCTCTGTGACTCAGTGTTTCTGTTTCCTGTCTCTCCATGACTCAGTGGTTCTGTTTCCTGTCTCTCTGTGACTCAGTGGTTCTGTCGCTCCATGACTCAGTGGTTCTGTTTCCTGTCTCTCTGTGACTCAGTGGTCCTGTCTCTCTGTGACTCAGTGATTCTGTTTCCTGTCTCTCTGGCACTCAGTGGTCCTGTCTCTCCGTGACTCAGTGGTTCTGTTTCCTGTCTCTCTGTGACTCAGTGGTTCAGTGTGACCGGCCGGCCGCTCCCCCACACGGGCAGATTTCGGGTGAGGGGCGCACAGTGGGCTCGGTGGTGCGGCTCAGCTGCCTGGGCGAGAGGGTGCTCATCGGGAACTCCACCCGGATGTGCCAGCTGGACGGGCACTGGAGCGGGTCACTGCCCCACTGCTCCGGTACCACACCTCTCTCTCTCTGTGTGTGTGTGTGTGTGTGCACGTGTATGAGAGTGTGAGTATGTGTGCGTGCTTGTGTGTGTATATGAGAGTGTAAGTGTGTGTGTGTATGAGAGTGTGAGTGTGTGTGCGCATGTGTGTGTGTATGAGAGTGTAAGTGTGTGTGTGTGTGTGTGCGTGCGTGCGTGTGTGTGTGTGTGTGTGTGTGTATGAGAGTGTGAGTGTGCGTGTGTGTGTATATTAGAGTCTGTGTGTGCGTGTGTTCAGTAACTCCCCTCTCTCTGTAGGGGACTCTGAGGGTGAATGTGGGGACCCGGGGGTGCCAGTGAGGGGGATCCGGCTGGGGGAGGACTTCGCCCTGGGGAGCACGCTCAGATTCAGCTGTGAGGCTGGCTTCTACCTGAGGGGCTCACCTGAGCGCACCTGCCTGCCCAACGCCACCTGGAGCGGCTCTCAGCCTGAGTGCCACGGTACGAGACCAGAGCCTGTCCTCCTCTGTGACTCATCCTCTGCCTCCTCTCTCTCTCTCTCTCTCTCTCTCCCTCCCCTCTTCCTCCCGGTAAGATACTCAGACTGAAAGCAGTGTTTTTGGCACATAAGATCTGAGGTGCAGTGTTGCCAAAGCAGACAGTAACAGCAGACTCAATAGCGGGGCTCTCTGATGGTAATGACAGGGGTGTGATTCTGCAGTGCCACAGGGTCATTAGCTTCCCTTTCCAAGCAGACACTCATACACCAGTGCCTAATACCTGCCCCCCTCCCCTCCAGTGCTGTCCTGCGGGAACCCTGGCGCCCCCCTGAACGCTGAGATCCTGGCCCACGATGAGCCTGTGTTCTCCCACTCCATCACCTACTCCTGCCGCCAGGGATACTTCTCCTCTGGCCTTCTGACCCGTCACTGCACCGTCAACGGCACCTGGACCGGAAACACGCCCGAGTGCACAGGTAACCCCTGCCACTGCGCTCACCTGCAGCCTCTGCTCAGTTTGGGCTTCACAGAGTAACATCTCAATTTACTGCCTGACTGATGGATTGATTGATTGATTGATTGATTGTTTTGGTTAATTGACTGATAGATTGAAGCTTCTTGGTTGATTGATAGATTAATCCTATCCTGGACTCTTAATTTACAGGTTGTTGATGTAACATAAAACCCTGAGTACACAGAGCTTAACACACAAGCACTGAGTCCTAGCTAGCAGTGTTTAACACACACACACACACACTGACTATAGCAGTGTGATAGGTAATATGGGATCATTTTCTTTTTAATTTGGGAGAAAGCAGCGATGTGGAGCTAATTTACTGTTAGATTTGCTCAGGCGTATTTGCTGTAGACGATGGGAACATCTTGGACAGATTGAAGCGTTGGAGTGAATTTGAGCGGGGGGGTCTGGCGGGGGCGGTGGGTTGGGTGGAGGGAGGCGTGAAAATATCTGGGTGAAGCAGCACATCAGGGCTCGCTGAGAAACTGCAGGGCGGGGGTATCTTTAGCTTTTTTGTTCCAGTAAAGCTCTTATCCACCCAATCCACTAATGACTCTCCATTAGACTAACTCAGCCGCATCCTCCGGCCTGGCGCAGCTGAGGCTGCCGCGCTTCCGGCTGGGGTTAAGTAGCTCTGATTTAGGGCTGATTGTAAAACAGCTTTCTCTGCGAGCTCTCTGGTGTTTTATGGCTCCTAGCTTTGTGGTGTTTAGGGGAAACTGCCGGATAAAGTGTGAGTTTGACTGGATGCGGTGTGCAGAATCACGTTGTAATGCAGGGCGTAATGCCAGGGCAGGAAGCGCGGCCGCATGCTG
>CM040749.1:937500-942500 GCA_022829145.1 Albula goreensis
TCTGTCTTGGTCAGGGTAAGACAGGTGAAGGATGCAGGTGAACCTGCTCTCACGCCATTATCCTCACAAGCTGAGTATCTTTGGTGCTGTTAAAACCTCACATCTCCTGAGAGATGACAGAACAGGACATGGGAAATGGGAAAGAGCTGCTATCAGCGCCATGATTTTAGCTCCATGCTTTCAGCGCTGTGCTTGAGCTGAAAGGCAGCAGTGAAACAGCGGCAGGATAAATGGGTGTGTGTGAGACTAATCTGTGTTAGTGGCCTGGATAACAGCATCTCTGACATGCCATAATGTTTATTATTAAATGACAGGTTTTATTCCCTGGGTGTTATAAATGAGCCGTTTTAGTCACAGAGCTAATGTGTGTTTCACAGTGCCCCTCGGAGGATGCAAACTCTCTCAGAATAACACTGATCACACTAATTCTGCTATCAAACTCACAGATTGTGAACCTGAAGACATTTTCATGTCAGAGCTGCAAAAGCATTTATACACTTTAAGTTCCTTGTTAAAAGTCTATTTTTAATTCTAATAGTTCATAGCTGTACATCATCAACTTATTTAGTATGAATTTGTCATGTATTTTACAACTTTTTAGACGCCATTTGATGTTTATTGAACCTGGCTTGTTGAAGCTTTATATTGTTTTATTATTTTTCATTACTCCTTTTTTCTTCTGTCTTATTTATTTGTACTTTTCTGCTTTTACTGTGAAAGTGATGTGAAACATCCTTTTATGAAGAAGTTTACCCTTATTTTTGAGATGTATACAGAGCAGGTAACCGTGGCACAGTTATGAGCTATGAGGTCATATCTCTAATAAGGTGACATCATCACTCATGGAGGGCTGGTGGGTGTGGCTTTGTTTCAGACCCCAGCCACACCAGCTGTGTGGACCCCGGAGCTCCCCTGTTTGGCCACCTGAACAACTCTCAGGGTTACCAGGTGTGTGTGTGTGTGTGTGTGTGTGTGTGTGTGTGTGTGTGTGTGTGTGTGTGTGTGTGTGTGTGTGTGTGTGTGTGTGTGTGTGTGTGTGTGTGTGTGTGTGTGTGTGTGTGTGTGTGCGTGTGTGTGTGTGTGTGTGTATAACAGTCTATAAATGGGAATCTGTGTGTGTGCATGAGTTTGTGTAACATTGTGGATCTGTGTGTATGACAGTGTTTATGTGTGTATGTCTGTGTAACATTGTGGATCTGTGTGTATGACAGTGTGTATGTGTGTATGTCTGTGTAACATTGTGGATCTGTGTGTATGACAGTGTGTATGTGTGTATGTCTGTGTAACATTGTGGATCTGTGTGTATGACAGTGTGTATGTGTGTATGTCTGTGTAACATTGTGGATCTGTGTGTATGACAGTGTGTATGTGTGTATGTCTGTGTAACATTGTGGATCTGAGTGTGATTGTTTATATAAAATAGTTTTTTGTTTATATAAAATAGGAAAGGAGGGGAGGAAAGGAGGAGACAAATATGAGTATTGGAACGCAGCCCAAAAGTCGTGGTCATATCGAATGGGGATGTCTCTGGCAGTTTCCACCCCTATTAAATGCTGGCCTTGGTTTTTGAGGGGGAAAAAGAATGTAATAAGAGTAGGCTACATTTAATTATTTCTGTTCAGTTCAGGTGTGCAGCTGCGTTTTATGTGCGAAACGAAGTTTTCAAGGTGTAAAGCTTCAGAGGTGTGGCTCAACGATTTTTACATGGCTCAAGGTTTTAAATTGTAATATTGTATTTATATTGTAACACAAAATTGTCGTATCAAATCAGGATATTTATAGAATCATGATACAGAATCGCAATACAAATTGAATCGGCACCTAGGTATCCTGATAATATCGTATTGGGAGGTCCCTGGCAATTCCCATGCCTAATGAGTGTATGACAGCTTCTAAACTTTATAACAGTGTGTAGGTATGTATTACAGTGTGTGTGTGTGTGTGTGTGTGTAAGTGTGTACGAGTGTATGACAGTGTGTGTTTGTATTATAGTATGTATGTCTGTGTGAAAGTGTGTAAAACAGTGTGTATGTGTGCGTGACAGTGTTTTTTCTGTCCTCAGATCGGCAGCACGGTGTTCTTCACCTGCAGGAAGGGTTACCTGCTCCAGGGCTCTGTCTCACGCACCTGTCTGCCCAGCCTCACCTGGAGCTCCTCCCAGCCTGAGTGTGTGGGTAAGGCCCAATGCCCGCACACCTGCAGCGACGCCCACCCACCTGCTGCCCCTCTCCTTTACTCTGATCGACCTTATCCTTCTTCTCTCTTCTCGCCTTTATGTTTTCCGTTCCTGGTCATTATTTCTGTCTGTGGGCGAGAGCCAGTTAGCACATGCTAATTATGAATGAAGCTGTCACTGTAGAGACTCTGACTCTGAAGCTGTGTGATTATGAGTGAAGCTGATGTTGAAAGTGTATTGCTGAAGCTGTGTGATTATGAGTGAAGCTGATGTTGAAAGTGTATTGCTGAAGCTGTGTGATTATGGCTGAAGCTGATATTGAAAGTGTATTGCTGAAGCTGTGTGATTATGAGTGAAGCTGATGTTGAAAGTGTATTGCTGAAGCTGTGTGATTATGAGTGAAGCTGATGTTGAAAGTGTATTGCTGAAGCTGTGTGATTATGAGTGAAGCTGATGTTGAAAGTGTATTGCTGAAGCTGTGTGATTATGAGTGAAGCTGATGTTGAAAGTGTATTGCTGAAGCTGTGTGATTATGAGTGAAGCTGATGTTTAAAGTGTATTGCTGAAGCTGTGTAATGATGACTGAAGCTGTGTAATCCCTCCCCTCCCCAGCGCATCACTGCAGCCAGCCGGAGCTCCCCCCCCATGCTGACATTAGTGCTGTGGAGCTCCCCTCCCTGGGTTACACCCTGATCTACACCTGTCAGCCCGGCTTCTACCTGACCGGCGGCTCAGAGCACAGAACCTGCCGATCTGATGGCAGCTGGACAGGAAAGGCCCCACTCTGCACAGGTACAAACACCTGTACAGGTAAACCCTGTCTTATACAGGTACAAACACCTGTACAGGTAAACCCTGCCCTGCACAGGTACAAACATCTGTACAGGTAAACCCTGTCTTATACAGGTACAAACACCTGTACAGGTAAATCCTGCCCTGCATAGATACAAACATCTGTACAGGTAAACCCTGTCTTATACAGGTACAAACATCTGCACAGGTAAACCCTGTCTTATACAGGTACAAACATCTGTACAGGTAAACCCTGTCTTATACAGGTACAAACATCTGCACAGGTAAACCCTGTCTTATACAGGTACAAACATCTGTACAGGTAAACCCTGATCTACACAGGCACAAACACCTGTATAGATAAACTCCACTCTCTCTACAGGTACTGTGAACATCTTAATGTAATTTTTATTTATTTACTTACTTTACTTACATACTTATTTTATCTTGCTTCTCAGCTGATAACAGACCGAGTGGCACAACCTTTGGAACAATTCAAGAGCTACCTGATCCCAGACTGCCAGGTAAATACAACATGGTCTGGAAATAGAGAAGTTTCATCTGAGATTTTCAGACATAATTCAGCTGTGGCATCGACAGTATATTTATACATATGACGCATATATCTCTCAATGACTACGTTTCCCCCCCACCCCAGTGCCTGTGGGAGTGTTTGCAAAGCATTCGCAGTGGAAGGGGTCCTATGAGTACCTGGGGAAGAAACAGCCGGCCATGCTGACCGTGACCGTCTTTGATCCCTTCAGTAACCATGTCAACGGCACTCTCACTGACCACAGCGGTGTCGAGCTCAAGCTGTCCGGTACGCGGTTCTCACCTCAGCTTTGTCAAACACACACGCTCATGCACACAAACACACACACACACACACACAAACACACACACACACATACAAACACACACACACACACACACATATTCAGTATGGCACATATTTGCCTGTGCTTATCGGAAACAGCAGTGTGGCTCGGATTACAGTTCATTATGCTGAGACTTCCCCCACCCCCTCCACTGGCTATTTAAATGAAATGGCATGCAGGAATTATTATTGTTATTGTTATTATTATTATTATTATTATTATTATTATTATTATTATTATTATTATTATTATTATTATTATTATTATTATTATTATTATTATTATTATTATTATTATTATTATTATTATTATTATTATTATTATTATTATTATTATTATTATTATTATTATTATTATTATTATTATTATTATTATTATTATTATTATTATTATTATTATTGTTACTGTTGTTATTGTTGTTGTGTGCTGTTGGCTGGGGGTCACTGATCTCATGTGTGTTCCAGGTGTCCTATGTGGGCTCCACTGGCTCCTTCGTCTACCAGGGGTTTGTCCGAGGAAAGGGCTTCGGCCAGTTTGGTCTGCAGAGAATCGGTGAGTGTGCAGGAGGCGCAGCATGCAGGCACACATGTGTGCGTGTGAGTAACAGGCAGGTGCAGCTCAGAGCAGCACTGGAGCGGAGAGCAGGTGTAGCTCAGAGCAGCACTGGAGCGGAGAGCAGGTGTAGCTCAGAGCAGCACTGGAGCGGAGAGCAGGTGCAGCTCAGAGCAGCACTGGAGCGGAGAGCAGGTGTAGCTCAGAGCAGCACTGGAGCGGAGAGCAGGTGTAGCTCAGAGCAGCACTGGAGCGGAGAGCAGGTGTAGCTCAGAGCAGCACTGGAGCGGAGAGCAGGTGTAGCTCAGAGCAGCACTGGAGCGGAGAGCAGGTGTAGCTCAGAGCAGCACTGGAGCGGAGAGCAGGTGTAGCTCAGAGCAGCACTGGAGCGGAGAGCAGGTGTAGCTCAGAGCAGCACTGGAGCGGAGAGCAGGTGTAGCTCAGAGCAGCACTGGAGCGGAGAGCAGGTGTAGCTCAGAGCAGCACTGGAGCGGAGAGCAGGTGTAGCTCAGAGCAGCACTGGAGCGGAGAGCAGGTGTAGCTCAGAGCAGCACTGGAGCGGAGAGCAGGTGTAGCTCAGAGCAGCACTGGAGCGGAGAGCA
>CM040749.1:947500-1040000 GCA_022829145.1 Albula goreensis
CCTGTACCTCTACAAACACAGGTACTGTACCTCTACAAACACAGGTACTGAACCCCAGTGTACCTCTACAAACACAGGTACTGAAACCCAAGCTACACCAACATTACACAGGCACTGAACCCCAGTGTACCCAAACAGCACACAGGCACTGAACCCAGTGTACCCAAACAGCACACAGGTACTGAACCCCAGTGTACCCAAACAGCACACAGGCACTGAACCCTGATATACTTTTCCCTACTCTGCTGTACTTTTAGGATTTCAAACTTTTGAATTATGTACACTCAAATTTTCTCAGCCGAAGCTTACATAAGTATAATTAATTGCTGAATTATGATTATATGGGGATAATTTCATTTTTTTCCTCCCTGAAGTTTTTTGTCTCTAAAACTACTTCCAAGAACTAATAATGAGTAATTGAGTGTAAGGTATTTTTAGTATTCATATAATTTATCATATTTATGTGGTAACCCATGCTCTACTTAAATCGATCTTTTTCAGTAAAGTAAAATGCAGCTAAAATGAAAGGAGAGACGATGCTTAAAGACCTGTTTCACAGACAGTGACATGTCGGAAATCATTTTCTCTCAGTGTGTGTGCTGGGCTGCTCCCCTGAGACTCCAGCCTCCTCAGCACCTGAGCGCCGGAATGAAATGATGCTCACTGCTTTAGGAACGGCAGAAAAATGAAATGAATGATGTGTCATGAAGTCAAAGACAGGTGGAGCTGTCATAAGCTGTCCCTAACCAGTCACCAACAGACTGATTAGGGACAGGGATTTCTCTCCAATCACTGCAGTCATTCTGTTTCACTGTGAAGAGGAAACCATTTTAATTGGCTCAAACAAAATCAAATGTAGGTCCGCCCACTGTGGGGTGTGTGAAGCTGTGTCTCATGAGATTTAAAAGAATGGCTTATTTTCATTGCGTTAAGAAGTAAATTTGTCCATTGTTCTTTGCTGATGTCCGCTTGTCAGAGTAATTTACGAGAATCTGTATTTATCTTCCCAAAATGTACAAGAGAAGTATAAATGAAGTTCAAAACTTTTTTGTCAGAAACACAAGCACAGGTAATTAGCCTTTCAATTTTGCTTATTCAGACCACCCACCTTAAACTGCCCCCCTGCCCCCAATATTTCACACACAATTATGCCACTGATTTTGATTCATTCAGGTCAGTTCGATTCAATTCAGTTTAATTCAGCAGCCCTGAGTCTGACCCTCTTTTTATTTCTTTGTTCTGTCAGGAGACGACCAAAAGTCCCGTTCAATGGTTACGCAGGCCATGAGAACTCCAACGGCAGGGCCACCTTTGAGAACCCCATGTACGACCGCAACATGCAGCCCACGGCGGACATCGTCCCTGGAGAGAGCGAGTTCACCGTTAGCACCGTCTGCACCGCAGTATAGCCCCTTCCACTCTGCCCCAGGTGAGACCCGTTCACCTGCTCACCTGAGTTTCTCCACTGTGCAGTACAGGTGTCCCATTTGTCTGCACACCTGAGCGTATGCAGAGTTTCACTGCTGTGTAGTGCAGGTGTCTGGTCTGCCTGCACACCTGAGTGCCAGTGCAGATTCATACCTGTTACAGGTGTCTCATTTTCACTTACTCACACAGCTTTGTCTCTGTTCTGCTGTAAATTCTTCATGCATAGAAAGGGTAATAATGCATTTGAAGTGCTGTCGTTTGATTGTGCATCTGAAAGTGCTGTCGTTTGATTGTGCATTTGAAAGTGCTGTCGTTTGATTGTGCATTTGAAAGTGCTGTCGTTTGATTGTGCATCTGAAAGTGCTGTCGTTTGATTGTGCATCTGAAAGTGCTGTCGTTTGATTTGCATTTTGCTGTCGTTTGATTGTACATTTGAAAGTGCTGTCGTTTTGATTGTGCATCTGAAAGTGCTGTCGTTTGATGGTGCATTTGAAAGTGCTGTCGTTTGATTGTGCATCTGAAAGTGCTGTCGTTTGATTGTGCATCTGAAAGTGCTGTCGTTTGATGGTGCATTTGAAAGTGCTGTCGTTTGATTGTGCATTTGAAAGTGCTGTCGTTTGATTGTGCATCTGAAAGTGCTGTCGTTTGATTGTGCATTTGAAAGTGCTGTCGTTTGATTGTGCATCTGAAAGTGCTGTCGTTTGATTGTGCATCTGAAAGTGCTGTCGTTTGATTGTGCATTTGAAAGTGCTGTCGTTTGATTGTGCATTTGAAAGTGCTGTCGTTTGATTGTGCATTTGAAAGTGCTGTCGTTTGATGGTGCATTTGAAAGTGCTGTCGTTTGATTGTGCATTTGAAAGTGCTGTTGTTTGATTGTGCATCTGAAAGTGCTGTCGTTTGATTGTGCATCTGATGGGTGAATGTAGCTGGCATAGTATGAGTTTATGGATTGATGTTTAAAGCTGGCTCTACAGTTCCTCATGAATTTGTGTGGAACAGCCTGTCCCCGTGGACCTGCACTCGACTGAGTCTGCCTCAGCCGTACGCCTCTGCATGTTTATCAAAGTAATTCTGCTGCTCGCCAGGGTGCAGCTGGAGAGTTCCTCATCTGAGCTGAACTTCTCCATCTCCCTCTCGGGGCTCTCTCATGTTACCTATTTTAATCTCAGAGAGACATCCTACTTAATAGAAGGGCAAAATAAAATCAAGATTACAACTGGGGCCAAATTTACAGAGGAATAGTCGTAGCGCAAAAATTTGCAATACAGCGACACAATATAGCGGTTCGCAAACACTAAACTATTAACGACTGATTTACCAAGACTTGTTCAAATTACACAATCAAATTATACACCCTCATGTCACAATTTTAGCTGGAGGAGACGCCCATAAAAAGACCATATATGGCATGCTTACATGTGCAGTAAATACTGAGGCATTTTAGCGGCTTTTACGCCCGAAAAGTGGTTGCAGTCCTTTAGTAAATCTGGCCCTGAGAGTCTGAACTGGAAATACTTGGCCTGTAAGATTGACTACTGTAGGACCACTGACCTGTGCTCTCTTCTTCTCTTCATCGGTTCTGTGTGATGTTTTATGATTACCTACATCTTTAAACACAGGGAGGCAACAGGCTACCTGAACAGAGCAAATGCATTAAACAATGGAAGCAGAAAGCCACTAAAATAAAGACTGCGTTTACGATAGACAATGAAGGGCACATTACCATGAGTATCCCAAGCCCTGTGCCTTACCCTCTATGGCCTGTACCCTACACCCTCCCACCTGCGTCCTGTGGCCCCCTCTCCAGGCCCAAGCCCTGTGCCTTACCCTCTATGGCCTGTACCCTACACCCTCCCACCTGCGTCCTGTGGCCCCCTCTCCAGGCCCAAGCCCTGTGCCTTACCCTCTATGGCCTGTACCCTACACCCTCCCACCTGCGTCCTGTGGCCCCCTCTCCAGGCCCAAGCCCTGTGCCTTACCCTCTATGGCCTGTACCCTACACCCTCCCACCTGTGTCCTGTGGCCCCCTCTCCAGGCCCAAGCCCTGTGCCTTACCTTCTATGGCCTGTACCCTACACCCTCCCACCTGCGTCCTGTGGCCCCCTCTCCAGGCCCAAGCCCTGTGCCTTACCCTCTATGGCCTGTACCCTACACCCTCCCACCTGCGTCCTGTGGCCCCCTCTCCAGGCCCAAGCCCTGTGCCTTAACCCTCTATGGCCTGTACCCTACACCCTCCCACCTGCGTCCTGTGGCCCCCTCTCCAGCCTGCAGAGGGGCAGTAACTCAGAGCAGTGCCTTACCCTCTATGGCCTGTACCCTCCAGGCCCACACCCTCTTTGGCCTCCCACCTGCAGAGGGGCAGTAACTCAGAGCAGTGCCTTACCCTCTATGGCCTGTACCCTACACCCTCCCACCTGCGTCCTGTGGCCCCCTCTCCAGGCCCAAGCCCTGTGCCTTACCCTCTTTGGCCTGTACCCTACACCCTCCCACCTGCGTCCCATGGCCCCCTCTCCAGCCTGCAGAGGGGCAGTAACTCAGAGCAGTGCCTTACCCTCTATGGCCTGTACCCTACACCCTCCCACCTGCGTCCTGTGGCCCCCTCTCCAGCCCAAGCCCAGTGCCTTACCCTCTTTGGTCTGTACCCTACACCCTCCCACCTGCGTCCTGTGGCCCCCTCTCCAGGCCCAAGGCCTGGACCTTACCCTCTTTGGTCTGTACCCTACACCCTCCCACCTGCGTCCATGGCCCCCTCTCCAGGCCCAAGCCCTGTGCCTTACCCTCTTTGGTCTGTACCCTACACCCTCCCACCTGCGTCCTGTGGCCCCCTCTCCAGCCTGCAGAGGGGCAGTAACTCAGAGCAGCGCTGCAGGTAGTGTCACATTCAGATCCTGGGCCTCTGGTCCGGCTGCCACTGCGGTTTACCTGTGTGACTCACTCAGACTCCCAGAGCAGCTGGTTCAGTCTGTGCCATTTTAATGGCCCAAACTCACGGCCCGGTGGTCAAAATAAGCCATATTGCCCTGTTTATATAAAAACTACGTGGCATCAATTTCACACAAGTAGAATGACAAAACTGCTCTAAGACGAGCTTTGTCTTGATTCAGATATCACAAAAAACTGGGTTTCAAATAAATGACTTCAAAGGAGTGTGAGAATGTCCTGTTTGCTCTCGTAACCCTCCCCCTGTCCTCCCTCTCCTCCCCTCTCCTCTCCTCTCCTCTTCAGGTTCCTGTCTGTTTTCGCTGGATACCCAAAGTGAAAGCCGTCTGTCGCGTAACATGTCCTTGTTCCGAATCCGCCCCCAGAATTCTGTGTGCGCAGCTTTGGGGGTGGATGGGGCAGCTGCAGGCAGGTTGCTAGGAGACAGCATGAGAGGAAGAAGAGTGATGAGGAAGAGTCCACCCTGGAAGAAGAGGCAGCTCGGAGGCAGCAGAGAAAACGAAAACCTCACTTCCCTCACCCCCACACCTGTTCCTGAGGTCTGAACCTATTCACTCCCACACTCCTGCTCTTGAGGTCTGACCCTGTTCACTCCCACACACCTGCTCTTGAGGTCTGACCCTTTTCACCCCCCCAATCCTGCTCCAGTCCTTTGCATGGTGCAGCAGCTGTGCGCTCTGGCCCTGGGCTCGCCCTGCTCTGGGCCACGCGGGGCCCATCCCACGCACGCCCTCGCTGCTGAACCTGTAGATTACACCATGATTAAACACTTCACACCGGAACAGTCTTCTGGAGATGCTCCACGCAGCTGAATGGGCGTGATTAATGTGAGCTTCATTTAAGGATGGAATTTGGTGTGAAATGCAGAAACTGAAGGCTGGCATAGCCCTCTCTGTCCACCTTGTGAAGAGGAATTTTTGTTTTTATTGGACTGGAGGTCCTCCTTCATGGCAAAACTTCACGCACATGCTCAGTCTAGCAGCTATGGATCCAGGTGTATGTTACACAGCAGTGCTAAACTAACACTTCGCTCACAACAGAGAGGTCCCCTGGTAATGCCCCCCTCAGGCAAACCATGGTACTGCAGCTGAATTGCTCCCTGTCTGCAGTCTCCTGGACAATTGATATTGACTTTCACAAGCTCTCACTTCTGGCTTGAGCTGGCTGTCCCCAGAGGAGGGAACCAGATTGGGATTTGGAGACTCAATATGTGGGGGGCAGGTATTCAGCTCCCCTTCTGATCCTGAAGGAAAGTCTGCAATTACCTGCCATGGATGCAAACCAAAGACAGGAGCTCTGAATGAGACGGCTCTCCTGGGAAATCAGCAAAGCAAGGGAGCTCTGGAATGGTGTTACCTTCTGCTCAAATGTGTGTGTGTGTGTGTGTGTGTGTGTGTGAGAGTGTGTGTGTGTGTGTGTGTGTGAGTGTGTGTGTGTGTGTGTGTGTGTGTGTGTGTGTGTGTGTGTGTGTGCGAGTTTATACAAACAAATCTACATCCAAATATATGTCTGCAGAATTTTGACTTGTGACATTACAATGGTGATGACATCACAGTCATGCTCCCGTTCGGCCTGGCTGTGACTCCTGTCCGTACAGAAATACTCTGCTCTGGGGGTGGCATTGCCTGAGAGACACAGTCCGTTTGTGCAGCCCAAACTTTTTTTATTTATCAGCAATTCCAGTAAACCTGGCTAAAGGCTATAGGAGTGGTGTCTTACCAGGAATGAAACCTGCACCCTCTGGGGAGGTCATTATCGGCTATGCCTCTTTGGCTGAGCTCTATTTAGAGTCGGACTCTGGGTCAGACATGGGGCTGAGCCTGGCCTGCCATGATCTGACACGAGCTGCACGTGTGTGACCGTCTACTGGACTCACACACAGAGCTGTGCATTCACAGCCACATGCAGACCTTAACACACACACACGTGACACACAGACCTGCACACTCACATATACACACACCTGGACACACACACAGACCTGTACACTCACATATATATACACCTGCAGAGAACGTCCACACCTGCTGAGATTATCCACACCTGCAGAGAATGTCCACACCTGCTGAGATTATCCACACCTGCAGAGAACGTCCACACCTGCTGAGATTATCCACACCTGCAGAGAACGTCCACACCTGCTGAGATTATCCACACCTGCAGAGAACGTCCACACCTGCTATGAACATCTATACTTGTTGAATCTGAGACTGGACATGGAGACCCTGGACTGCAGTGTGCTTGTTTGAGTATGGGGCTTGCGGCTGGGGTTCGAACCCTGGACTGCAGTGTGCTTGTTTGAGAATGGGGCTTGCGGCTGGGGTTCGAACCCTGGACTGCAGTGTGCTTGTTTGAGTATGGGGCTTGCGGCTGGGGTTCGAACCCTGGACTGCAGTGTGCTTGTTTGAGTATGGGGCTTGCGGCTGGGGTTCGAACCCTGGACTGCAGTGTGCTTGTTTGAGTATGGAGCTTGCGGCTGGGGAACTGCTACATTTGTATTTGCATCAGGCAGTTGGTGAGAGATAGGATGCGCTGAGTGTTACTGATGTTTTTGCCAAAAGACTGGCCTCCCACAGGGTGACTGGGTGGAGTGTTTTCAGCACCATACGGTGTACAGTGTGTGTGTGTGTGTGTGTGTGTGTGTGTGTTTTCGTTTCCATCCTCCCCTCTCTCACTCATCAGAGTGTCTCTTTGTGGAAGGAATATTCCAGCTTGAGCTAACAGATTTTTCCACCTCTGTTCTGGAGAAACAAAAGTTAGTGGGAAAACTAAAGTTTAAAGGTCATAGGCTGAAGGTGAGGTGGTCATTCCAGGTGTGGAGCTCTTTGCAGGTGCAGTGAGTGAAATAATCTGGGAGGCCAGAGGCTTCATCATGCAGCTTACCTTTACAGACAAGATCATTTCCTCACACGTGTAATTTATGCAGGAAAGAACCTCATGGAACATGGGAAATCACTTTTGAAGGATGATTAAATTTTACAACCAAAATATTCATGCGGATCACTGATATGACAATTTTTCAACTTGGATTGTTGCGCAAGACTGTTTTAAAATTACAGGATGTTGAAAAATGTTAGGGTTAGCACCATGGTAGGGTTAGCACCACAGCCAGCTGATTTTAGCAGGGTTAGCGCCCCAGTGGGGTAGCGATGGGATTTGCGGAATATTACCAGGGTTTGTGACACAACAGGGATAGTATCACAGCCAGCTGATATTAGCAGGATTATCACTGTGGGGTTAGCGCTGCGACAGATGGATATTAGCGGGTTAGCGCCACAGCTGGGTTAGTACCACGTTGGGGTTAGCACCACGACAGGCAGAGATTAGTGGTTTTAGCACTGAGGCTGGCGGATATTAGCAGGGTTACCACCACAGCAGGCAGAGATTAGCAGTTTTAGCACTGTGGCTGGTGGATATTAGCAGGGTTAGCACCACAGCAGGCAGAGATGAGCGGTTTTAGCACTGTGGCTGGTGGATATTAGCAGAGTTAGCGCCACAGCAGGCAGAGATTAGCGGTTTTAGCACAGTGGTTGCCGTTCCTGCCCAGAGCAGCCCAGTCAGCACAGGCTGTGGCAGTTTGCTTTGCCTGTCTGCTGCTCCTCCGTAAAACTGCACACTTCAGCGCCTCTTTTCTCTTTAAATCCACGGTTTATCTGCACGGGCCCAGTGTAATCTGGTCTGTGCTGAAATACAGAGCAGGAGGAGAGCAGGAAGAGGAGAGGAAAGCAGGCTCTTTTGCCAGCAGAGGAGCAGCGCATCATCTGTCTCCCGCTGGCAGCCCCTCCATCTCCCTCTGTCTGTCCTTCCATTCCATCATTCCATCCCACCGTCCTACACTTATGTATGATGCAAATGCCACTCTGCTCAGCGTGGGCTCATTACGCACACACACACACACACACACTCACACATTCATATGCACGCATGCACATGCACACTCATACGCATGCACACACACACTCATACACACACACTCATACGCACGCACACACACACTCTCATGTGCACGCACACACACACTCATACACACTCTCACACATTCGTATGCACGCATGCACATGCACTCTCATACACACACACTCACTTATACACATGCACACACACACACACTACGTACGCACACACACACTCATACGCACGCACGCACATGCACTCTCATGTGCACGCACACACGCTCATACGCACGCACACACATGCACTCTCATACACACGCACGCACATGCACTCTCATACACATACACACACACTCATACGCACGCACGCACACACACTCATACGCACGCACACACATGTACACTCATACACACACACACTCATACGCACGCGCGCACATGCACTCACACACTACACACACACACTCATACGCGCACACACACACTCTCACGCACACACAGTCACACACACACTCACATGTGCACACGTACTCAAACACACATACACTCGCATGCACACACATTGGTAATAAATACATGTCTCCAGCACTGTGTGTGAGTCTCAGCACACAGGCCCTGCTCTGCTCCCTTCTGCTCTCTCCTCCTTTTACTAGATTAGCAGATCCCTCTCCAGGTGTGGGCTCTCTCCCCCCCCCCGCCATGGTATGGTCTCTCTGTCACAGCGGGCTCAGGGAGAGTGTGGGGACAGCAGTAGCTGTGTGGGACAGCAGTACCTGTGTCTCCTTTCAAACGCAGAGCGCAGGCCAGCAGCAGTGCCCCTGGCAGTGCCCAAATCCACCTGTCATGACATCACATCCTCCCCAAAACCCACATCACTTCCTCCCACGGCTTTGTTTACTCTCAGTGCCTGGAAGCAAACCCACTTCAGAGTAATGAGGTTAATGGCTGCACTGCTCGTCTGATGGAGTGGCTCTGCAGGGGCCCTTCAGACATGAGACAGAGCCCCCCCATGCACCCCTCTCTGTGATCTCCGTCTCTCTGCGCTACCCACAATCCCACACTCCATCGCCTTAATCAAACGCCAGACTCATGTTTTTGTGTTTGAAAGAGACTCACAAAAGCTCTTTAGAGTTGCTTCCAAAACTAATTATTCTTTGACTTTGTTTTCTCTTCAGAGTATGGGCGCAGTCTGTCTGTTGTGTGCGCTGCCATATTTTAATTATGAGAGAATGAGAAGCTAATGATGTGATATTGAGTCCGTCTGAATCGGCCGCTCACTGTTATTAATCTGCTCTCTGAGTTTCTCTCCTGTGAGAGCTCACGCCACTGAATTACAGCCCCGGGACTCTGTCCGCGAGACCCGCGCCACCGCCGGTGTGCGTCAAACGGATGGCCGTTTGACGCACACACCCACTAACACACCACTGCTGAGAAAGCTCTGCCCCTCCTCCTCTATCGGTCTCTCCCTGAGAGAAGTGCCTGATCACCTCAGCGCTCTCAGTGACCAGGCTAGTTATGAGCTGTGAAGCATTTGAAAGCCACCGCTGTAGACGCTGCCGTCCGGGTGATGAGATATTAAAGAGCCGCTTCACTGATCCTTATGTGTTTCAGCTGGATATTGCACCCTGTGGTTTGGCAATGATGTTGCACAATTATCTGAGTCTGAGAATCAGCAGTGAACAGTGAAAGTGTATTTCACACAGAGAGGTTCATTTTCTGATTTCCTCCTTAAAAGGCTTTCCCACATGCTGTGTGTGATGTTACCTTCCTCATAAAGGTAATAAACTAATGAGGGGGTGCTACTTTTATAACAGGATGTGTGACCTCCTGTGTCCTCACTCTGTGCTTTGGATCCATGAGTTTTTGAGGTTTTAATCCAGACCAGTTCAGTACCTGCTGTACAAATTAAAAACATACCAAACATGACCTCTTAACCTTTGCATTATAAAAGGATATTTCATAAAATATATATATATATTTTAGTCAGAAAGTAAATCTTTCCACAAAACCACAAGCACATATGCAATTATCTGCTTCTCTCTTTCCCTCTCTTCCTCTCAGTCTCTCACACACACCCACACAAAGATAAACATATAATACATTTTATTAATACAGCTCTTTTCATGCAGTTTTAGTACCCAGTGCAACTTACATAAAACAGAGTGAAATAAACAAATAATAAAACAACATTAAAATAAAATGCAATAAAAACAATGTCAAATAATAACAAACAATAATAAAACCTTTTATTTAGAATTTCTTGAAAGGGGACCCTTGGCAGCTGTGTGGGAGGGGCTGAGGGTTGTGGGGGGGTGTTTGTGCGGGGAGCTCAGGGCCTGCAGAGGAACGACAAAGCTGCATGAGTAACAGTACTCTAACGGAGACGCCCTGCAGGTCTCTCAGAGTCGAACGGAGACGCCGCACTGGTCTCTCAGAGTCTAACGGAGATGCCCTGCAGGTCTCTCAGAGTCTAACGGAGACGCCCTGCAGGTCTCTCAGAGTCTAACGGAGACGCCGCACTGGTCTCTCAGAGTCTAACGGAGACGCCGCACTGGTCTCTCAGAGTCTAACGGAGACGCCCTGCAGGTCTCTCAGAGTCAAACGGAGACGCCGCCCTGGTCTCTCAGAGTCTAACGGAGACGCCCTGCAGGTCTCTCAGAGTCTAACGGAGACGCCCTGCAGGTCTCTCAGAGTCTAACGGTGACGCCGCACTGGTCTCTCAGAGTCTAACGGAGACGCCGCACTGGTCTCTCAGAGTCTAACGGAGACGCCCTGCACTGGTCTCTCAGAGTCTAACGGAGACGCCTGCACTGGTCTCTCAGAGTCTAACGGAGACGCCTGCACTGGTCTCTCAGAGTCTAACGGAGACGCCCTGCAGGTCTCTCAGAGTCAAACGGAGACGCCGCACTGGTCTCTCAGAGTCTAACGGAGACGCCCTGCAGGTCTCTCAGAGTCTAACGGAGACACCCTGCAGGTCTCTCACAGTCTAACGGAGTCTACACTACAGAGATAGTTGAATCAGATTATAAAAATGTTCTGACTGCAAAAGGTTTGTAATCCCCCTTTTGGCTTTATCTTCATTTGAAACCAAGAAAAGCCTTCAACAAAAGAAGTGACAATGTTATCATAATGCTGACTCCCTCTCACACACACTCCTGACTCTGCCTCCCTCCTTCGGCCCACAGTTAATGATGTGTCTTTGAGCTGTGTCTCAGACGCTGGCAGCTGGGAGAGAAACCCACACTGTGGTCTTTTGGGCCCAGGTTGGCCTTTGACAGAAATCATGATGACTTCTGAATATCGTTTCTCTGATTCAGATCAAAGATTACAGGAACTTCCATTTTCACTGAACAACTCTGCACTTCATCATCATCATCATCATCATCATCTGTTGTTTTCTTTGGTGTGTAACCCTTCCTGTTACCCAGGCAACAGTGTCCTACAGTCCCATTCTTATCCTGAAAAAAAAAAACTGTGCTGATGTACAGTCATGCAGCGGCCAATAGCAGTGCAGCACAGAAATGCAGCAGCCAATAACAGTACATGTTTGGGGTATCAAGGTAAAGAGCTTTATTTTTGACTTCTGCATGTGTACCATGAGTGGTGGAGCTGTGTGTCAGTCTTTAATGAGCCCAAATCAGTCAATGTTGTTATCATCAAAGTCCCTGTGAGAGAGAGACCCAGCCCCCCTCTCTGTCCCTGTGAAAGAGTAACCCCAGCCCCCTCTCTGTCCCTGTGAAAGAGAAACCCCAGCCCCCCTCTCTGTCCCTGTGAAAGAGAAACCCAGCCCCCCTCTCTGTCCCTGTGAAAGAGAAACCCCAGCCCCCCTCTCTGTCCCTGTGAAAGAGAAACCCAGCCCCCCTCTCTGTCCCTGTGAAAGAGTAACCCAGCCCCCTCTGTCCCTGAGAGAGAGACCCAGCCCCCTCTCTGTCCCTGTGAAAGAGAAACCCAGCCCCCCTCTCTGTCCCTGTGAAAGAGTAACCCAGCCCCCTCTCTGTCCCTGTGAAAGAGTAACCCAGCCCCCCTCTCTGTCCCTGTGAAAGAGAAACCCAGCCCCCCTCTCTGTCCCTGTGAAAGAGAAACCCAGCCCCCCTCTCTGTCCCTGTTAAAAAGTAACCCAGCCCCCTCTCTGTCACTGTGAAAGAAACCCAGCCCCCTCTCTGTCCCTGTGAAAGAGTAACCCAGCCCCCTCTCTGTCCCTGTGAAAGAGAAACCCAGCCCCCTCTCTGACCCTGTGAAAGAGAAACCCAGCCCCCTCTCTGTCCCTGTGAAAGAGAACCCAGCCCCCTCTCTGTCCATGTGAAAGAAACCCAGCCCCCCTCTCTGTCCCTGTGAAAGAGTAACCCCAGCCCCCTCTCTGTCCCTGTGAAAGAGTAACCCAGCCCCCCTCTCTGTCCCTGTGAAAGAGAACCCAGCCCCCCTCTCTGTCCCTGTGAAAGAGATACCCAGCCCCCCTCTCTGTCCCTGTGAGAGAG
Source organism: Albula goreensis (assembly GCA_022829145.1). Lineage (NCBI taxonomy): Eukaryota > Metazoa > Chordata > Actinopteri > Albuliformes > Albulidae > Albula > Albula goreensis. The sequence goes on from CM040749.1 coordinate 960,237, forward strand.
AGACCCAGCCCCCTCTCTGTCCCTGTGAAAGAGAAACCCCAGCCCTCCTCTCTGTCCCTGTGAAAGAGTAACCCAGCCCCCTCTCTGTCCCTGTGAAGAGTAACCCAGCCCCCTCTCTGTCCCTGTGAAAGAAACCCCAGCCCCCTCTCAGTCCATGTGAAAGAGTAACCCAGCCCCCTCTCTGTCCCTGTGAGAGAGTAACCCAGCCCCCTCTCTGTCCCTGTGAAAGAAACCCAGCCCCCTCTCTGTCCCTGTGAAAGAGAAACCCCAGCCCCCTCTCTGTCCTGTGAAAGAGAAACCCAGCCCCCCTCTCTGTCCATGTGAAAGAGAAACCCCAGCCCCCCTCTCTGTCCCTGTGAAAGAGAAACCCAGCCCCCCTCTCTGTCCCTGTGAAAGAGAAACCCAGCCCCTCTCTCTGTCCCTGTGAAAGAGTAACCCAGCCCCCCTCTCTGTCCCTGTGAAAGAGTAACCCAGCCCCCCTCTCTGTCCCTGTGAAAGAGTAACCCAGCCCCCCTCTCTGTCCCTGTGAAAGAGTAACCCAGCCCCCCTCTCTGTCCATGTGAAAGAGAAACCCAGCCCCCCTCTCTGTCCCTGTGAAAGAGAAACCCCAGCCCCCCTCTCTGTCCCTGTGAAAGAGAAACCCCAGCCCCCTCTCTGTCCATATGAAAGAGTCTCTGTCCATGTGAAAGAGCTCACCCAGGAGGGGGACAGAGGGATAACAGAAGAAGTGGAGTAAATGGAGGGAGTGGACGAAGGCCAGTGGAACTGTTTGAAAGGAGAAAAAAAAGCTTTTTTGTAAAGAGATATATTTTTATTAAGATACATTTGTAATTAAAAAGACTGACACTGGAAGGCCTGAACATGTCTTTCATTATCATGGTTAAAAAAATGAAATAAAAATGAAAACTGAAAAAAACAGATAAAAGAAGAAACAATTTTGTAAATGTAATATAAGAAATTGTACATAAGAGTTTACATACACATTGCACTGTATATATGTAATATATACCTGACATGCTGGTCTGCTATATATACAAAGTATTTTATGTGTGTATATGCTGCTTTGCATTCTGTCTATACTTATTCCACTTGTACGGAAATCTATTTTAAAGCTTTTTTGGAATAAAAGTACAAAATGTTTGTAGTGTGAAGACGTTGCTGTTTGGACATCCCACTATTTGGTCTCTCACTGTGTGTGTGTGTGTGTGTGTGTGAGAGAGAGAGAGAGAGAGAGAGTGTGTGTGTGTCTGTGAGTGGGAGTTTGTAAGTGTGTGTGTCATGTTGAACACTGTTTGGATCTTCACGTAGCGCATGTGAGTGGGTGACTGAGTGTGTGTGTGTGTGTGAATGAGTGAGAGTTTGTGTGAGTGTGAGACAGATTATGTTCTGTTTTGGTCATTAGAGAAATGACAAAGGAACTCAGCTCAGCATGAAATCAATACAACACAATATGAGGGCATATTAAAACCAGAGCCCTCGCTCATTATTCCCCATTCAAAACAGCAGATCTGTATCAGCAGTGATGATAACTGAAACAGGAAAAAGAGAACGGTCACTATTTCTGTGTTACGTTCCCAGTTTTCTGTCCAGTGTGTGTTGTGTGTTATGCATCACAAGTCTTCTTGGATAGCTAAAAAGCAGAACCCCATGGACATCTAGGTGAGTGTAGTGTCAAACTGCATTGCTCCTGAAGCTAAAACACCAGTGGAAGAACCTGTGACTGGTCCAGTTACTCTATTCCCCTCCCCTCCTCACCTGCACACAGTGTGTCTCTGTGTGTGCATGTACGGCATATGTCTGTTTTATACCTGTGTCTGCCTTTCCCTGTGTTTCACCAGCAGAGATGATGTGTGTGTATGTGCATGTGTGTGTGCGAATGTCTGCAAGTGTGTGTATTTCTCTGTGTTTCACTAACCGGGCAGGAGTGTGTGAGAGTGTGAGTGTAAATGTATGAGCTCGAGGACACACACCAAGTTCCAGGCGGTATAAAACATTGGTGTCGCTGGCTTGTTGGCTTGACGCTGGCATGTTGTGCTTTGATAATTACCCTGAATTCCAGAGCCCTTTCTGCCTCACAAGGAGAGCAGCCTGCGACAGCAGTAACACAGCACCTGTGATGAAGCTCGCTTTGGTTTGGGAGGATAGCTGTGCGGTTTCAGCCTGGCACCGGGGACGATAGCTCTGATTTTAATGCATCGAGTTCGTTTTTGTTATCATGTTGGCAGATAATTTTTACTCTCAGATAATGAATATTCATCGTAGTATTTTCATGCAGTGTTGTAGCCGCGGTGGTGTGGGTCAGCGTTTCAGTGAGCTCTAAGCCCTGTGTGCCTGCGCTGGGTTTGTGTAAAGGACTCTCCCAATCAAAGGAAACCCCCCTGCAGTGCTGCTCAGTGGGGCGAACGGGGGTATCTCTGAGCACGGAGTCCCCCGACCGCTTATGGCCCAGCAGGACGCAGCAGGAGAGAGTGTACACACACACACACGCACACACACACACATGCACACACTCACACACACACACACACACACACTCACACACACACAGTTGCTCACACACACACACATGCGCACACACACACACACACACACACTGAACAGCCAGACAGGTCTCCATGTCAGTTGCTTCACACACACATGTCAGGAAGACACACGTGAGTTTGTTTATTGTGCTGAAACAGTTCTGAGTCTGCTAACTAAATAAGACAAACTCAGTAAAACCTCACCGATCATTCAGTTTATACAGTTACACATGTTACACAGGGGCAGTTGCTCTAACCAAACCCTAACTAACCCTCCATAACTAACACTAACACATGACTCTAACCAAACACACCCTCCAGTTGACTCTAACCAAACCCTAACTCTAACCCTCCATGACACACACATGCACACACACAAACACACACACACATGCACTAACCCCCAGTTGCTAACCCTCCAGACACACACACCCTCCATGACTCTAACCAAACACACACACAAACAACACACACAAACACTAACCCTCCACACACCCTCCATGACTCTAACCAAACCCTAACTCTAACCCTCCATGACTCTAACCAAACCCTAACTCTAACCCTCCATGACTCTAACCAAACCCTAACTCTAACCCTCCATGACTCTAACCAAACCCTAACTCTAACCCTCCATGACTCTAAACAAACCCTAACTCTAACCCTCCATGACACAAACTAACTCTAACATGACACACACACCCTCCATGCTAACCCTCCACACACAAACCTCCACACACACACATAACACACACCCTCCATGACTCTAACCAAACCCTAACTCTAACCCTCCAGTTGCTCTAACCCTCCATGACTAACACACACACATGCACACACACAAACACACACACACATGCACACACCCAGTTGCTAACAGACACACACACACATGCACACACACAAACACTAACCCTCCATGACACACTAACTAATGCAAACACTAACCCTCCAGTTGCTCACCCTCCACACACTAACCCTCCGTGAACTGGGAGAAGCCAGATTCCGTCAGGTCTCCATGTCTGTGTAGAATCTCACTCTTCCGCCTTCACTAATCTCCCCATCCATTTCTCAGGATACACAGTGAAGTTAGAACAGATGATGTGTCAGGAAGAGTGTTGCATTGCATCGTGAGTTTGTTTATTGTGCTGAAATTTGTGTTCTTATCTGTTCCCAAAGTTTTTATTAAGTTTGAAAGTTCTGTGTCTGCTAACTAAATAAGATAAACTCAGTAAAATCTCACAGATCATTCAGTTTATACAGTTACATCAGAGTTAGTTACATCAGGGGCTGTGTATGCATGTATTTGCATATTTGATTATAAATACGTTCATTAAAAAAACATCAACCCCCCCTCAGTCAGGCCAGTCAGTCAGAATGCTCGCCCCCCCCACACACAGTCAGGCCACACCTGAGAGTTAAATGGAGCAGCAGCCCAAAACTTTGCAATTAGACACTGACTAACCAGGCCCTGCCAGGGACCGCTGGAATTCTGGGTAATTAGCATGCAGAGAGGATTAGGCCCCGCCCTCTGAATCCACTGTAACACCCCGCTGTGCTGCAGTTATAGTGTTTCTGTTCATCAGATCATTGCTGTAAATGTGTGTGAGAGAGACCGAGTAGCTCTTGGTCCTTTTTTTTTTTACTTTGTTTGCTTCAAACTTTGTGCGTTTGTTATGACATATCCTCACACGTCACAGCAGGTGGGGGTGTGGTTGTCATAGAAACCTGTATGTTAGGTTGCCGGGGGGGCGCAGGCGCCCCAGTTCTCTGTGAGTCAGAAACTATGGGCCACTGATGATGATGCAACCTCCATATCCCCAGGCCCCGGAAAACAGCACTCTCACCGCTCACTCAGACATACTGCAATGCACTGCAACGTGGCTGCTGGTAGAGTGAGATATTGATAAACTCTATTTATTATTTCTCTCTTTTTGAGGGTTTTGACTCTGCCCAGGTTTATGGATCTATAGTAATGCATGCTGCTCACCTGTCAGCTCGGGACTGATTTTTTTGATGGAAAATGTTACCATGAAGTTGTGAGTAATTTTGTGTGTCCTTTTCTGTGAGGCAAAATTATTCATGCCTGCTGGAAAAGTAGTTTTTCTGAAATGTAGATGTAAAAGTAGATGTTAAAGTAAGATTTGTGTTAGTTTAGTGCGTCACAGTTCAGCGGACTGAAATGTCGGTGGAGGTTTGAGCTGAGATTCTGAGACACATTTTCACACATGCGTGTGAGATACTGCCTGTGCTTCTCTGTTCAGGTGTAAATAACCTGGCACCTGTTCTCTCCAGTGTTCTCCCTGTTCCCAGTGCCCCTGACCCCCCGTCTCTGTTTGTCTTTGATGTGTAAATGGGGGCTAATAGCCCACCCTCCAGGCCAGCTCTGATTAGCCTCAGTCATAATGGAGAAAAGATCTTAGGAACTTTTTTCCATGTCTTATGAAAAATTAATTTAATAATAAAAACAAATAAAACCTCTTTAGAAAAATGCATCCGGTCCTGCTGGCCTGCTGCGGTGGAGGCTCTGAGAGGCGGCGGAGATTTAAAACATCACATCTGGAAGAGCAGAGAGACAGACTGAGTGACCGAAACATTTGTAAATAAATAATAAATTGTGTCCAAGGATTCTGACAGCGAAAGGATACACTTTGCCTTCAGCATTGGAGGGGGTTTGAGTATTCAAATATTGAGCGATTGTTAGTGAATTTACGGAGGACCCTCCCTCGTCGCGGCTTTCCACAGTGCAGCTTTGATTTTTTGCGGGTCAGCAACAAACAATTAAGTAATGAGATAACTTCCTTCTAAAATGTAATTGTCCTTTGAAACTGACTAACCATTTGAGCCTTAGACAGCACAGAACTCCAGTCTGGTTTAAAATGCTCACAGCGACCCACGGACCCCCGGAGCTTTGCTGAAAATTTTACGCGGTTTTACGGGTAAAACAGTTCTACCCATATTTGCAGTTCACTGCACATCGTTCTGGTACTCAGCCAAAACGCCTGCTGATTAATTTCTGTGGGTCCTGAGGATTGAATCTTGAGAAAGGCCTGTATTTCCTTCAAAAACATCTGTCTTCATATCTTTAATGAATAAAAATACATATACACACACACTCAGGACCATGGCAAGCACACATGTACATGTGCACTTATACACTAAGACATTAGATATGTTTTATTTACATGATAAAACATAAATTCAGAAACATTAAATAAGTGATGCAGCGCAGTGCGGTGAGCGCTGCTCAGGTGAACACGGGGTCGAAGCCTGTGGGGCTCATCCCTGTCTCTGATTGGACACTGAGTTAATTGAAACACATGATGGAGCTCAGCTCGGTCTCTGATTGGATGTTGAGTTAATTTAAACACTTGATGGAGCTCAGCTCGGTCTCTGATTGGATGCTGAGTTAATTGAAACACTTGATGGAGCTCAGCTCGGTCTCTGATTGGACCCTGAGTTAATTGAAACACATGTTAGTTGAAATATTTTGCAGTTCCGCTAATCCATGCCCGACCTGCCTCTGTGTTCAGGCATGATTTTCCCTGCGATATCAGCTTGTGTGGGCAGCTCTGTTACCATGGTGATGGTTTTCCTGGATGTTTGCGGATTAGCTGCACGGTTGAGCTGGGTGTCCAGCGTGGACACTGCGCTTCGTGTCTCTCCACTGGAGGGATGTTCACCATGCGTGACACAGCTGGGGGCGGACACTGTGCTGGGCAGAGTGAGGGAGGAGAACCCAACCAAAAAAAACACACAAGTGAACCAGCCAGCAGACCATTACTGGAGAACAGAAAGGAAAAAAACCAAATCAAAGAGCCAATCAGCACTGTGAAAGGGCAGGCTCCAAACGGCCACTCGGTCAGGACACGATCAGGACACGATCAGCCGCTTTGGACAATGTTATATGGGTGGTTTTTATACAGAGACATGCATCTCACTGCAAATGGTCAGGGCAATGGGGCAGCTGGGGCAGTGAGATGGGGGCAGGGTTGAGCTGGGGCAGTGAGATGGTCAGAGCAGGGCAATGGGGCAGTTAGCTGGGGCAGTGAGATGGTCAGGAGGGGCAATGGGGCAGTTAGCTGGGGCTGGCAATGGGGCAGTTAGCTGGGGCAGTGAGATGGTCAGGAGCAGGGCAATGGGGCAGTTAGATGGTCAGGAGGGCAATGGGGCAGTTAGCTGGGGCAGTGAGATGGTCAGGCAGGGCAATGGGGCAATGGGGGGAGATGGTCAGGAGCAGGGTTGGGGCAGAGAGCTGGGGCAGTGGGGCAGTGAGATGGTCAGGAGCAGGGCAATGGGGCAGTTAGCTGGGGCAGTGAGATGGTCAGGAGCAGGGCAATGGGGCAGTTAGCTGGGGCAGTGAGATGGTCAGGAGCAGGGCAATGGGGCAGTTAGCTGGGGCAGTGAGATGGTCAGGAGCAGGGCAATGGGGCAGTTAGCTGGAGCAGTGAGATGAGGCAATCTTTTGGGACAGGTAGTAATGATCAAAGTCATTTCATGAAAATGCTACTATTATTTTATACACATATATAAACATATACATACATACATACATACATACATACATACATACATACATTTTATACAGATTTTTTTTCAAATTTATTCCCCTAATACATCTCTGATTATTATACTGATATTGTGCTAATTGCAGCTAATTGGGTCAAACAGCTACAAATGCTTACTAATAACCTGATAAAATTGCATGGAGAAACTGTCTGATTTGAGTGTGACTCAAACACTGAGCAAACTGGAGTTGAATGAAGCACAGGGCCATAGAAATATAATGATAAGACCAGCTCTCAGCATAAAGCATCATAAGGTTTGATTTGGAGATGAGAGCGGATAGCAGCCCCTGCTACTAACGCTAATGATCCTGAGTCTGCCGATGTCATCTCTCACAAACTACAAAACTATACACTTGACCAAACTAAACCCTTCTGAGGATACACATCCAAAATTGTTTTTTTTTTTTTTTTTACTTTTTAATAAAACAAAAATTGCAAAACAACAAAGTATGAAAGACTTCAGGCAATTATCCTAATTAAATTCAAGGTCTCTAAATTGGTTCTTTAAATGTAATTGGGCCAGATGCCACTAAGAAAATACAGAAACACACACATGCGCACACACACACATGCTCACACACGCACATGCACGCATGACCTAACACAGACACACACACACACTCACATGCATACTTGCACACACACACACTCACATGTGTACACACACACACTCACATGTACACACTCACACATACACACACACTCACATGCACACACTCACACATACACACACACTCACATGCACTCACACACACTCACACTGCACTCACACACACTCATGCATACGCATACTCTCACATGCACACATACACACTCACACATACACACGCACACTGCAGAGTATACAGGGCAGAGACAGAGCTGTACTTCACCATGGCAGGCAGAAAAACAGAGATGTAGGAGACACTGAGTATTATACTGAGTGATCCAGTCTGCTGCTTTTCCTCTGCCGCGTGGGATTCCTATTCATATTTTACAGACACTCTGCGTTATGTATTTTGATGTGTATTATATGCTTAAGAATAAAAAACTGAAAGTATTTCAATAATGATTTTTAGTTACTTTACGTTTTTTATCAGCAATTTTCTGTAGCTTTGTGGATAATCAGATGAGGAATCCCACAGTCATTTATATTTATTTATATTTCTAATTATCTTTCCTCCTTTTCTCTCTTTCTTCTCACTCTTGATTTGTCTCTGTGTTCCCTTCCACAGCTTTATGGGATGAAAAAACAAAAATAAATTTGTGCTGGCAAATACGTGTCAAATTAAGGCAACAGAAAAATGACATCAAATGCAATAATTGCAGCTAATTATTTACAATGACAAGAAATAATTATCTGAGAAGAAATGCATAATTAAAAATACGAAGTGATGTGACTGAATTCATGAAGTGATTAAGATGAAAAGATGCAGTTAATGGAGAGGCCTGAGGAGGCTGTGGAGAGAACGGGGTTGTTATGGATGGGGTTGTTGTGGATGGGGTTGTTGTGGACGGGGTTGTTGTGGATGGGGTTGTTATGGACGGGGTTGTTATGGACGGGGTTGTTGTGGATGGGGTTGTGGACGGGGTTGTTGTGGATGGGGTTGTTATGGATGGGGTTGTTGTGGATGGGGTTGTTATGGATGGGGTTGTTGTGGATGGGGTTGTTATGGATGGGGTTGTTGTGGATGGGGTTGTTATGGATGGGGTTGTTGTGGATGGGGTTGTTATGGATGGGGTTGTTATGGACGGGTTGTTATGGATGGGGTTGTGGATGGGGTTGTTATGGATGGGGTTGTTGTGGATGGGGTTGTTATGGATGGGGTTGTTGTGTTGTGGATGGGGTTATGGATGGGGGTTTGGACGGGTTGTTGTGGACGGGGTTGTTATGGATGGGGTTGTTATGGATGGGGTTGTTGTGGATGGGGGGTGGATGGGGTTGTTATGGATGGGGTTGTTGTGGATGGGGTTGTTATGGATGGGGTTGTTATGGATGGGGTTGTTGTGGATGGGGTTGTTGTGGACAGGGTTGTTGTGGATGGGGTTGTTATGGATGGGGTTGTTGTGGATGGGGTTGTTATGGATGGGGTTGTTATGGATGGGGTTGTTGTGGATGGGGTTGTTATGGACGGGGTTGTTATGGATGGGGTTGTTGTGGATGGGGTTGTTGTGGATGGGGTTGTTGTGGACGGGGTTGTTATGGACGGGGTTGTTGTGGATGGGGTTGTTATGGATGGGGTTGTTATGGACGGGGTTGTTGTGGATGGGGTTGTTATGGACGGGGTTGTTGTGGACGGGGTTGTTATGGACGGGGTTGTTGTGGATGGGGTTGTTATGGATGGGGTTGTTATGGATGGGGTTGTTGTGGATGGGGTTGTTATGGATGGGGTTGTTGTGGATGGGGTTGTTGTGGATGGGGGGTTGTTGTTGTGGACGGGGTTGTTATGGATGGGGTTGTTATGGATGGGGTTGTTGTGGACGGGGTTGTTGTGGATGGGGTTGTTGTGGATGGGGTTGTTGTGGATGGGGTTGTTGTGGATGGGGTTGTTGTGGACGGGGTTGTTATGGACGGGGTTGTTGTGGATGGGGTTGTTGTGGATGGGGTTGTTATGGATGGGGTTGTTGTGGACGGGTTGTTATGGATGGGGTTGTTGTGGATGGGGTTGTTATGGATGGGGTTGTTGTGGATGGGGTTGTTGTGGATGGGGTTGTTATGGATGGGGTTGTTGTGGATGGGGTTGTTATGGATGGGGTTGTTGTGGATGGGGTTGTTATGGATGAGGTTGTTGTGGATGGGGTTGTTATGGATGGGGTTGTTATGGATGGGGTTGTTATGGATGGGGTTGTTGTGGATGGGGTTGTTATGGATGGGGTTGTTATGGATGGGGTTGTTGTGGATGGGGTTGTTATGGATGGGGTTGTTATGGATGGGGTTGTTATGGACAGGGTTGTTATGGATGGGGTTGTTGTGGATGGGGTTGTTGTGGATGGGGTTGTTATGGACGGGGTTGTTATGGACGGGGTTGTTATGGATGGGGTTGTTATGGATGGGGTTGTTGTGGATGGGGTTGTTATGGATGGGGTTGTTATGGATGGGGTTGTTGTGGATGGGGTTGTTATGGATGGGGTTGTTGTGGATGGGGTTGTTATGGATGGGGTTGTTATGGACGGGGTTGTTGTGGATGGGGTTGTTATGGACGGGGTTGTTATGGATGGGGTTGTTGTGGATGGGGTTGTTATGGACGGGGTTGTTGTGGATGGGGTTGTTATGGACAGGGTTGTTGTGGATGGGGTTGTTATGGATGGGGTTGTTGTGGACGGGGTTGTTATGGACAGGGTTGTTGTGGACGGGGTTGTTTTGGACGGGGTTGTTGTGGATGGGGTTGTTGTGGATGGGGTTGTTGTGGATGGGGTTGTTATGGACGGGGTTGTTGTGGGTGGGGTTGTTATGGACGGGGTTGTTGTGGATGGGGTTGTTATGGACGGGGTTGTTATGGACGGGGTTGTTGTGGATGGGGTTGTTGTGGATGGGGTTGTTATGGATGGGGTTGTTATGGATTGTTGTGGATGGGGTTGTTATGGATGGGGTTGTTATGGATGGGGTTGTTGTGGATGGGGTGGTTGTTGTGGATGGGGTTGTTATGGATGGGGTTGTTGTGGATGAGGTTGTTGTGGATGGGGTTGTTGTGGACGGGGTTGTTATGGATGGGGTTGTTGTGGATGAGGTTGTTATGGATGGGGTTGGTTGGGGTTGTTGTGGATGGGGTTGTTGTGGATGGGGTTGTTGTGGATGGGGTTGTTATGGATGGGGTTGTTGTGGATGAGGTTGTTTTGGATGGGGTTGTTGTGGATGGGGTTGTTGTGGATGGGTTGTTGTGGATGGGGTTGTTATGGATGGGGTTGTTGTGGATGGGGTTGTTGTGGATGGGGTTGTTGTGGATGGGGTTGTTATGGATGGGGTTGTTGTGGATGGGGTTGTTATGGATGGGGTTGTTGTGGATGGGGTGGATGGGGTTGTTGGATGGGGTTGTTATGGGTGGGGTTGTTGTGGATGGGGTTGTTATGGATGGGGTTGTTGTGGATGGGGTTGTTATGGGGTTGTTATGGATGGGGTTGTTTGGATGGGGTTGTTATGGATGGGGTTGTTGTGGATGGGGTTGTGGACGGGGTTGTTATGGACGGGGTTGTTGTGGATGGGGTTGGATGGGGTTGTTGTGGATGGGGTTGTTATGGATGGGGTTGTTATGGATGGGGTTGTTATGGATGGGGTTGTTGTGGATGGGGTTGTTATGGACAGGGTTGTTATGGATGGGGTTGTTATGGATGGGGTTGTTGTGGATGAGGTTGTTGTGGATGGGGTTGTTGTGGACGGGGTTGTTATGGATGGGGTTGTTTGGATGAGGTTGTTATGGATGGGGTTGTTGTGGATGAGGTTGTTGTGGATGAGGTTGGATGGGGTTGTTGTGGATGGGGTTGTTGTGGATGGGGTTGTTATGGATGGGGTTGTTGTGGATGAGGTTGTTATGGATGGGGTTGTTGTGGATGAGGTTGTTGTGGATGGGGTTGTTATGGATGGGGTTGTTGTGGATGGGGTTGTTATGGATGGGGTTGTTGTGGATGGGGTTGTTATGGACAGGGTTGTTATGGATGGGGTTGTTGTGGATGGGGTTGTTATGGACAGGGTTGTTATGGATGGGGTTGTTATGGATGGGGTTGTTATGGACGGGCCGCTTCAGTTCACACCCGCTGGTGGAGAGCGCTTCTGCTGAGCTTGGTCACATTTCAGGCGAGCATTACCAGTGTAATGACTGCTGCCACTAAACTTAGATTTCATATTTCCGTGGCCCATGCAGTTTATCATGTTCGTGTTTCAGAAGTAATGACCAAAACAATGTATAAACCCTGTTCTGGCATAGAGCTGCAGAACGTCAGCAAGCTTCTTGGCTCGTAAACAAAAAGGCAGTTATTATCTCTGACTAATCATTGTATTTTGTATACTGGACTGAATTGGAAGTGATTTTTCATTGACAAAATTATCCATCCAACAAACTTCAACCTTCTGAAATCTGAGGGCCAATCATGCTGCCTGAATCACAGTAATGAGCCCATGCTGGCGTGTGATAGGTGGGGGGGAGGGATCTATGGCTGTGCATGTACAGTATCTGCGATGTCTGAGAGACACACGTCTCTTATTTCTCTGATTTAGTACTGCGCAGTGGTGCCGGTACAGCTCTGTATCCACCTGTAGAGTGGAATGTGAAATTAGCCTGTCTCTCTGTCCCACCACACACACACACACACTCACACACACTGCAGTGTGAGCACAGCCTGTCACACAGACACTGAGTGTGTGTGGGTGTGTGTGTGAGAGCTGGGCTTGTGTTTGTGTGTTTGTGTGTTTGTGTATCGTCTGTTGCTGAGGCAGAATGTGAGAGCTGGGCTTGTGTTTGTGTGTTTGTCTATCAGTGTGTTGCTGAGGCAGTGTGTGAGAGCTGGGCTTGTGTTTGTGTGTTTGTGTATTGGTGTGTTGCTGGGCTCCTCGTTTTCACTCCACAGCTCTGAAGATGATGGCTGCAGAGCGTAATGGGTTTGGCAGCAGCACCTGTGCTCGACCGTGGCAGCGTTAAAGATTCAGCAGAGACCAGATTCACAGGCCACGCCGAACACAACGCACTGCGAGGACAAATAAGGAGAGCGCCATGAAGGCCTCTTAACTTCCTCTGAGCCCCGCGCATTTTAATAAGCCTGTTATGGACGGATATTTCTGACTGAAAGCAGCTCGCCCTTTGATGTGCAAACGCTCAGTGTTCAGCCATCCATACGAACAAGACCGACGGAGCCGAGTGTGTATCAGGAACAAACACAACAACAATCTGTCCCGGGCCCTAGAGCCATGGGCTGGCCTCCCCGCGGAAGACTGATGGGTGACTTATGTCAATGCAACAGGGAGGTTTTACTCAACTGGTTTCATGGTTTGAGTCCAAAGCAAAATTGCTGGAGAATGTTTATTTGTTTGTTGTTTTGTTTTCTTCCATCCAATTTGTTTCTCAAGTCAAAAATAAGCCACCCACTTCTGGCAAAGGACAACTGCAGCTGAAGAGAAGATACTCTCAACAGGCCACACACAGCAGTACAGGAGAGCCAGAGACTATTTTACACCCTACAGGCCACACACAGCAGTACAGGAGAACCAGAGACTATTTTACACCCTACAGGCCACACACAGTACTACGGGAGAGAGCCAGTGACTATTTTACACCCTACAGGCCACATACAGTACTACAGGAGAGAGCCAGTGACTATTTTACACCCTACAGGCCACACACAGCAGTACAGGAGAGAGCCAGTGACTATTTTACACCCTACAGGCCACACACAGTACTACAGGAGAGAGCCAGTGACTATTTAACACCCTACAGGCCACACATAGTACTACAGGCCACACACAGGTGAGAGCCAGTGACTATTTTACACCCTACAGGCCACACACACAGTACTACAGGAGAGTGCCAGTGACTATTTTACACCCTACAGGCCACACACAGTACTACAGGAGAGAGCCAGTGACTATTTAACACCCTACAGGCCACACATAGTACTACAGGTGAGAGCCAGTGACTATTTTACACCCTACAGGCCACACACAGTACTACAGGAGAGTGCCAGTGACTATTTTACACCCTACAGGCCACACACAGTACTACAGGAGAGAGCCGGTGACTATTTTACACCCGACAGGCCACACACAGCAGTACAGGAGAACCAGTGACTATTTTACTAGCCTAGAACCAAGAAGAACCAGTAAAACCAGAAAAGAAATGTCACAGGCTGTATCTTCTCCATATAAGAGAGCTCCTGGGTTTGATGCTACCTTAATACCCTGTGCAGTATGCAAATGCACCTCTGTGATGCCTTACCACATACATCTTTCTCATCCAGTCCGATCAGTTCATTTCCAATACTCAACACTTCATATTCAAACAGGCACTTAGCAGACATTGGGCTTCATTGTCATTGTCTAGCACCAGTATATTGTAATTGCAGGCATTACCAGAATAGAACAACAGCTCATCTTGTTATTATGTTTTCTATTATGTTAATTTCATCATTTTCTGAAGCACTTTGTGCTGACATGCTTGAGAGGTGCTATGAGAATATATAAATAAACACAGATATTTCTGTGAAATCTCTGTGTTTATAACTGTTCTCCTTTGCTTTCAGTAACCTTTCCACTCATGGAAAAATGCAGTGTCTTCTAAATAAATACAGGGAAATGAAATGAAAACTATCCTAGAACATGTCCCATTTGAAATATACAGGGGCAGCGTGTGAGTTTCAAATCACGCAGTAGCACTTTTACCTTTAAATGGCTTGTTGTCTTGACCTGCTTTCTCTTGTTTTCATTGATGGAGAAGCTGCTCAGCCCACTCCCCTCTGGCACTCAATTCCTTTTTCTTTTTAATTGCATCTCACGTTGTAACATTCTTTTCATGTTAGAGGAGACATATTTAAATACCAAGACAGAGTTCAGTTTAGTATAAATCTATTTAATCATTAAGAAGACAACAAACAATTTAAATTAGGTGAACAATCCTTTAATTGCATTCTGCACAAGCTGAAAATGGAAAGGGACAAAGTTTAAAATAAAAGTTGAGAAAATCAGCACTTTGCCATAAGCGTTGGAACTTATAGAAGTTGAGGGATTAGCAACGTGAGGGCTCTGGAGGGTCTGCAGTCTCAGGGTGAGGAAGCGTCCACACAGTCAACCCATCATGAGTGTGTCATGTGTTACGCACAGAAGTTGCAGAATTGCGCAGAGCGGCAAAGGCACGGCAGGATAGAGTTGGGCTAAAGGAGCTTAGCGCATAGCCCACACGGATTACCCGGCTTGCATGACCGCTAATCAAGCAGAACAAATGAAAACCGAGAGAGGGAAATGACAAGAGCAAAGCCAGGATTCCTCCCCGCTCTGGAGCTGCCCCCTCGCCTGCGTCCAAAGCTATTGACAATCATCTGGGGGCTGGAATTACCCGCAGAAAAACACTTGCTGGAGCAGACAGCATCCCGGCTCATTACTAAATCCCAGAATGCCACTGCTCCGCTCTGCACTGCTGGAGACAGTTTTACACGAGGCTTTTAAAATAAGAATGTGGGTCCCATCAAAAAACACCCCCAGACTTAAGGACTACAGAATGTCCAGAGAGTTTTGGAGGAGATTCATTCCCTGATCACTGCGTCTCCTGGGGCAGAATAGAGAGGGATGAGTCAGACAGCAAAGATGAAACAGAAAAGAAAACAAGGTTGAGAAAAACTGTGTTTCTGCTGCAAGCCTTAGCTCTCCCCAGGGAGTGAGTCAGAATCACAGCATAACTCTGCCCTGTGTGGAGAGGGAGTGAGTCAGAATCACAGCATAACTCTGCCCTGTGTGGAGAGGGAGTGAGTCAGAATCACAGCATCACTCTGCCCTGTGTGGAGAGGGAGTGAGTCAGAATCACAGCATAACTCTGCCCTGTGTGGAGAGGGAGTGAGTCACAATCACAGCATAACTCTGCCCTGTGTGGAGAGGGAGTGAGTCAGAATCACAGCATCACTCTGCCCTGTGTGGAGAGGGAGTGAGTCAGAATCACAGCATAACTCTGCCCTGTGTGGAGAGGGAGTGAGTCACAATCACAGCATAACTCTGCCCTGTGTGGAGAGGGAGTGAGTCAGAATCACAGCATCACTCTGCCCTGTGTGGAGAGGGAGTGAGTCAGAATCACAGCATCACTCTGCCCTGTGGAGAGGAGTGAGTCAGAATCACAGCATAACTCTGCCCTGTGTGGAGAGGGAGTGAGTCAGAATCACAGCATAACTCTGCCCTGTGTGGAGAGAGGGAGTGAGTCAGAATCACAGCATCACTCTGCCCTGTGTGGAGAGGGAGTGAGTCACAATCACAGCATCACTCTGCCCTGTGTGGAGAGGGAGTGAGTCAGAATCACAGCATAACTCTGCCCTGTGTGGAGAGGGAGTGAGTCAGAATCACAGCATAACTCTGCCCTATGTGGAGAGGGAGTGAGTCACAATCACAGCATCACTCTGCCCTGTGTGGAGGGAGTGAGTCAGAATCACAGCATCACTCTGCCCTGTGTGGAGAGGGAGTGAGTCAGAATCACAGCATCACTCTGCCCTGTGTGGAGAGGGAGTGAGTCAGAATCACAGCATCACTCTGCCCTGTGTGGAGAGGGAGTGAGTCAGAATCACAGCATAACTCTGCCCTGTGTGGAGAGGGAGTGAGTCACAATCACAGCATAACTCTGCCCTGTGTGGAGAGGGAGTGAGTCACAATCACAGCATAACTCTGCCCTGTGTGGAGAGGGAGTGAGTCAGAATCACAGCATCACTCTGCCCTGTGTGGAGAGGGAGTGAGTCAGAATCACAGCATAACTCTGCCCTGTGTGGAGAGGGAGTGAGTCAGAATCACAGCATCACTCTGCCCTGTGTGGAGAGGGAGTGAGTCACAATCACAGCATAACTCTGCCCTGTGTGGAGAGGGAGTGAGTCAGAATCACAGCATAACTCTGCCCTGTGTGGAGAGGGAGTGAGTCAGAATCACAGCATAACTCTGCCCTGTGTGGAGAGGGAGTGAGTCAGAATCACAGCATAACTCTGCCCTGTGTGGAGAGGGAGTGAGTCAGAATCACAGCATCACTCTGCCCTGTGTGGAGAGGGAGTCAGAATCACAGCATGACTCTGCCCTGTGTGGAGAGGGAGTGAGTCAGAATCACAGCATAACTCTGCCCTGTGTGGAGAGGGAGTGAGTCAGAATCACAGCATAACTCTGCCCTGTGTGGAGAGGGAGTGAGTCAGAATCACAGCATAACTCTGCCCTGTGTGTGGAGAGGGAGTGAGTCAGAATCACAGCATAACTCTGCCCTGTGTGGAGAGGGAGTGAGTCAGAATCACAGCATCACTCTGCCCTGTGTGGAGAGGGAGTGAGTCAGAATCACAGCATAACTCTGCCCTGTGTGGAGAGGGAGTCAGAATCACAGCATCACTCTGCCCTGTGTGGAGAGGGAGTGAGTCAGAATCACAGCATAACTCTGCCCTGTGTGGAGAGGGAGTGAGTCACAATCACAGCATAACTCTGCCCTGTGTTGAGAGGGAGTCAGAATCACAGCATAACTCTGCCCTGTGTGGAGAGGGAGTGAGTCAGAATCACAGCATCACTCTGCCCTGTGTGGAGAGGGAGTGAGTCACAATCACAGCATCACTCTGCCCTGTGTGGAGAGGGAGTGAGTCACAATCACAGCATAACTCTGCCCTGTGTGGAGAGGGAGTGAGTCACAATCACAGCATCACTCTGCCCTGTGTGGAGAGGGAGTGAGTCACAATCACAGCATCACTCTGCCCTGTGTGGAGAGGGAGTCAGAATCACAGCATCACTCTGCCCTGTGTGGAGAGGGAGTGAGTCAGAATCACAGCATAACTCTGCCCTGTGTGGAGAGGGAGTGAGTCACAATCACAGCATAACTCTGCCCTGTGTTGAGAGGGAGTCAGAATCACAGCATAACTCTGCCCTGTGTGGAGAGGGAGTGAGTCAGAATCACAGCATCACTCTGCCCTGTGTGGAGAGGGAGTGAGTCTGTGTGGAGAGGAGTGACAATCACAGCATCACTCTGCCCTGTGTGGAGGGAGTGAGTCACAATCACAGCATAACTCTGCCCTGTGTGGAGAGGGGAGTGAGTCACAATCACAGCATCACTCTGCCCTGTGTGGAGAGGGAGTGAGTCACAATCACAGCATAACTCTGCCCTGTGTGGAGAGGGAGTGAGTCAGAATCACAGCATAACTCTGCCCTGTGTGGAGAGGGAGTGAGTCACAATCACACGCCGGTGTGGAGTGAGTCATGCCTCTGTGTGACGGCAGCCACATAAACCACACAAAACAAATGACCACAAAATTAATTAATTCAGCCAGACAAGAATGCTCAGCCCTCTGACCATGTTTTTCTTCACAGTGCTGAAAACTTCTCTTCCTTCCTGGTAAAACTTTTAAATGATAACGGCAGAGTTTATCTGGGATCCCCCTGTTGGAAGTGAGAGAGGAGCCATGGATTTGCAGGTATGAAAATTTATTCGTAGCGATGCATTAATTTTAATCAGTCAAAGCTGGGCCTGCTTCGAGGGCATCAGCCTGACCAGCTATCTGAGCATGGAAGCTTCTGAATAAGGAATTAAAGATTATTACAGATACTGACAGAGGACAGAGATGTGTACTCTGCGCAGAATGGCCAGCCGGAGGGACAGAGATGTGTACTCTGCGCAGAATGGCCAACCGGAGGGATGTTTTTCATGGCTGCATTCAGAAGCATTCAATCCCTTACGGCATGTAGCACATATTTAAACTGTCTATTTTAATGTCCTGAAAAACAAACAGAAGTTTCTGGAAAAGCCAGGAGGCAGGGAGCTGCATAAGAACATGAGATTAAATATTGACAAGAACAGACCCTTCAGCCAGTCTATGCCACCATTCACATGCTGTGTTAGTGAGTGTCAGTGCTGTTTTACTGTGTGTCCGTGCTGTGTTACTGTGTGTCTGTGCTGTGTTAGTGAGTGTCTGTGCTGTGTTACTGTGTCTGTACTGTGTTAGTGAGTGTCTGTGCTGTGTAAGTGAGTGTCAGTGCTGTGCTACTGTGTGTCTGTGCTGTGTTAGTGAGTGTTAGTTCCTCCTTCCTCTGTGCAGTTAGCTCAGGAGTTTGAGCTGTTTTCAGCTTTTATCTCTGCTAGCCAAAGTCAGAACTCAGCCTCAAAACAAACCTTTCATTTCAGGTCCTGAAAGTTTAAAATCTTCAGTCTGGGGGGACAATAAGCTTTTATAAATGCAGCCGCTCTGACCTGCTTGACCGGCCTGAGCCAGCTGGCATGGCGTAACACCCACCTGCTACACTCCTCCTCCAGGTGCTCACGCCCCTTCCTCCTGTCTCTCTGCCGCCCCCTCACCTTTGCGTGTACCCTTCCTGAGGTACCTTCTGCCTCTCCTGGGTGACCTCTGTGACCCCTCTTATTTTGGCTGCATGGCTCTGTTATCCCATCCTGTGGTTAGCACTGACCCCTCATGGCCTGTCCGAGGGCCAGGCCCACCCAAACCCAGAACAGACCACACCCTATCAAAGACCCCCTGCCAGGCTGCCGTACACTCTCACATTAACGCTCAATGGGAGTCAATGGAAACACAAGCGATTTGCCCTAAACTGAAATCTAAAAGGTGGACAAGACTAAATGCTTCATAATGACACATTAAAACAGCAAAATAGTGGTGAATAAGATGGTGAAATGACACACAGTGTATGTGCTTGCCATGAGTAAATGATTTACTGAATCTAATGAACCTTGAAAATGATGTCAGCATTACGATGTTTAGTGTGCTGGAGCGAAGAATCATTATAAGAATAAAATCAGTACAGTGAGATGAGCAGGTATAAAATCAGCAGAGTGAGATGAGCAGGTATAAAATCAGCACAGTGAGATGAGCAGGTATAAAATCAGCACAGTGAGATGAGCAGGTATAAAATCAGCACAGTGAGATGAGCAGGTATAAAATCAGCACAGTGAGACAAGCAGGTATAAAATCAGCACAGTGAGACGAGCAGGTATAAAATCAGCAGAGTGAGATGAGCAGGTATAAAATCAGCACAGTGAGATGAGCAGGTATAAAATCAGTAGAGTGAGATGAGCAGGTATAAAATCAGCACAGTGAGACGAGCAGGTATAAAATCAGTAGAGTGAGATGAGCAGGTATAAAATCAGCACAGTGAGATGAGCAGGTATAAAATCAGCACAGTGAGACCTCCTGTCCCAAATGGCTGCCCTGGTGCTGGAACAAAATAACAGACCTCATTTGCTACTTATTCAACACATTTCACTAAAATGGAAGATCATGTGAATGGCTGTGATGATTTGGTATTTATTTGGTTGCAGGAGCTGGACTGAGGTGCAGAGACTCAGATTCACACAGTGAGGTAACGCAGTCTTCGGGGACGGTTTGTCTCAGATTCACACAGTGAGGTAACGCAGTCTTCGGGGACGGTTTGGCTCAGATTCACACAGTGAGGTAACGCAGTCTTCGGGGACGGTTTGTCTCAGATTCACACAGTGAGGTAACGCAGTCTTCGGGGACGGTTTGGCTCAGATTCACACAGTGAGGTAACGCAGTCTTCAGATTCACACAGTGAGGTAACGCAGTCTTCGGGGACGGTTTGTCTCAGATTTAACGCAGTCTCTCAGATTCACACAGTGAGGTAACGCAGTCTTCGGGGACGGTTTGGCTCAGATTCACACAGTGAGGTAACGCAGTCTTCGGGGACGGTTTGGCTCAGATTCACACAGTGAGGTAACGCAGTCTTCGGGGACGGTTTGTCTCAGATTCACACTCAGTCTTCGGGGACGGTTTGTCTCAGACACAGTGACAGATTCACACAGTGAGGTAACGCAGTTTCGGGGACGGTTTGGCTCAGATTCACACAGTGACACAGTGAGTTTGTCATCGGGGACGGTTTGTCTCAGATTTGTAACGCCAGTCTCGGGAGAGTTTGGCTCAGATTCACACAGTGAGGTAACGCAGTCTTCGCAGCCAGTTTGGCTCAGGGGTGAGGTAACGCAGTCTTCGGGGACGGTTTGTCTCAGATTCACACAGTGAGGTAACGCAGTCTTCGGGGACGGTTTGGCTCAGATTCACACAGTGAGGTAACGCAGTTTGTCTCAGATTCACACAGTGAGGTAACGCAGTCTTCGGGGACGGTTTGGCTCAGATTCACACAGTGAGGTAACGCAGTCTTCGGGGACGGTTTGTCTCAGATTCACACAGTGAGGTAACGCAGTCTTCAGGGCTCAGCTTCACAGAGCATGGTGGTGGCCTGATTTCTGTGCTGTATTTCAGCCACAGAATCAGTGCAGTAAAACAACAAATAATTCATTGTTTATTATAAATGGAATTTTAATGTACTTTGTGTACATGTAATTAGAGTAATATTTTATAGGGCACCGTTGAGATCGCGGTAACTGAAGGCTTAAATATGTGGCAGCAGTCATTAGAAACTGCAGAGAGGCTTTTGTTGAAGAGGATCCCTGGAGCTGTTCATGTGTGCTTTTTAATTTCTGCTTCGTTATCATTTTGTTTTATGTTGTGGGTGTAATCATGTTACATTACAAATATTTGGTCGTTAAAAATAGTTGACTTTGTTAATGAGAGGTTGTTTGTTTAGCGGTTAGAGCGTTGGGAGGGATACTGGTTAGTCTGGATGTAATCCCCTGGGCTGGGGGGGAGCGGAGCAGAGCGCTCAGTCTGTTCCTCTCAGAGTCATGGCTCAACACCATTTCACACTGCTGTTTTGCTATCTTTCAAAAACGTACCTCTCCGTTGTGTTCTGTGACAGCTCAGAATTTGGGGAAAATGAAGGAAGCTAAGAACTAAATTCCAGTGATGTCCCCTCAGGTGAGAGCGAGGGAAAAAAACATACTGTCACAGAATCACCATGATCAGACAATTCAGAGTAATGGGTATCCTAGCAACCAACTTTCTGTGACTGGAGACAGCAACAGCAGCAGAGAAAGCCCAAAGACAAAATGGAGGAAGCCAAACGCTAAGGGGTCGATTTACTAAAAATGTGCATATAAAATAACGTAAAACTGTTACCACATGCAAAAAAAAAAAAAAAAAAAAATCCATGTAGATAAAATAATGGGACAGTGTGTGTTAAAACTGAAAGATTTAAACATTTTTTCATTTTTTCCAATTACCTTGAATGAATATGCAACTTTCTACATTTTGCTTATTTGCAATTTATCACTTTATCAATGTATACCCTGATGTATTAAGCCTGAGAGCTTTCGGGGAGTGAATTGCATGCTCATTTAAATAAGTATGTGAGGCATGTGTAGGGGAGGCGTATGTGTATAATTTCAAATTTCATAATTTGTGTTTGTAGTTGGTCAATTAGCCGAACAGTTTTATTTTGACAAGGCACTGTGGAGTCACGCTCATTTTGGGGATAGATGAGCGTAAAAAATGAAGTCTGGAATGCAGCGCTGAGTTATTTACTGTTTTCTTTGGAGTATGTCTCCCTTTCACCTGCTTTTGCTAACATTTTTATTTAGAGAGAAACTTAACGTGTCATTTTTTAAAGTTCTTTTTTTTTGCCATTTGGATTACACTTTTGCATGCCTTTTCTGCCGACCTGCCTGCCCTCCAGCCCACTCCAGCCTCAACTTTCTATCACATATTGAAGGTATGTTTCATTGCTGGTTTGTTTAAAGACAGCGTGTAATTTAACCTAAACTGAACAGCACGGATTGCTAAAGTCTTCGTTTTGGAACTTTGAAACTGAACAAATTACGACATAATAAATGTAAATAACCTCGTTAGCTTCACCAAAGAATCTGTGGATGGTTTTAGCCAAAGTGAAGGATTTGTTTCTTACGAAAGCATTGCAATTGTTCATGGAATGTTTTTGGAAAGCAACAGAGACGTTTGCGTATTTGTTGAGATTATCGTTTGTGCTTACGTACGTGACTTAGTGCTTTGAATTGAGACGGATTTAGGATGAACCGGAGTTTTGTATTGGAGCGACCCATGCAATTTTTGTGATTGTTTGGACAAACGCTGAAATCGTGCTGGTGTGAAAGAAAACGTGTTCAAAAGCTGAGGAACATCAAGTGTGCTCTTCAAATTGATGTACAAGCTTTTCAAACTGATAATAACCTTAATTATCAAACTGAAACACTGCTTGACATTGAAAATGAGGCTGGCTCTGTGTCAACTTCAAAACTGAAGCAGTTATCTGCAGGGGCAAGCGTGGCGCGTGCACGCCAAAAATGAATGCATTGAAGGGTTTTCTTAACCGCTGAGACCTTTTGGGCTGTGAAAAACATTCCAAAATGTTCCATGTAGTTTTGAATGGATTCAAAGGGGTTCATGATTACTCGCAAAAAAAAAAGTTCAATGGTGACACATGCAAATACTTTGGGCGCCCATGCAAAATAATCCCCCATGTTTGGCATCTGAGTTAAATTACCCCAAATTGTTCAGAAAAAGGGACACCTTAGTTTAGGAACCACGCACAGCACGGTAAATGAAGAGGGAGGACACTCACTCCATTGTGTCTACCTAAAAACTTGGGCTATAGACCGCATTATACCCGCGGAACTGAAAAGACATTTACAGAGATTCTGTGCTGAGCTTGTGGCAGAAGACCGGAGGAATATAAAGCGCTGGAATATCATTTAATCTAAATCACATCCGTGCTGACTAAAGCCAGCCAGGTAGCACACAAAATCACTCACTGCACAATCTATATGTAAGGATTTCCTTTGTTTAAGCCCATGAGAAACAGAGCAGATCTAACTTTAGTTTACAGCGATGGCGGGGTGGCATAAATCCGTACTTCAGTTTGCACCAGGCCCTGAGATGTGCGGTTGAAACCCATTTATCACAAGTTCCTTTCCCAAGTAGGGCATTGAGGTTGTAAGGTGCTTCACCTAAACGGTTTCCGAAAAATATAGCTGTATAAATTTATTTTTCATCCTATAAAAATAAAAATGGAAGCTGTGTCAGTCATTCTGGATCAAGGTGTCTGCCAAACGACCAAACATTAAGCGTTTTGTGTGCACTTTTGTGTGTTTCTGGATGAGAGTCGGCTGAATGCCCTAATGTATCGACTACAGCGGCAGTCTCCAAACTGTGGAGAGAAAAGGACTGGCCCCATCAGGTGCCAAAAAACCCGAGCAGAGCCCTGCCAATAACTTATCACTCCACCACCTGTGGGAACGCTGCTGTCTCAATTATACCCATGTTCACAGCTGCCCTGTGAGTGGGCGCTGAGAGCAGCAGTCAGAGCGCTGAGAGCAGCAGTCAGAGCGCTGGAGTCGGCGCTGGGGATCTCTTCCATGCAGGCAGTCACATGCCAGCACAGCGCACTTATATTCTTAAAATATGACTTTAATAACTTTTAACTTTAACGTATCTCCCACTTATTCAAACATGATAAAATTAAGGTGTGTTTTGAGCAGGTGAAGGTGTGTTTGGAGCAACTGTAAGTGTGTTTTGAGCAGCTGAAGGTGTCTGTGGAGCAACTCTAGGTGTGTTTGGAACAGGTGAAGCTCAGGTGTGTGTGGAGCAACTGTAGGTGTGTGTGGAGCAGGAGGCAGTGAATAATGCCGTTTAGCTGAGACGACACAGCTGAGCAGCCAGATGGAGTTATTGTGCTGGGCTCTTTTTAAAGTCACCGGTTTTTAATCAGCAGCGTTTTATAATAAGTCATGTTCACCCTCAGAATTACCCTCGTCACTCCACGCAGACAGATGGTACATGTGTCACAAGGATCCCTGAGTCTGTGTGCCTGGCTGAGCAGCAGAAAAGAGGAAAAGTGCATCATTTCCTCACACACACTGAGGGGTGGCCAAACCCCTATCTGCTCTCCCCTCTGAGAGTGTGTTTTATGCCCTGCGGCTGCTACCGCTTTGTGCTGTGGGTAAAAGGAAGATCTCCTCTGACCATACAGGGAGAACCAATGCTGATTTCAGAGTGGGCTGCCCATAGACATACAGCTGCTCTCCATGCTGGCTGAAGAGCAGTGCTGTTAGAGCTGCTCTCCATGCTGGCTGAAGAGCAGTGCTGTCAGAGCTGCTCTCCATGCTGTCTGAACAGAGCAGCTGTTCCCAGCTCAGAGCTCAGGAACGAGACGGACTTCCTCTCACACACCTGTGTGGTGAACCCAAACCCAGCTACAGAGAGGGAGACAGACTGAGGGAGACAGAGGGAAAACAATTCAGTCATAATTATTTTGTGATAATGTACATGCTTTCTGTGCTTTTCAGTGCTCACAATCCAACATCTGTCCGAAAGGAATCTCTGCAGCAGAAGAAAGAATTTTTGGAGGAGAAACAGAACATTTGGCACCTGGAGCACTGATCAATGCATTCATTTCACAGTCAAATGTGCACCCTTTTTGATTATGAACAAAAACATCTCTGCAGATTTGCTTGGATAATGGTTATTAACCCAGAAGAGGGGATTTTAATATCAGTCAGAGGTTTACAGTGGGGTGGGGTGGGGGGGCAGTCTAATTTGGCAAGGTGAAATATATAAATATTCAGCATGTGTGTGATGTCACAAAGGAATCACCCTCCATGAGCATGATAGGGTGATGTCACAATGGGACCAATAAAGGAGGAAGGCTCTGGCTCCTCCCCCAGCTCCCCCACCCCAAAGATGAATAATGATAGGATAGTTTTACTCATGTCCCACCCAATAACTCTGCCACCACTCCCACCCTGAACCCCGCGCCTCCCTCCTCGGGTCTGTGTGGCAGCGAGCCGTGGCAGTTTTCACCCTGCAGATGCCACAGCAGCCCTGCGCTGCCTTTGGAGTCACCATGCACTCTGTTCCTGAGAGCAGAGAGCAATGAGATGAACGATTTTAACCCTGTAGCTCCCAGAACTGCAGGAGCATGGTGTGTGTGTCACTCTCCTCTGCCCTGCCTGACTGGCCCCTCTCCTCTCCCGCCCTTTCTGGCTCCTGCTGTCTCTATGCTGCTCACACTTGTGTTAATTTGCTGGTGAAGCTGGCACTGTCGTGATCTGTCTGACATTGCGGTGGAGCTGCCAGCCCTGTAGCCTATTTCACGGCGGCCGGCCCCTCTCTCGCCCCCGAGCGCTGGCAGATTTAGCCAAAGATGGTTTATTAGGGAAAAAGCAGGATTGTTCTGTGACGGTGCTAATCTAAATTAGCCTGCTCTGTCAGGTGGAACGGCTGCAGGGTGAGGCTCTCTCATGGGCACAGTCAGAGGCTCTCATTCGCTGGAGTGAGACCACGGTCACTCAGAGCTACCCAATCAGAAATGAGCATTAACACCATGGTGGAATAGAGGCCGTGTCTCTCCAGAGCCACAGACCATGCAGAGTTTGGCAAACAGCACAGCACGCCAAATCCGGAATGAAATTACAAAAATTCAAAGTCTTATTTGTAAAGTTACAGTTATGTTTACATTCATTTGGAAGGCACTCTTATGCAGAGAAACTAACAAGAGCAACAAGCACACTCATCTGATTATATGAGCAATAGAGCAATATCTGTACATAGAGTTCCTGCAGCACCACTCAGGTGTGTGATACCTGCACACTGTGTTCTCCCAACACCACTCAGGTGTGTGATACCTGTACACTGTGTTCTCCCAACATCACTCAGGTGTGTGATACCTGCACACTGTGTTCTCCCAACACCACTCAGGTGTGTGATACCTGCACACTGTGTTCTCCCAACACCACTCAAGTGTGTGATACCTGCACACTGTGTTCTCCCAGCACCGGCCTCTCAGACATTACAGGCCGATCACAGAGCCACCTTCTCAGACATTACAGGCCGATCACAGAGCCGCCTTCTCAGACATTACAGGCCGATCACAGAGCCACCTTCTCAGACATTACAGGCCGATCACAGAGCCACCTTCTCAGACATTACAGGCCGATCACAGAGCCGCCTTCTCAGACATTACAGGCCAATCACAGAGCCCCCCTCTCAGACATTACAGATCACTGCCCTGACCACCTTGAGTCTGTGAAGATATCACACCAACATCACATCTCACCATCTCCATTTGAAGTGTGTCAGTGATGAGTGCAGTGTCAGAAAGTGAGCTCTCTCTCTGCTCTCCCTCCTGTTTTTCTGCCTGATATGCGTATGGATATCTCTGCCTGGGTGCTATCAAATGCTATCATTTCCATTCAAACGCTTCTACAATCTTTCATTTGTGATGACTGTAAAGCCTCTAAAAAGAATGTCTTTACTCCTCTCCACTCAAAAGTTAGAGACCAAAGAAGTTAATTATTTCTAATCTTACAGAATGCAAAATAGTCTAATTTAGTTGAAAATCTGCATGGATTTGCCTCAGGTGGTATACTTGAATACTGCAGAATTTTAATGAATATTATTCATCTAGAAATGAATTTCATTTTTTGAAAAATAATATTTTCTGTAATTGTAGTTCAATTTTGATTGATTTCACTTTTATGAAGTAATAATATCTTTTAGGGAGTATGCTGTTTGTGATCGTCTTCTGCATTCAGTTTGGTACAAAGATCATATACAGTATCAACTACATGTAGATGTGTCAAAGGGGTAAAAATTTCACAAAAGTAAATGTGTGTACGTGCGTGCGTGCGTGTGAAAGAGGACGATATTACATGGTGCGAGTGAGCGTGTCTCTCCTCTGTGAAAAACAGGCCGCTAACAGCCCGTTCTGATAACCTGAGTGTGCGCTCTTTACCTCGGCTATCAGGCATCTGATCGCTGCACACTCTATGATTTATGACCATTTCTGTCACGCATTTCTAAACTTTATGGAGACAAAACTCCCTTACCTGAAGTAACCTGTGACGGATCTGTGAAGGAGATTTTGTGGCGTTACCGAGACGATGGAGACTCTCCCTTGATGCTCTGACACCTCAGGCTGCCTGCTGAATTTTGGCGTCATAGTTTTATAGTTTTATTGTTCTTTTTTCCCTAATTAAGGGACTCCTACACGCCCTGTCCTTCACGCTAGCTGAACGGCTGAGTCTTGGCATCGCTCCCCTCCTGCAGTATCAATAACTCAGAATGTAAGGCTGTGTGTGAGGGCGTGTCCACACGTCCCGTCCCTGTCCCCGCGGCAACTGCCGGGACAAGCGCAAGGGGTTTGCCTGGAACGCCAACGGAAAATGCCTCTCTTCTTTTATTTATTTATTTTGGGAGAGGGATAAATACGTTTGCTTCCTTGGGGTGAGGAAGACAGAAAGTGAATATATAAATAGACCCTAAGCAGATAAGGGAAGTGCGGCAGCGTGTTGCCGGCTTTATTAAATGTTCAAAGACAGAATGGCTCATGTCTTATTCATAGGTCTCTGAAATCCATTCGGCTCATCCCATTAAAAGCCCGAGATTCCCATCTCTCACGCGCCCTTTACCGCCTCCCCATGGCTAATAACACCGCAAACTTTCCATCTCTCACGCGCCGTGGCTAACAACACCGCAAACTTCCCATCTCTCACGCGCCGTGGCTAACAACACCGCAAACTTCCCATCTCTCACGCGCCGTGGCTAACAACACCGCAAACTTCCCATCTCTCACGCGCCGTGGCTAACAACACCGCAAACTCACCTGTGTACTGCTCACGTAGCCTGGTCTTATCTGCACTAACCTTCGATACACTCAACCTGCGCCTGCATTTACCTGTGCTCATCAATACTGACCTTAACACACTGACATTCACCTGCACTAAAGTCAGTTAGCCCGTGTATTTAAGCTGTAGACATAGCCTGCATTCACCTGTACTCGTGCACCCAATCATATTCCATATTCACCTGCACTGTACAGTCACCTGTACACACCTGTACTGCATTGCAAAGTGCAGCAGGTGTGATGTTAGCAGGAGATAGTCTCCCATTAGAAATGCACTCATCCCGTTTCTCTCTCCATCTGCTGCTCCTGCCTCAAACCCTGCGCCCCTCCCCTCCCCTTCCCCACCTCAGCACCTCTGAGCTTCTATCCAAACAGATGGGACTTGTCCTCTTTTTTTTTCGTTTGTTTATTTCTCATGTCAGTGTTTTATGCTTGGTTATAAAAGAGTGAAATCGCTGTTCTGAGCCCTGAGAGGGTTGTGCTAAATGAGTGCAGAAATTCTCCACAGATACAGTATTTCCTGGCTGATTCAGAAACAGAAGGAGAATGTTCTCTTCCACACAGCGGATGCTAATTCTGGAGCTCTGTAGGTCTCGCAGAGGAAACACACATCCTTGTTTTGACGTTTGGAAGCGGAGGCCAGGCTCAGTGCAGTGCTCTCTGGGTGCTCTGAATGTCCTGTTCTCTACATTCAACTTTAATTACGTTTGAAGCACCTGGCTCTGTGGATGAGCAGAGGGCTTTTTCATTACCTGGTTTCACCACGTTCACCTGGCACCATCCTCACTGCTGGAAGACCTGAGTGTGCAGAGTCTCTGCTGTGACTGAAGCCTGAATCTCCTGAAAGAGGTGGGGCTCAGCCAGAGTGACAGTGTGAGATTTAATCAGACTCACCTCAGGGTGGATCTACCACAGCACTGCAAAGGCAGGGGCTGAACTCCATATGTCTTTAAAGAGACTATGTGAGTTTGAGTGAATCTAGTCCACATTTAAACTAGCTGTATAGCACTGACTGATCATCCTTCTATGTTGCTGTTTTAAACACATGTCTCTATCCTTCTGGTAATTTCTGTGATTGCAAGGAAGTCTCTCCACAAAACCAACATGCCACTGCAGTGATAGGAAATCAGATTTTTCAGTGGTCATTTGGCTCTGTGCTGGAGAGCGTCCATGCTGCAGCTCTCTCCTGTGTGAGCCTCACGCTCCCCATGTGTGGACAGGATTAGGAGAGTAAGTGCGTTAGCGGGACGCGCAGATCTGAGCCCTGCTGCTGTCACTCTTCACGGTGAAAGGGTTTCCTGTCTGCTGCACAAAGCCACATGTCTCCAATAACACACAGACTGAGCTGAGCCTAGCACTTCACCTGCCAAACACACACACACTCTCTCTCACACACACACACTCACACACAGGCACACACACACACACACATATACATATATAAATACATACTCTCACACACACACAGGCACAAACACACATACTCTCACACACACACAGGCACACACACACACACACACACAGGGACACTCACACACACACAGGCACACACACACATATACATATATACATACATACTCTCTCACACACACAGGCACACACACACATACTCTCACACACACACAGGCACACACACACATATACATATATACATACATACTCACACACACACATAGACACACACACACACATACTCTCACACACACACAGGCACACACACACATACTCTCACACACACACAGGCACACACACACATACTCTCACACACACACAGGCACACACACACACATACTCACACACACACAGGCACACACACACACATACTCTCACACACACACAGGCACACACACACATACTCTCACACACACACAGGCACACACACACATACTCTCACACACACTCTCACACACACACAGGCACACACACACATACTCTCACACACACACAGGCACACACACACATACTCTCACACACACACAGGCACACATATACATATGTACATACATACATACATATATATATAGACGTACATATATAGACATACACTCTCACACACACAAGAATGCAAATACACATGGTCACACACAAACACACACAACAACGCATGTCACACACACCTGACAACAACACACACAGTGGGTGCTTGTGTGTGTCTGCATGGTTTTGCCCGTGTGTGTGTGTGTATGTATTTCTGTGTGTGCGAGAATGTGGTGTTCTCTGTGTTGGAATGCTCTGTTAGAAGTGTGACAGACGCAGGGTTTCGGTGGTAATGACTACCCCAGGGAGGGCTGCTGCCCCCCCAGCAAGAGCAGAAAATCAGGACAGAACAGGAGGTACCCCTCCCACTCACCTCCCCCGTGATCTCACCCCCCCCCCCCCGTCTGCTATCTCATATTGTCTGATATTCTGTAATCTTTACCAGCAACAATTTGAACCCAGTTTCATTATAATGCAGTTTCATTGTTAATAGGAACAAGAGTAACGATGCAAATAAGGCAAAATAATAAGAATAAGAATTAGAGTTAAATATTGTTTTTAAAACCCCCTCCAGCCCGTCGGGTTGAAGTAATTACATCTGGGAATCAGCCATACCATAATAATAATAATTGATAGTGTAATTCTTTGTGCATGTGTCTGTGAGCCGTGGCTGGGCCAGGCAGCGCTGCCGGTCTCTGGTGGTTGCCTGGTGATGTGCTCAGGTCCGGGATGCGCCGGCTCGAGGAGCGCAGGTCTGAAATCAAAGGCTCATACAAACGAGGTGTCTCTGGTAATGGAGACAGAAATGATGGGCTGCGTTCTCCTGTCTCTGTGGGCACCCCTCCCTCATCCGCCTCCCCTCCTCGCTCTCCGCAGCGCTGTCAGCCTTCTGAAGCCCTCTCTCTCCCCCTAGTGGCCCCTCTGTTCTGCTTAATCAGAAGAGGTGGACGAAAAAGACTATTTTAGGTGATTTTCTCATCCAGTAAATTTTACCTGAAATTTAGCCTTTACACTCTTCACCTGAAGTGTTTGTTTTTTCAGATATTTCATAATTTCTCCTTTCATTTTTTCGTTTTACCATACAGCACTATGAGCCTGACCAGGCTGCTCATAACCTTACAGCACTATGAGCCTGACCGGGCTGCTCATAACCTTACAGCACTATGACCTTGACCAGGCTGCTCATAACCTTACAGCACTAGGCTGAGCCTGACCAAGGCTGCTCATAACCTTACAGCACTATGAGCCTGACCAGGCTGCTCATAACCTTACAGCACTATGAGCCTGACCAGGCTGCTCATAACCTTACAGCACTATGAGCCTGACCAGACTGCTCATAACCTTACAGCACTATGAGCCTGACCAGGCTGCTCATAACCTTACAGCACTATGAGCCTGACCAGGCTGCTCATAACCTTACAGCACTATGAGCCTGACCAGGCTGCTCATAACCTTACAGCGCTATGAGCCTGACCAGGCTGCTCATAACCTTACAGCACTGTGAGCCTGACCAGGCTGCTCATAACCTTATGGACCCAGACTACACATAACTCAATGATCATATGAGTAACATTCAGACATGCTCTGTTATGATAAACTAACAGTCTCAGCCATTTACCCATATCACACCTCTGGATAAAACCCCACAGAACTAATCAGACAGCTTTGGGCTTCAGGGAGAACTACAGCCTCTGGCTGTGTAAGCTTTTAGAGAAGTGATGCTGCTGCTTCCTGCATGTGTGGAGCACCTGTCCCACCTGTATGAGTCTAACTCCTGCTTCCTGCATGTGTGGAGCACCTGTCCCACCTGTATGAGTCTAACTCCTGCTTCCTGCATGTGTGGAGCACCTGTCCCACCTGTATGAGTCTAACTCCTGCTTCCTGCATGTGTGGAGCACCTGTCCCACCTGTATGAGTCTAACTCCTGCTTCCTGCATGTGTGGAGCACCTGTCCCACCTGTATGAGTCTAACTCCTGCTTCCTGCATGTGTGGAGCACCTGTCCCACCTGTATGAGTCTAACTCCTGCTTCCTGCATGTGTGGAGCACCTGTCCCACCTGTATGAGTCTAACTCCTGCTTCCTGCATGTGTGGAGCACCTGTCCCACCTGTATGAGTCTAACTCCTGCTTCCTGCATGTGTGGAGCACCTGTCCCACCTGTATGAGTCTAACTCCTGCTTCCTGATTCCACATTCTGATCAGAGCCCCCGTCCACACATTCCCACCCTGTCTCTGGGTCCCATAGCAGCCGGAAACCACACCGCCCAAACTGCAGTGCCTGACTCAGTCTATCGCCCTGGAACTGCGTTAAAGCGCAGACGGTCATCCGCGAGTCTCTAAGCCTCTCTCAGATGCTTACAGTAAGTACTCAGGCTGTGGTTTCCATCAGAATAAAATGTCATAGTGTTGGCTGAGTCGCGCTGTGAGGTCTGTCAGAGGCTGAAGCGACCGTCTGAGCAGGAGAGTCGCTGCGCTTTGAGCTGCCGTCTGCAGCAGGACCTGCTGCTGTTCTGTGGCCAGGCCCTCTAACAGCAGTCTGCTTAAAAGGCTAATAACTGCGCCAGCGCCTTTCGTTAGCTGTCCGCTGCCTCTCCCTCAGTAAGGATTTTGTGCCAGTGAGTCACACAGTGCTGTGTTAAGGAAGACACGCCGGCCAGAGGGCGAACTGTGCCATGAGCAATCCTTCAGCCTGCTACACACTGACGTTAACTTTTAGCAAAGCGCTATGCTGCATGCTACATGCTCCATTAGCAAAGCGCTGTGCTATGCTGCATGCTCCATGTCCCATTAGCGAAGCACTATGGTATGCTGCATCCTACATGCTCCGTGCCCCATTAGCAAAGGTCTATGCTACACTGCATGCTGTATGCTCCATGCCCCATTAGCAAAGTGCTATGCTATGCTGCATGCCCCATTAGCAAAGCGCTATGCTATGCTGCATGCTATGTGCTCCGTGCCCTATTAGCACTGCACTACACAGTGTGCACTACATGCCATGTGCTGGCAGAACAAGGCTCTGTCAAGCCATTACTGCTCAAACTGTGCACTGTAAAGCAATTATTTTTAATCAAAAGAAACCCTGCCTTTCAGATAGGAGTGATTGGCCGTTTGATCACTCAGATTCCCCTCAGTGATGCCGGCATATGCCACCTCAAACTGCCAGTCCTCTGCTTTGCTTTGGTAAATTTCTTCCACGAAGATGAAACCCTTTCTGTCCCTGAAAGTGAATTCTTTCCCATAACTACGAGAGACAGATGCAGTGGCTGATGGGAATCCCCAAAGTTGTCTTGGCAGCCATGTTACCACACATGCAGTTATGAGATGAAGGGAGACACCAAGAGCTACAAGACACAACAGTCACATGAACACAGCAAGTCTTTAATATTGCTGTTTCTGCTCGTAACATAAATCACCAGAATGTGATTCACAGAACTAAGTTACACCTTCATCTTCACCGAACGTGTTTCTGAAGTAAAAACATGTTTGATGAGTGGTCTAGGAAGCTGCGTACACACAGATACCCACGAGACGCCTCTAACCATTTTACCCTGAGACGTTCGATCTGCGGTTCAATATGAGCTCGCACAGCAAGCATAATAACTCAAGCCTGATGGCAACACTTCTTGTTTATCCTCTGCAGAAAAGTTCAGAGATTATTTTGGCCTAAATTAAATTCGGATGCAAAGACATATGCATGGCCATCAAAACCGACTTTAGTCCCTTTCAGGGAACATGAAACCAATTTTAAAATGAAAAGATAAGATTCCCAAGGACATGTTGGTTTTTTCCCCAACTAAATGTAAAATACTGCGACATAATGATACTGTAATATAGTGTGCTGTGGGTGAATATGTTCGGCATATGGCCTTAGAGAGGGTAACTGCGTTTGTCTGGGCCCCAGCCTTGGTCTGTAAACTCGTACCAGCTCAGTACTGTCACTCATGAGTTTCATACACAGCACAGAGCCCTGAGAGTAAATCACCCTGTATGATATCCACAGAAATTATAAGTTAAATCTAGCTCAGCTCAGTACTGTCACTCTCTACACAGCACAGAGACAGAGAGGTACCAGCAGTCTCTGCTCCCTGTCTTACACAGCACAGAGACATCTGTACTGTCAGCTCAGTCTCTGTCACTCATGCAGCACAGAGCGCAGCCTCTGTTTCCCTGCCTTCATCTGCGCAGCTCAGTCTCTCTGCGGCGCAGTCTCTGCTCCCTGCCTTCATCTGCGCAGCTCAGTCTCTCTGCGGTGCAGTCTCTGCCCTCTGTCTTCATCTGCGCGGCGCAGTCTCTGCTCCCTGCCTTCATCTGCGCAGCTCAGCTCAGTCTCTCTGCAGTCTCTCCCCCCGGCGCAGTCTCTGCTCCCTGCCTTCATCTGTGTAGGAATAAAGCAGACTGTACTCACTGTCGCAGGGTTAAATATTCATGCAGAAAAGGAAGCAGACACTATAATACATGAAGTTGGACGCTGATGAATTCTGATGCAGAACCTAAAGCCTTGCATTACAAATTCATTCTGCAAACGTTGTTGTTTATTGGTGACAGAGGTCAAAACATGATTTATTTGTCATATCAGAGAACAAGCAATACAGCTATAAATTGTCTGCCTCTACTTGCCATATTCACAGCTGTAAATTATGACAGCCACATCCCATTGTGGTTATTTCTTTATAATGCACTCAGTTTACAAATAATGTAATGAAGTGTGGGGGTGTTGGGATTTCTAAATTGCCAGGAGGCTCTGCTCCATGTTAAAATGGGGATTGTGGGCACTAGCGGTGATGGTAGATGGAGTTTTCATAACCCTTTCATTAGGCTTCATGTTCCAGCCGTTTACCCCTCCGCTATGAGCCCAGCGAAATCAGTGCAGTTCAGAGCCATAAACTGGGAAGCAGGCCATGTTTTCAGAGCATTAACATCAGCTCAGTGAAGAAGGCAGAGCTTCAAACGCAGCGCCCAGACATGTGCTGCGGCACAGCTCCACAGTGCTGCTGGAGGTGTGTGTGTGTGTGAGTGTGTGTGAGAGAGAGAGAGAGAGAGACAGAGAGTGTGTAAGTGTGTGTGTGTGAGAGAGAGGGAGAGTGTGTGTGTGTGTGTGTGTGTTAGAGAGAGAGAGAATGTGTGTGTGAGTGAGAGAGAGAGAGAGAGAAGTGTGTGTGTGTAAGAGAGAGAGAGTGAGTGTGTGAGTGTGTTTGTGTGTGTGTGTGAGAGAGAGTGCGTGTGTGTGTATGTGTGTTTGTGTGTGAGTGTGTGTGAGAGAGAGAGAGTGTGTGTGTGAGTGTGTGTGCGTGTGAGAGAGAGAATGTGTGTGTGAGAGGGAGTGTGTGTGTGTGTGTGTGTGTGTGTGAGAGAGAGAGAGTGTGTGTGTGCATGTGAGAGGGAGTGTGTGTGTGTGTGTGTGTGAGTGTGTGTGTGTGTGTGTGTGTGTGTGAGAGAGAGAGAGTGAGTGTGTGTGTGTGTGTGTGTGTGTGTGTGTGTGTGTGTGTGTGTGTGTGTGTGTGTGTGTGTGTGTGTGTGTGTGTGTGTGTGAGAGTGTGTGTGTCCTCTCTCCTGCTGCAGGGCTGCTGTTATTCTTGTATTGCTTTCTGTTCTCACTCAGCAAGTAGTGACCAGTCACACCAGCTGATTACACTGTTGTCTCAGCTCATCTGGTTTTTCGAGTCTGAAAACATTTCAGCTTAAACACCAGCAGACACTGTGGCTCTCCAGCATGTGGGTGAGGACAGATTGAGAAGTACTGGGCAGAGTAGACAGAGGAGGCGTGTTCAGATCAGCCACCCGCGGTACGAACCACCACGTCCCGCCACCCGCCATCTCCAGCCGTCATCTGCCCCAGGTCCCTGGTGCGCAGATCACTGCCGACCTACACCAGCTACAAGGATACATGAGTATACGATGACATTCATTAAGATTTGAGAGAAAAATGTACTCATGAATGTAAACACACAATACGCAACAGTCTCTGGTGCACACAACATACAACATGCAAAAAAAACCCCAGCACACGTGACACGCGGGGGTGACCAGGTGACTTGAAGGTGGATAATTCAGCTCTGTTTGTGACATCATCAATGAACCGCCTGAGGCCTACAAGCATTCGTTAAAGAGAGATAACACACTTTCACTGAACTTCTGTCAGCAGCACGGTTTAAAAGCCAATACATTTTCATCACTGCTACTTGGTGTAATCAGACATAATGATGTACAAAACTTATATTGGAAATGCTCTCCACTGCTGCTACTCAAGTAAGACTCAGCGCATTACCCTGAGGTCCCCTGAAAGTCATTCACTTTACTGAGTCCCAGCCATGTAATATACGCTAATACACTTTAACTGTGTGTCTTTTAATTTCACTTTTTAATGTGAATGACCAAAGATGGTTCCCTTTTGGGGGATGATATTTTTATTGACTCCAGCTGAATTTGTTACTGTGAGGAGCAGAGCGATCTGTATTCTGATTTCAAACACAATCTCAATAAATGTAAATATATTCCATTTAACTCGTATATAATCTTTCAGCCGATGATTTCATAAGGTTTGTGACATGCCTGTAAAGTAGCATGTCAGTGAGTCAGCTGAGTGCTGTAATGTGAGCTCAGAACTGCAGTAAGGGTGTGCAGGTCTGTGAAGGTTGATTCATTAATTGTTTTGAAGAAAATACATGCACTGCCACGACCATTGGAAGGCAAACATCTCACTGACACTGAGGAATTCTCCACTTATATTTATTGATGATTTGTGCTATGACCGGAGGTTGGCATAGTTAACTAAAATTCAAGCTTGCAGCATGATGGGAATACAGTCTCTTGTTGTTAAGTTGAGTTTTGTTCATGCAGTTTTGAGTTTTGAATAGGATCCTTTTCACATGGCAGCTTAGCACATATCCCCAGCCTGAGATGCCCTAGAGCAAGCCCAGGGTAGCGGAGGCAGGGAAACCCCCCAGAGTGACAGGAAGAAAGGCAGAGCAGAGCTCCGCCCAGTGGGGAGCCCACCCGCTTATGGCCGGCTCTAAGAATGGCTGGAGAGGGCACCAGGGCTGGAGGTGTGGGCCATGGAGGCCGGCTCTGAGTATGCCTGGAGAGGGCACCAGGGCTGGAGGTGTGGGCCATGGAGGCCGGCTCTGAGTATGCCTGGAGAGGGCACCAGGGCTGGAGGTATGGGCCATGGAGGCCGGCTCTGAGTATGCCTGGAGAGGGCACCAGGGCTGGAGGTGTGGGCCATGGAGGCCGGCCTGAGTGTGCCTGGGAGGCACCAGGGCTGGAGGTGTGGGCCATGGATGCCGGCTCTGAGTATGCCTGGAGAGGGCACCAGGGCTGGAGGTGTGGGCCATGGAGGCTGGCTCTGAGTGTGCCTGGAGAGGGCACCAGGGCTGGAGGTGTGGGCCATGGAGGCCGGCTCTGAGTATGCCTGGAGAGGGCACCAGGGCTGGAGGTGTGGCCTGGCAGGCAGGCCTGGTCTCTGGCCTGAACTGGGAGGGGAGCTGATCCACAGAACAGGGGGAGATGCTGGAGCAGCTTCTCCAGGCAGGAGCTGGAGAGAGGAGAGAAACAAAAGTATCATTACTGGAGGACAGTGGCAGTAGCATGAAGGGAGAGTGGTAGAACAGGGAGGGCAGCTGTAGAAGGTTTTAAACAGAGGATGAAAAATTAATAACACAGAATTATAGTAGATTTAACTCAGGAATATTTACAATTAACTACATTTAAATCAATAAAATTGCATTTAACTAAATTCACATCATAAAGGAAGTACATCAGAGAAAACAAACATGAGTTTTGATGTTTGTATGTGTGTGGGTGCGGGTGTGTGTGTGTGGGTGCGGGTGTGCGTTTGTATGTGAGTGGGTGCGGGTGTGTATGTGTGGGTGCGGGTGGGTGTGGATGTGTGTTTTTGTGTGTTGCTGCCACTCACATTACACAAAACATCAAAGCACAGCACACAACAGCCTGCAGAGGATTCAGCTTCACAGACAGCACTCCAGTCAACATGAAGCCAAGATGATTAAAACACCATCCTAATATGTGAGGAGGAAAAACTGAGAGACAAATGGAGTGACAAACAGAGAGAGAAACGGAGCAACAGATAGAGACTCAGAGAGAGAAATGGAGCAACAAACAGAGAGAGAGGGAAAGAACCATTCGCCTACCTTTCAGAATCCTGTACACATTTTATTTATCTCATTAACTACCCAGATCCTGGGGTTCAAAGGGCAGGTAGGCACCACCTCACTCCAACAGCACCGCTAAACCAGGGCTAGTATCCAATATCCCAGCAGATATACAGAACTTCTTTCAGTACTTAATCAGAGATGTGCACGATGGACTCTAAGTATTTAATTGATTGCAGCTTTTTTCTCCAGGTGTCATATGTTCTATTTCTCCTCTGAAAATACATTCTTTTTTCTGTGTCTCCTTTTCACACAGCATGTAAAGTACAGCCTTTATAATATATAATTTACTGTGCTGCATTATTTATTCTCTCTGTCTAAGAACAGTTTAATAAATACCATACTACGCAAGTAAAAGCAGGTAAGCCTCTAAACCTGAGTTCTGCAAAAGTTTTAAATCTCAACCCAGCAGTTTTTTTAGTGAAGATTTTGCAAATTTTGTTCCAAGTTTCTCTTTTTGCATTCATCATTAATTTTTAAATATCTACAGGAAATAAGCAAAACCAGAACAACAAGATAATCCCCTGGGGGAAATCATGGCAAAACAAAACAAAAGGAGTGGAGTGAATCTGAACAGTAAATGGAAACTGCACATAATATTGACAGGTGGAATTTCTCAGTGCTCGACCAGCTACACGCAAAAGAACTTTTTGTGAGCAATCTCTGCTCATGTTTTCAGCAGACTGAACTTATTTGCAAAAAATTGTATCATAATATTTTATGGTTATGCTTTTATTTTCAACTGATGGTTATTAACTTCTCAGCTTAAATCATCTCTTGATATTTTAGTGTTCAGAACTGCTTGCTTTTTTGCTGTTTTGACAGTTCATTTGCCTGGTTTATTTCTCTCCTGAACATTATTATGACCTTAATCGTCTTTTCTTTTTCTTTTCTGTTTTATGCCAGTCTGAGGCTCGCCAGGCTGCTCTCTGGTAATGTGCTTTAGAAACAGATTTGATTTTTTAGATCTGGTGTAGGATTCTAGTATGGATCAGTGAGTCAGAGGTCTGAACACAGTCCAGGTGCGCTGTCAGTCTGTCTGTGTCTTAGTTCACCCTCAGAAGATGGTGTGTTCTGATGTGTTAATTTCTGCTCCATCTGAATTGAAACAAGAGAAATTCAAATGTGTGTGTTCATAACAGCAAAGCCTCAGCTAAAAAGGAAAGGAGGTCTGCTAACAGCCCTCCGGAAGAGATTAGAGTAGCAAACTCAGTGTGTTCTTTTAAAAATCTCTTGGGTAAGACCTTAAGCTCAATAGGTCTATAATGTGTCCTCATGAGGAGGGTGAATCATGTTTTCCATCTCCGTTGTTCATTTAGGCCATTAGGTTCCTCCTTTTTAATCTGCATTATTATGTCTTTTGTGTTCTGTGATGGGGTTAGTGCTCTGGTTACAAAAGCTCAGAATAAATCAACATTGCAACCAAAATGAATATATGTAATTGTAAAAATGACATTCATAACTATTTGCGGTTCAAAAGTTCAAAGGTATAATCCCTTAATTATCACTGAAAACATTAGAATGTCATTAGCATTGCACACATAGCCAAACAGTATCATTAGCATTATTAGCATTAGCACATCAGTCTGTCTTTGTAACTTTGTAACACTGTCTTTGTAATTTACGTAGAGTCACCCTCAATCTCAATGAGGTCCCCCTAGATAAAAAAGACAAATGAGGAAATGAATCATTCAGTGCCAATCTGATTATTGGTGTGACAACATGTCTGCTCAGTGTCTTTATCATTATTAACATTAGCATATCAAAATAGAAGCAGCCCGTGTCAATAGTATTAGCATTTGAATTTCATACAAAATCCAATCTGTATCATTAGCAATGTTAGCAGTAGCATAGCTCAAGAAGGTCCAATCAGTATCATTAGCATTATTAGCATTAGCATATTGCAAACAGCAGCAGCCAGTATCATTAACATTATTAGCATTTTATGTGCAGAATTAGTCGTGTTATAACCATTATTAGCATTAGCATATCTCAAACAGCAGCAGCCAATGTTATTAATATTGTTAACATTTCAGGCACTGGATCTGTCAAGAAGTTATTAGCATTATTAGCATTCGCATTTCATTCATTCCTAATCAGTATCATTAGCATTATTAGCATTAGCATATCACAAACAGGTCTGATCAGTATCATTTATGCATGTAGCATCATCATTATTATGTCAGTATCATAAACAATATTTGCATCTTTATGAGCACAGCGGTCTGAATCTTTATTAGCACAGCGGTCCGAATCTTTATTAGCACAGCATTGCGATCAGCGTCATTGCTGGAGATTTACATTTTTCAGACAGTCCCATTAGCTGTTTTACCTTAGCCTCCTAAATCAGTATTCCCTACATAAAGCTCCTACATTATATTCTCTATATAAATGACAGTACACCTCTAATACCCTGTGTCAGCCGCCACTTATAGTCCCCCCATCTCCACTTGTATTCTGCATTTTTATTTGTCCTCTCTTATTTTGTCTTTAATGTGCAAACGGGGGTGAACAGCCTCGTCCTCACAGTGGAATGTGCTCTCTGGCCCAAAACCATGAAAATATTCTGAATCTGAAGCATAGAGATTATTAATGAAACCCTGGCCAAATGTAGATCTGCTGTATGTAGAAGTATTCTACTGAACTGATCTTATCATTTTGCAAAATATACATGATAAATCACACTGTTTATATGTCTAACTGTGAAATATAATTGTGGCTTTTTGCTGAAAAGTAGTACAGCTGGCATGGAAACTGCCAAACAGATAACAAAGTATGTTTTTCAAGCAGCACAATCATTTTATTCTTCCTCTTAATAAACACTTACATCAGTCAGAAAACACAAGTAGCTTCATTATTTTGCTTCAATACAATCCAAGATATCAACATGCAGACTGTATAATCAGCAAACATCTTTAGACTGGTTAGCTCAGTGGATGAACAAATTAGACTGAATCTGCACATAAATGATTTCATCTCGATTAGAGAAAGCAAAGTAAATTGGAATGTAGTGAGAAATATGAGCTTGTTT
This sequence comes from Albula goreensis, assembly GCA_022829145.1. Taxonomy (NCBI): domain Eukaryota; kingdom Metazoa; phylum Chordata; class Actinopteri; order Albuliformes; family Albulidae; genus Albula; species Albula goreensis. The sequence continues at coordinate 1,001,666 of CM040749.1, forward strand.
GTAAAGCGAGAGTAGCTGCCATGTACTATTTTCCATTCAGTAATGTGACATGTCATCCTGGACCAATACACGCATGCCATCCAAACCATCTGGTACTAGGGCTGCACTGATCATTTCTTATTTTGAAACAATATTCATTTGCAGTTTTCACACTTATCAGATATTAATCTCAGAATATGGTTTTATAACTGAACACATGGAGCAGTAGCAGTGTTGTTTTAAATGAAGAATCCTATTATGAAGAAGAAAATAAATGAAATTATTAAAGATGTGATAAAGTGTGTAACATCATAAACTATCAAATCAGCCAGAAGACAGATCACAGTGAAAGTTTGGTCCCCCTGCTGTCTGTGGCCCGCTCCTGTCAAAACTTACTTTTTGATTTTACCCATAGAAATACTCAAACAGAAAGAAGAATGGTGACACAGGATGTTGCTGAAGTTACTTATGTACTGGTCTGACCTGTTAGCATTAGCATTGCTGGCATACACGTCTGACCTGTTAGCATTAGCATTGCTGGCATACAGGTCTGACCTGTTAGCATTAGCATTGCTGGCATACAGGTCTGACCTGTTAGCATTAGCATTGCCGGCAGACAGGTCTGACCTGTTAGCATTGCCGGCATACAGGTCTGACCTTTAGCATTAGCATTGGTGGCATACAGGTCTGACCTGTTAGCATTAGCATTGCGGGCATACAGGTCTGACCTGTTAGCATTAGCATTGCGGGTATACAGGTCTGACCTGTTAGCATTAGCATTGCGGGTATACAGGTCTGACCTGTTAGCATTAGCTAGGCCCTGCAGATGAGCAGAGCCTACACACCCATAGAGGCTAAGGCACAATCCTCAATTCACTCACACCAGTATTTCTGCTTACAAACAATTTTTAACAGAGATTTTTCCCCAATGCTGAGTGTGTCCTCGGGCTTGGAAAGGCAGTGTTGAAATGCTCAATGTTTCAGCTGTTGTGTTTTGGGATGGGAGTATCTCGCAGGGATCCATTCCCTGAGAGAGGAAAGCCAATCATGGACAGATTGCCGAAAGGAGAGTTCAGTCTGGCTCCTTTCAGATAGGATAGCACCCTCCCCTCCCCCCGATCTCTCATGAACCCCCTGTGAATGGCTGTGATGGAGGGGTGTTGGGGGGCCGGGGGACCCCATTACCGTGTGACAGCCGGGATTAATCCTCTCCCTCTCACTCCTCAGGGTGGAGCTCTCTCAGACAGGAACCAATGGGCCGCTGTCTGGAACAGTCCTCTTACATTAGCAATTATTCAATCCACAGAGCCTCCCTTTTGCTCTCTCTCTATCCCTCTGTCTCTATCCCCTTATCTCTCCCCCCTCTCCCTCTTTTTCTATCCCTCTCTACTCTCTATCTTTCCCCATCTTTGTCTCTCTCTCTCCTCTTATCGCTTTCCCCTTTCCCCCCCTCTCTCTCTTCCTCTCTCTCCCTCTATACCCTCTCTCTCCCCCTCCATCCCTCTTTTCCTCCATGCATCAGGCTGAGGGAAGCTAATAGGATATAGTGTATGACATTCTGCCCCAGATAAAGCAGCCCTTTAGAGGAGAGGACATTTTCTCATTTGACATTGGTGATGGAAATCCTCCTGTCTCAGTGCTGACTGACGATGGAGGCCAGAGTGAGTCTGAGTGTACAGAGTGAATCTGAGTGTACAGAGTGAGTCTGAGTGTGCAGAGTGAATCTGAGTGTACAGAGTGAGTCTGAGTAAGCAGAGTGAGTGTCTGAGTGTGCAGAGTGAATCAGAGTGTGCAGAGTGAGTCTGAGTAAGCAGAGTGAGTCTGAGTGTGCAGAGTGAGTCTGAGTAAGCAGAGTGAGTCTGAGTGTGCAGAGTGAATCAGAGTGTGCAGAGTGAATCTGAGTGAGCAGAGTGAGTCTGAGTGTGCAGAGTGAATCTGAGTGTGCAGAGTGTATGAGTGTACAGAGTGAGTCTGAGTGAATCTGAGTGTGCAGAGTGTATCTGAGTGTACAGAGTGAGTCTGAATGTGCAGAGTGAATCTGAGTGTGCAGAGTGAGTCTGAATGTGCAGAGTGAATCTGAGTGTGCAGAGTGAGTCTGAATGTGCAGAGTGAATCTGAGTGTGCAGAGTGTATCTGAGTGTACAGAGTGAGTCTGAGTGTATCTGAGTGTACAGAGTGAGTCTGAGTGAATCTGAGTGTGCAGAGTGAGTCTGAGTGTGCAGAGTGAATCTGAGTGAATCTGAGTGTGCAGAGTGAGTCTGAGTGTGCAGAGTGAATCTGAGTGTGCAGACTGAGTCTGAGTGTGCAGAGTGAGTCTGAGTGAATCTGAGTGTGCAGAGTGAATCTGAGTGTGCAGAGTGAGTCTTAGTATGCAGAGTTAATCTGAGTGTGCAGAGTGAGTCTGAATGTGCAGAGTGAGTCTGAGTGTGCAGAGTGAGTCTGAGTGTGCAGAGTGAATCTGAGTGAGTCTGAGTGTGCAGAGTGAACCTGAATCAGTCCATGGATCTGGTAAACCATGAAAATCTGCATAACATTTTGTTTCTGAACGGCTCACTTTGGGCTGAACAGAACGCACATTACATTTGCCAAAATAATAATTTAGTATGAAAATTGGGGAGCTGAGGTAGAAGCTGGTAACTAAGAGGTTGCAGGTTTAATTCTGAGCTTGAGCACAGTTGTTCTAGCCTTGGGCACAGAAGTTGGCGCTGACTCCTCCAGTAAATATCTAGTTGTGTAAATGGACAGTGTGTGGAAATGTGAGCCATGTAGGGCGCTGTGGATAAGGGAGTCTGCTAAATGGCTGAATGGAAATGTAAAAATGGGGTGAAATTGAGTTTGCCATTGGAAGGCGGCCAGTGTGACAGTGAAAGCTGGCTGGGCTGTAGCCAGGGGTGAGACAGCAGCAGCCGCACACGGCAAATAAGGACCTGACTTGCCAGTGTGATTGGGTAGCTGGATTAGACTCCAATCACAGAGCCAATCACAGACACAAGGGACTTACAGGGAACCAATCACGTGTTTACCTGTGGGTGGGGGGTGTTACTTGGAAATGAACAGCAACAGAACCCACAGCAGCACTGTAGTTTCCCAGAAACATGATTACAGTCTGGCCGCATGGAGAGTGACGTTCCAAAGAGCAATGCCCAGCCATGGAGTTTAAAACAATCTCACAACCCATATGGAGAATATCATTAATGCCTGCATGATTAAAAAATAACGGCAGTAAGTATCTGATGTTAAAAATCAATGCTCCTGTCCTGGGGAGTTGGGTTTGTCCTCCCCAGGCGGGCGCGCTGAGCACCCTGGCTGTGGGTTGATGTAATGTGCTCCTCCTGATTGAAACTAAAGAGCTCGTTTGTCCTGATTTACCGTCAGGGCCCACGTATAGCCTACTTGAAGGCCTGATGTAACGGGCCGCTAAGAGCAGAACAGATGGGTACATTAGAATTGTTTTAGTGGAATAATATCATATTTCTGCCTTTTCTCTAGTTTATGTCCTTATTCAGCTTCATCATCTCAGCCTTGCAGATATTTGGATAGAACTGCTGGAATTACAAAGACAATAATTAGCATACCCCCATCACCCCCCCTTATTACCACTTAAAAGCCAGAATATGCAGAACGGTGAGAGTGATTGGAAGAAGAGAGAAACAGACTCTGAGGATAGATTCTCTTTTAACCTGAATTACTCTTCTCTTCCCTCTAACACCTCTCCCTTTGATCAGAGCCACCCTGCTGAAGTTCAGCTCTTTTTAAAAGACATTAATGTTATGAATATCTATTGGGGCGAGAACATATAATTATGTCTAATTAGCACCTTGGGATGTAATTAACCAGACTGCTGCAGTTGTATTAGGCAGTTTGAACTTGGGCCTGGTTCGTTCTGTGTAGCGGTTATCAGTGAGCAGCAGAGAACCGTGCTGTCGCTTGCACAGCCACCCTGAGTCAGTGCAGCTCAGAGACCTGCAGGTGAGAGATTGAACACACACCTTTCAGACTGAACACACACCAGATGTTTCAGTCAGAGCAGAGATGTCTCAGTTAGAGCAGAGATGTTTTAGTCAGAGCAGAGATATTTTACTCAGAGTAGAGATGTTGTAGTCAGAGTAGAGATGTTTTAGTCAGAGCAGAGATGTTTTACTCAGAGTAGAGATGTTTTACTCAGAGTAGAGATGTTTTAGTCAGATGCAGAGATGTTTTACTCAGAGTAGAGATGTTTTACTCAGAGTAGAGATGTTTTAGTCAGAGCAGAGATGTTTTACTCAGAGTAGAGATGTTTTAGTCAGAGCAGAGATGTTTAACTCAGAGTAGAGATGTTTTAGTCAGAGCAGAGATGTTTTACTCAGAGTAGAGATGTTTTACTCAGAGTAGAGATGTTTTAGTCAGAGCAGAGATGTTTTAGTCAGAGCAGAGATGTTTTACTCAGAGTAGAGATGTTTTACTCAGAGAGGAGATGTTTTACTCAGAGTAGAGATGTTTTAGTCAGAGCAGAGATGTTTTTTAGAGATGTTTTAGACAGAGCAGAGATGTTTAACTCAGAGTAGAGATGTTTTAGTCAGAGCAGAGATGTTTTACTCAGAGTAGAGATATTTTAGTCAGAGCAGTGATGTTTTAGTCAGAGCGGAGATGTTTTAGTCAGCAGTGATGTTTTACTCAGAGTAGAGATGTTTTAGTCAGAGCAGAGATGTTTTACTCAGAGTAGAGATGTTTTAGTCAGAGCGGAGATGTTTTAGTCAGAGTAGAGGTGTTTTACTCAGAGCAGAGATGTTTTACTCAGAGTAGAGATGTTTTACTCAGAGTAGAGATGTTTTAGTCAGAGCAGAGATGTTTTACTCAGAGTAGAGATGTTTTAGTCAGAGCAGAGATGTTTTAGTCAGAGTAGAGGTGTTTTACTCAGAGCAGAGATGTTTTACTCAGAGTAGAGATGTTTTACTCAGAGTAGAGGTGTTTTAGTCAGAGCAGAGACGTTTTACTCAGAGTAGAGATGTTTTAGTCAGAGCTGCAGCCTAATGCTCTTCCCTAATCTCTCTCTAAACTGCATGCTGACCCAGGGCCAGCACAACTATAACAATCCATTTTAAGACTATGATTTATTTTTAAGGAAAGCAAATATATCATTTGCATAAAACATACTATTTAGGAATGTGTGCATTAACTTTTGTTCCCTTATTTCATTTAATTCTGGCATCCACAACCAGAAATGTATTTAAATGAGAGAGGCATAGCCAGTAACTGTGGGCCAGCGCTGTAACACAAACAGATGGACCCACTCATTCCTCCTTCACTAATTATCCTCCATAAAAACTAATGGATGAAACAAAACCCATTTAAAATCATTCAGGCCGATACAATTAGCCTCACAGGAAAGAGTCTGTGGTGAATGAGAGCGCATGTTTATTCTTTTAATGAAAGAGCAGGAAGTACAAATGAAAGAACAGGAAGTATTAATGAAAGAGCAGGAAGTACTAATGAAAGAGCAGGAAGTACTAATGAAAGAACAGGAAGTACTAATGAAAGAGCAGGAAGTAGCACTGAAGGAAGTCCCCTCCCCTTCATTCCCCCACATGCTTAAGGGTAGGGGGCAGCGGGAGTGGCGGGGTAGTGGAAGAAAGAAGGTGAGGAGTGAAATGGTGTGGGGCCTTTTCCTAATGTATGACAAGGGAACACCAACGAAAGAACCGGAAATGCCAGCTCAACTTTTTTATGAAAATGCGATATCACGCTCATAGCCCTGTCCACAGGACTGTGTTATCAGAAACCGGCTGTAGTTAGGGGTCTCATTTACCTTCACTTACATATTTGAAATGTTTTAAATGCCATACATTTACAAGCATGTAATAACATGTACATCTATCAAAGGCTAACTTTAGAGGTATTATCCAGTGATAACCTTTCAAGGTATAATGTTGAAATAATATTTCCCTTATTCTCTAATCTTATTTTTAAAAAATTATGTGTTTCCTTACACATTTCATGGATAGTTGGACTTAATTTCTGTCAGCAAGTTCATGTATCTATGTCTGTTTATTAAATTAAGCTGAATGGTGCAGTTGAGTTGGCTTTCATTAATGTGGCTTAGTCAGAAACCATGTATGGAGTTTCACTGTTTAAACTCAAACATGCACATGAGTTAAGCTCGCTGACACCAGAGGATGTGAGAGCATATTAATGTATCTCAGTACCCAGGAGAGCCATGTTAACACAAAGCCTCCCTAAGCCACTCACACCATACCTTTCACTCCTGAATGAACTTTCAGTTTCAGGACCACAGGCAGAGCTGAGTCAGCAGCGCTCTGATTGGAGGCTGTAGAAATGTGGCCACACTGATTGGCTAATGACCTTATAATGACTAATGGCTAATGAAGCTGCGAGGCCAATGGTGATTCCCCATGGGGAGCCGCCCAGCTGTGCCTCGCTAGTGCAGGCTTTGAGCAGCAGCTCTCCAACATCGTGAACGGAGGAGCAATAACAATTCAGAAAGCAGCAGAAATATATGAAGAATGTTAATATGATGGGAACAAGATGAATGAAAGCACAGCTGGGGTAATGGCCTGCTCTGGCCTGGAGGGGGCTGTGACCCGTCTCTGAGCTCCTGAGTCTCTGACCGCTGGAATAAACACAGATCTGAGCCGGAGTCCTGCCAAACAGCCAGAAAACAAACACCTTCACTGCACCTTAACACAGGACGTCATCGAGTGAAGTGAGGGTTCTGCACCTGAGCACGAGAACAGAAAACTGATTCCTGAAGCCACACACAGACCTGTTAAACACAGACCTGTCACTCACCAGGGAATCATGGGCGGCACCTCAGAATTTCAGCCAAAGCCCCATCGTTAATTATTATTAATTATTACAGTTCAGTCAAAGTGTTTGGAACTGTTAGAAAGCCCCATGCAACTGGCCAAATCCTGACCGGCAACACACCATTGAAGTGCAGTTTCAGTTTCAAAGCACCGGATAGATCCTGTCCAAGGTGTCCGTATGCAGAAAATCCCCAGCACCCCATCTTTTAAATGTTTGTGGAATTTCCTTATTCATTAGGGCAAACATCTATTCATGTAGAACTGATGAGGATGGTGAATCCTTTAAAATGATTAATATTCATATTCAGAGCTAGGTATCCTGCAGTTGCATTTTGTATTGTACCATATTGTAAGGCCTAGCTTGGGAAAGTGTTCATTTCCACTCATGACACCATTTCTATTATGAAGACAAATGTTCCTCCTGCTGTCCCCTGTGCCGTGGCCCATTCCTCCCTCATTCCACTTGTGTGTAATAGCCAGGAACGCTAACGTGAGCGGGCCCTCTTAATCTCCTTTAAAATGACTCCAATAATTACAACAGCAAGGACACTGTCTGCTTAAGGAGACAGACCTGGGCCAGCTCATGGCTCAGCCTGCGGCAGAATGAGCTAGCTTTACCCCATAGCTCTGCTCTGGAACTCTGAGGCAGGGCTGGTTAGCATCAGCGCTCAGCCCTGCTCTGGAGCTCTGAGGCAGGGCAGGATAGCGTCAGCGCTCAGCTCTACTCTGGAGCTCTGAGGCAGGGCAGGTTAGTGTTAGCACTCAGCTCTGCTCTGGAGCTCTGAGGCAGGGTAAGTTAGCTTTAGCGCTCAGCTCTGCTCTGGAGCTCTGAGGCAGGGCAGGATAGCGTCAGCGCTCAGCTCTGCTCTGGAGCTCTGAGGCAGGGTAAGTTAGCTTTAGCGCTCAGCTCTGCTCTGGAGCTCTGAGGCAGGGCAGGTTAGTGTTAGCGCTCAGCTCTGCTCTGGAGCTCTGAGGCAGGGCAGGTTAGCGTTAGCGCTCAGCTCTACTCTGGAGCTCTGAGGCAGGGCAGGATAGCGTCAGCGCTCAGCTCTGCTCTGGAGCTCTGAGGCAGGGCAGGTTAGCGTTAGCGCTCAGCTCTACTCTGGAGCTCTGAGGCAGGGCAGGATAGCGTCAGCGCTCAGCTCTACTCTGGAGCTCTGAGGCAGGGCAGGTTAGTGTTAGCTCTCAGCTCTGCTCTGGAGCTCTGAGGCAGGGTAAGTTAGCTTTAGCGCTCAGCTCTGCTCTGGAGCTCTGAGGCAGGGCAGGTTAGTGTTAGCGCTCAGCTCTGCTCTGGAGCTCTGAGGCAGGGTAAGTTAGCTTTAGCGCTCAACTCTGCTCTGGAGCTCTGAGGCAGGGCGGGTTAGTGTTAGCGTTCTGCATGTGGTTAACATTCAGATTTAAAGATTAAAACAACTGAGTCATGTACACATCATTAGTTCATCTTGTTTTTAAATTGTAAATGAAGACAGAATGTAATTAATTTTTAATTGAATTAGTTGAATGAACAGCAGAAATGTCAGACAGCACACAAGGCGAGCAGAGCAGTCTAGATCCCCCCGCACACTTGCAGGGAAGTGCAATTAAAGGATGTGATGCAATCGTTGCAAACGTTTATTTATAACCCCTCCTCAGTGAGAAGCACTTTAAGGCCTGCTTGGATCTATGTGTCAGTTTCAGCTCATACATCACACCCTGCAGTATTTTGTAAATGTTTCTGACTTTCTCCCAAACCAATCTTTCACCTGACGTACCTTCTTTCATATATTACAGAGGTGATGTAGCTATCCTGTCTATAAAAATGAGTGTCACTTCTCCAAAAAGTTCTGAGTATTTCATTTTTTGCATAGTATTTTCATGGGAGCAGAAATCTGCACCCACACACAGGGCCTTAATCACCTCAGCAGACCCCCCAGCTCATCCTGTGCCGTGCTCACCAGCCAGGGTACAGAGCAAGAATGTGCATTTTCCTAAATGTGAGAAATGGCTGGGTCTCTTCATCCTTCACAGTGAGCGCAGACGAGCTTACTCGTCAGAAAGCAGGCTGTGAAACGCACGGCCTTGCCCAGACACATCTATAATAGATGACTGCGTCCGCTTCGATAATATAAAAGATGCTCCACAGCTACACTTCAGACGGCTTTAGATTAAAGAATATATATTAATGCTTTCTGGAGGCAGGGCGTTTTAGCCACAGTGCTGCAGTGTTAGGGGCTTTTTAGCCACAGTGCTGCAGTGTTAGGGGCTTTAGCCACAGTGCTGCAGTGTTAGGGGTATTTAGCCACAGTGCTGCAGTGTTAGGGGGTTTTTAGCCACAGTGCTGCAGTGTTAGGGGGTATTTAGCCACAGTGCTGCAGTGTTAAGGGGTATTTAGCCACAGTGCTGCAGTGTTAGGGGCTTTAGCCACAGTGCTGCAGTGTTAGGGGCTTTTAGCCACAGTGCTGCAGTGTTAGGGGGTTTTTAGCCACAGTGCTGCAGCGTAAGGGGATGTTTAGCCACAGTGCTGCAGTGTTAGGGGCTTTTTAGCCACAGTGCTGCAGTGTTAGGGGCTTTTTAGCCACAGTGCTGCAGTGTTAGGGGGTATTTAGCCACAATGCTGCAGTGTTAGGGGCTTTTTAGCCACAGTGCTGCAGTGTTAAGGGATATTTAGCCACAGTGCTGCAGTGTTAGGGGCTTTTAGCCACAGTGCTGCAGTGTGAGGGGGTTTTAGCCACAGTGCTGCAGTGTTAGGGGGTATTTAGCCACAGTGCTGCAGTGTTAGGGGTTGTTTAGCCACAGTGCTGCAGTGTTTGGGGGTATTTAGCCACAGTGCTGCAGTGTTAGGGGCTTTTTAGCCACAGTGCTGCAGTGTTAGGGGCCTTTTAGCCACAGTGCTGCAGTGTTAGGGGTATTTAGCCACAGTGCTGCAGTGTTAGGGGTATTTAGCCACAGTGCTGCAGTGTTAGGGCTTTTAGCCACAGTGCTGCAGTGTTAGGGGCTTTTAGCCACAGTGCTGCAGTGTTAGGGGTATTTAGCCACAGCGCTGCTGTGTTAGGGGTGTTTAGCCACAGTGCTGCAGTGTTAGGGGGTTAGCCACAGTGGGTGTTAGTATTTAGCCACAGTGCTGCAGTGTTAGGGGTTTTTAGCCACAGTGCTGCAGTGTTAGGGGGTTTTAGCCACAGTGCTGCAGTGTTAAGGGGTATTTAGCCACAGTGCTGCAGTGTTAGGGGCTTTTAGCCACAGTGCTGCAGTGTTAGGGCTTTTAGCCACAGTGCTGCAGTGTTAGGGGTTTTAGCCACAGTGCTGCAGCGTAAGGGGATGTTTAGCCACAGTGCTGCAGTGTTAGGGGCTTTAGCCACAGTGCTGCAGTGTTAGGGCTTTTAGCCACAGTGCTGCAGTGTTAGGGGTATTTAGCCACAATGCTGCAGTGTTAGGGGCTTTTAGCCACAGTGCTGCAGTGTTAAGGGATATTTAGCCACAGTGCTGCAGTGTTAGGGGCTTTTTAGCCACAGTGCTGCAGTGTGAGGGGGTTTTTAGCCACAGTGCTGCAGTGTTAGGGGGTATTTAGCCACAGTGCTGCAGTGTTAGGGGTTGTTTAGCCACAGTGCTGCAGTGTTTGGGGTATTTAGCCACAGTGCTGCAGTGTTAGGGGCTTTTAGCCACAGTGCTGCAGTGTTAGGGGCTTTTTAGCCACAGTGCTGCAGTGTTAGGGGGTATTTAGCCACAGTGCTGCAGTGTTAGGGGGTATTTAGCCACAGTGCTGCAGTGTTAGGGGCTTTTTAGCCACAGTGCTGCAGTGTTAGGGGCTTTTTAGCCACAGTGCTGCAGTGTTAAGGGATATTTAGCCACAGCGCTGCTGTGTTAGGGGGTGTTTAGCCACAGTGCTGCAGTGTTAGGGGCTTTTTAGCCACAGTGCTGCAGTGTTAGGGGGTATTTAGCCACAGTGCTGCAGTGTTAGGGGGTTTTTAGCCTCAGTGCTGCAGTGTTAGGGGCTTTTTAGCCACAGTGCTGCAGTGTTAAGGGGTATTTAGCCACAGTGCGGCAGTGTTAGGGGGTATTTAGGCACAGTGCTGCAGTGTTAGGGGGTATTTAGCCACAGTGCTGCAGTGTGAGGGGGTTTTTGGGGTGGCACCAGCCATGGCCCTGTCTCTGCTTCTGGAAGGCCTGAGTCGTAAGGACACATGGCTCCTTTTGTGTGTCTGTGGACTTTGTATTGACTCTTTCATGTTTGGGGTTTTCTCTTTTTCTAGGAGTATTTCCCCTAATCAGGAATTCACTTCCTCAGACCAGTTCTGAGATGTTGATGTCCTGTCTCAGTATCTGGCTGGGCTAACAGAGAGTGGACCGTCTGGGGTCAGTGTGTGCCAGTGAGGGGGCGAACCGCTGATCAGGACGAATAACAGATATGACCAATGACGAGTGTATTCACTTCACAACTTTTGCTCTTTGTAACTTGTTCTTGAGTATACCTTAATCATACTGTCATTACTATGTCTCAGTCTTTTTTCTTACTCTTTCTCCAATTCTGCTTGAGTGTATTGTCTTTAAAGTAACAGTAATCTTGTTTACCAATAACATTAACTGTGTTTTGGAGTATTCCACGCATACCTGGTTCTGTCTTATATGTAAAAGTGCTCTAATTGGACTGTTGAAGAAATAGCTCCTCAGTTGATAGTTATGAATAGAGAAAATGTGGTTTTTGAGGGATGCTGGGATGTTTGTTGTTTCCGCTGGGAGGTACAGGGTTGAGTGAAAATGTCGGCGCCACGGACAGCAGCTAGCGACTGAAAAAAGTTTCACCGATGCGAGTCTGGCCTGTGTTGCAGCGGCGGTGTGCTCAGTTTGCAGTCTGTCCTCCACAGCTGGAGCTTAACTGATTTCCACAAAATGGAGGAGAAAATTGCCAATTCTGTTCCTGATTTCCCAGAGCTGTGAAACTGCACATCCAGCCGTTAGCGAGGTCTGACACACGTTTCTGCAACAGAATGGAGTGCGTGTCCGCCCAGGTAAGGCCAGCAGGTACACCCGAGAGACGAGCATCGGCGAAGCGTGTCCGCCCAGGTAAGGCCAGCAGGTACACCCGAGAGACGAGCATCGGCGAAGTTGTTATTTCGTGTTACCATACCAACTCCTCGAAAAAAAGGGGGAGTAAAATGTGGTTTTTTGGGGACCCCACTTTACGCTCCTGCGGCTGAGTGCTAACACTGAAGCTGGCAGCTATTCAGACGAGATCCAGACGCTATTTAAGTGCTCCCCTGAGGCTCATCTGATCTGAAAACAACACGTTACTCTACAGAGAGTATGTGTCATCCTCAAAATGCAAGCCTAAGAAGCGTGTCGCGCATTGGCCCCGGAAACCATTCACACGGAATTCTCCGGAAAAAGGCCAAACAAATCCTGCCTATCCAAGGTAAAATATTCATTGGTTTAACCCCATCCCACTGTACAAATCCCCAGCATCTGAAACTCCAGCGCTCATGTTTATTCATGAGAGGCCTTCTCCTAACGCAGCACATTGTCTCTGTCTGCCTCCCCAGGAGCCTGCTTTATTAGCATGTAAATGATTCTCTATCTTATTTTGCTGCTTTAAATTGCCCTGTTCTGCAGGTGGCTTTTGGATTTAAGCTGGCGCCGTGTGTCAGTCATTCCTGCGCAAAGAACCGCTCAACAAACAAATGAGGAGGTGAGAGCTCAGATCAGTGCCTAACTCTGTGGCACGGGGGAACTTGTCCATCATAAACGTTTTCGGGGAGCACATTGTGAGCCTCACATCAGAGTGCAGCTTCTCCAAGCTCTTCCAACAACGGCACAGAATGCGAAAACTCATCGGCCATTTCTCAGTCAGTTTTAAACTTTGGGGTGTGCTCAGAATAATATTTGGCAATGCCCATAAATGGCCGGCGATTTTCTGCTGCGTATAGAAAGACGGCCTCTCGACCACCCAGCGCTCTCAGTCACCATCTGCACTCGCCCGTCTGGCACAGAGCGGAGTGAAGGGAAGCCAGGGCTTTGGCCAAGCGTTTCAGCGCAGCACACACTCCTCTGCTTTCCTATTCCAATTTGTTTTAAAGGAAGTTGCTGCAATGAGCTGGAAATCACATAAGATTCATATGTTTAAATTAGGACAAAATAGGGATAAATACCATTTTTTAAAAATGCATACTTCTCAAATTTTAGCCTAATACTACTTATAATAACAAAATAACACTTTATTTTGGTGTCTATTAATAAAACACTATTTATGTTCCCTGCTGATAAGTAATGAGTCCATTATTTATTAGTACTTGCTTAAGGTTGATGGAATGGTTTTTAGACTACTATTATATTATATTATATTATATTATATTATATTATATTATATTATATTATATTATATTATATTATATTATATTGTTATTTCTTTATTAATTTACACACTCACGGTCTGTGATGCTCTTTAGTGCTGGGTTATCCATGTCAGGAGTTGTCTGTGATGATGTGAGTGTTTAAGTGCTGTGCTGGAGACAGGTGGTCTGTCTCACCTGTCAGGTGCTGGCAGAAGGTCACCTTCCTATGGAGTCTGACAGCTACAGGCTGGAGACAAAACTTTTCAACAAGAAGTGATTCCAGAGTGCTGGAAATAAGAAATGAGATTTGTTAGACAGTGTTTTGAAGATGTGATGCCATCGATTCAAACACTCACTTATAAACCAGCTGCGCCTCTGAAGCGTTTTAAAGCTCAGAGGATTACATTTGCACTCTGTCACTCACCCAGTCAATACCCCGCCTAAATACACACACCTCCACCTGTAGCTCACCTCCACATCACACACACACACTCACATATCTCCACGTCTCTCTCTCTCTCTCTCTCACACACACACACACACACACCTCCACGTCTCTCTCTCTCTTTCACACACACACACACACACAAACGCCTCCATGTCTCTCTCTCTCACACACAAACACACACCTCCTCATCTCTCTCTCTCTCACACACACACACACACCTCCTCCGTCTCTCTCTCTCTCTCTCTCACACACACACACACACACACACACCTCCACGTCTCTCTCTCTCTCTCTCACACACACACACACACATTGCTCTGGGGTGTCTTGGTTTTGGCTGGGAGTTAAACAGCTCAATTTCCCCCTCACCTTCAGGGAATCCTCTTGTTACTTATTTGTTTTTTTGTTTTTCCCGCTGATGATCAGAAACTGAAGAGCAAAGATTTATCAGAAAGGTCTGGAGCAGAGCAGCGCCACCCTCAGAGAGGCGGGGTGAGATACAAGTGTTTCAGTGGAGACAGGCGCGTAATTCACAGACGTTAATATTCACAGACAGGCCTGCTGGGAATCGCAGTCTATTGTCACGGATGTTTCTCTTTGTTATATTTTTATCTGATAAGTTAGACGGCTTTCTGCTTCTCCCACTTTTCTCTATGTGAACAACGGGGAGTCTGAAATGTGGTTTTGCCTACCAGTGGAATTCTGATGTGAAAATTTAATCTCCATGGCTTAGATCTGTTCCAGCGAGAGACAAAGCAGGGCACGGTCCCTTTAGAGCACCTAAAAGATTCATTACATTTTACTTTATCTGAGTTCTGTGGGAGGAAGAAAAATAAGAGAGAGCAATGCAAATGAAGCATCAGATCAGTTTCAGAAAGCCTGATAAATAAATAAGAGTCATTGAGAGATTAGCACGGGCAGCGGCAGGCCAGGGAGAGACCGGAGATACGCTGCAGCCAGGAAGGGAAGCCAGCTGTTTAACACGGGGAAGGGAGTGGGCAGAGGGATGCGTGCTTATCTCAGAGTAAACTGAACGTGTGACAGGAACAGGAGGAGGCCGTAAATTGAAAGAGCGCGGCGGAGATGTGAGCTGCTGGCTGATGAAGTGAGATAAATCTGGGGCTGTGATGAATTCTGAGGCTGTGGTTGGATTCGCCTCGGTGGATGGAGCTCTGTGTGAAAACTGGGGGACCCCAAGTCACACAAGCAGCACTGGTCTTTCACAGGACACAATCCATTACACAGAGCAGTGTGTGTGTCTCCCTGTGTGCCACGCATTTGTATTACTCGCCTTCAGGCAAGCACAATAGTCATAGTTTTATGTGCTAATGCTAAATTTCTGCTCTTCACTGCTGCGATATAGACTGAATTCAATGAAACTCACAGATGTGACTCCATCTTTTCCTCTGAGTGTGTTATATTGTATCCTTTGGTTAATGGACTTCCACACACCCTTAAGGATTCATGATGCATTTGATTGGCTCTCCCTCCAAAGCTGTTGCTATGCACCTGCACCAGTGAAGCCAGCCCTGGTCCTAATGTGGTTTAGGCTTTTGGTCCGTTCCACTCCCTTACAGCTCCATAATCGTATGAGTTATTGGGCGTAATGGATGCTGGTGACTGTGTGCTGCAGAAAGGGCTTCACCACGCTGCCTCTAAAGATTCAGGGTCGGGCATTTTATGTGTTCAAACTGTAATTAACAGGACAGACAGAACAAAGTTCTGAAACATCTCAGGTACTGCACCTCCTGAGTTACTGACCCCTGATCCACACTGCTGTTCTACACGTCCGAGAGTTACTGACCCCTGATCCACACTGCTGTTCTACACCCCCAGAGATGACCCCTGATCCACACTGCTGTTCTACACGTCCCAAAGTTACTGACCCCTGATCCACACTGCTGTTCTGACGTCCCAGAGTTACTGATCCTGATCCACACTGCTGTTCTACACGTCCCAGAGTTACTGACAGAGTTACTGACCCCTGATCCACACACTGCTGCGTCCCAGAGTTACTGACCCTGATCCCACTGCTGTTCTACTCCCAGAGTTACTGACCCCTGATCCACTGCTGTTCTGCACGTCCCAGAGTTTCTGATCCACACTGCTGTTCTGCACGTCCCAGAGTTACTGACCCCTGATCCACACTGCTGTTCTACACGTCCCAGAGTTACTGACCCCTGATCCACACTGCTGTTCTACACGTCCCAGAGTTACTGACCCCTGATCCACACTGCTGTTCTACACATCCCAGAGTTACTGACCCCTGATCCACACTGCTGTTCTACATCCCAGAGTTACTGACCCTGATCCACACTGCTGTTCCACGTCCCACTGACCCCTGATCCACACTGCTGTTCTGATCCACACACATCCCAGAGTTTACTGACCCCTGATCCACACTGCTGTTCCCAGAGTTACTGACCCGATCCCCAGAGTTACTGACTGACCCCTGATCCACACTGCTGTTCTACACGTCCCAGAGTTACTGACCCCTGATCCACACTGCTGTTCTACACGTCCCAGAGTTACTGACCCCTGATCCACACTGCTGTTCTGCACATCCCAGAGTTACTGACCCCTGATCCACACGTGACTGTGAGTGTGTTCCACACGTCCCAGAGTGTGAGTGCGTGCGTGTGTGTGTGAGTGTGAGTGTGTTTGTTTGTAAGTGCGTGCGTGCATGTGTAAACCTCTTTTTTATTCTTTTTACATCTTTGGATGAGTGTTGAAGGATATCGATTTCAGCCAGATCAATCTGTTCGTTCCCCGCAACCTCCGCCCTGAACCTCCCCCTGCCTCGCCTTGCAATCTCCAACCGCCTGCACCATGGCAACAGTGATGACCTGCCAATCACATGCTGGGTGGAAATGGTTACATGTGGATTTCACACATCTTATGATTTTCTAAAATGGAGCATTTTTGGACAATGTTTGTAGCTTTGTCGATACATACTGGACAGCTCTCTGTGTGTGAGAACACCACAATAGCTGTTAGTTAGCTAAGTGTATCTAGTTGAATACACTAACAAAAAAACTTCCAAAAACACCCCAAACCCATTTGGCGGTGGATGTTCATATCCCAGCTCTGAGCTGTTTCCGTACTGTCCATGCCTACCCTCCAACCTGCTCTCTCTCCAAACAAAAACTCACTTTGTGTGAGAGATGTTGATAGATGTAGTATTTTGTCCTTTTGATGTGAAGGGGCACGGCATTTGTGATTGTATTCTCACCGCTGGGAAGAATGGGGCAGCGTTGCTTTTAGAGTCTCCTTAGCTGAATGTTTTGAGTGAATACGTAACAGTGAGGGGTGCGCCCAAAGCTGAATACTGCATCAGGAAACACTCGAACAATGATCTTAAACACTTACCTACATAACCGTATGTGCTACATTATTCACGCATTTCATGGTTGGGATTGTAATGTTTATTCTGGTCTGTTTGTTTGTATGTAATTCATTCCAAACTGTTTCAGAGTGCCATGCACCTGGGGTAACGAAAGTCTTGCTGCTGGTGTTTTGGGCGTGGCCACAGGCCGAAGTGGGGTGTCTGTGTCTCTGGTTGGATGTAGAGTGAGTTGTGTTCATGCATGAGTGCGTGCCTGTCTGTGTGTGTGTGTCTATAAAGCGTGTGTGTGTGTGTGTGTGTGTGTTTATAAGGCGTGTGTGTGTGTGTGTGTGTGTGTGCGTGTGTGTGTGTGTTTATAAGGCATGTGTGTGCATGTGTGTGTGTGTGTGCGCATGTGTGTGTGTGTTTATGTGTGTGTGTGTGTTTATAAGGCGTGTGCATGTGTGTGTGTGTGCGCGTGTGTGTGTGTATGTGTATGTGTGTGTGTTTATAAGGTGTGTGTGTGTGCATGTGTGTGTGTCTGTCTATAAGGCATGTGTGTGTGCATGTGTGTGTGTGTGTGTGTTTATAAGGCGTGTGTGTGTGTGTGTGTGTGTGTGTGTGTGTGTGTTTATAAGGCATGTGTGTGTGTGTGTGTGTGTGTGTGTGTGTGTGTGTGTTTATAAGGCGTGTGTGTGTGTGTGTGTGTGTGTGTGTGTGTGTGTGTGTGTGTGTGTGTTTATAAGGCGTGTGTGTGTGTGTGTGTGTGTGTGTTTATAAGGCGTGTGTGTGTAAGGTGGTTCGATAAGGAGATAGAGCTCAGCCAGATGTCCTCTCTCAGGATAAGGGCAGGTAATCTCCTCCATGGGCTCAGGTGGATCACAGCTAAGACCCCCTATTTACTTTACTGTTTTTTGTTTATGAGATAAAATGACTGTCTGCCTGAACAGTCATTAAAATGTAATACACCTGAGCTTTGTGTGATGCGCACAGAATTATTACTGCCTCTTCTGGCAACTCCTGCAGTTTTTACTCGTGTTTGTGTGTGGAATGGCCATCAGTGCTTATGATGCTGTTCTCTTTTGTGTGCTTTCAGAATCTGAGAGCTGAGATTTTCTGCTCCCCAGGTCCTGCTTCAGCACACGTGTGTAATTATGGGCGCTCTGACTGAGAGGTGCAGAATATGGGTGGGAGTTATGGAAATCATAATCTTATGAGACATAAGGAGATTACTAAAGACTGCGTACCTGCACACAGCGTACCTGCACACAGCGTACCTGCAGACAGAGTGTCAGAGTGCTGGTAGCTCTGCAAATGTGCAACAGCGTGGCCTGGAGCTGGTGCTGATGCTGTAACAGCTGAAACAATATGCCAAACATGCCCACATGCAGCGCTTTGATTAGTGCAAAGGGTGTTAAGATGAGAGATGGAGAAATACGTGGAAATACTACAAAAACAGAAGACAAATATGGCAGCAGGGACTCGCGGGATATTTTCCTGAGTACTCTGGGAATGAGAGGAAATCATTTATAATTCTCAGACAGACATTTTAAGCAATCTTTAAACGGATAAATAACGGATGACTGAGAACGGATCTACCTCTCTAATAATTTAATTCCCCGCTCCTGCATACTCCATTTTGCCGGAGGATGAGACCTCCTGGGCGCCCTGGGGCTCTTCAGTCCTCCCACTCTCAGCGTCACAGCCCAGCTCATGTGGATGTCTATGGTGAGAGCGATCTGTCTCTCTCAGAATCCATCTGTGAATGTCTATGGTGTAGGTGATTTTGCTGAGGTGTGAGGTTATTACACACAATCACAAGGAAATAAAACGAATGCATTTTGAAAGACTGTGCAGCTGTGTAAATAGGTAAAATCAAAAGAGCCACTTGCGTAACCAGCTTTGAGAGAAAACAAGAGGATTATCGGACAGGAGTGGAGGAGGGGTTAGAGTTTTGCTGTTGAAGGATATCTGGGCTTTTCTGATTGTGAATATTAAATCTTACCTGCTTTTATTTAAAAGCGAATGAAAATGTATTCTTTGAGCTGTGTTCCCAGAGCTTTTTTTTATTCCAGAGTTAAATCCCAGATTATCACAAAGTTTGCCTCACGGTTAAAAGTGAGAACATTTTTCAACTTTTTTCCTGTCAGCTGAAAACTTTGGTGTTATGGCTTTCTCACATAAGTGTTGCCTTCAGTCACAGCTCAGCCCCTGATTCAGCTGAGCACTTAGCTGTGAAATCTTATTTGCCCAAACCAAAGCCTATCAAAGTCTCAAAGCATGGGTGCTGATCTGGGATCAGCTTTTCCCTGGCCAGATCATGGCCATGTTTATTATGAGATGAAGAGCAGGCTGATCCTAGATCAGGGCCCCACAATCATGAAGCAAATAATCTGTGTGTGTGTGTTAATTTCAGAGAGTGACTTTCTCCCAGGTAGAATGACTTTCCGGCCAGTTGATTCAGTGTGAGAGAGGTGATCGTAAACAGGAGAAATGAACAGAGAAATAATAGATGGCGCTGATATAATTGTCAACCCTGAGTCTGCACTAACTTTCTCCTAACGTTTAAATTTGGGGTGCTTGGTAGTTGAAATTGTTTTTTTGTGTTTTTTTTGTGGGAACAGAAAGTGTTTTTTTTTTACTGTTTCTTCAGAACTTTATGGGTTTGTTTTTACATCCAAAACAAATATTATACCAAGGATGTTCCATTCTACAATAAATAAAATATTCACAAATTAACCACAATGACACAGTAGCAGAACTCACAAATGCATTATATCAATGCTTCATCCAGTGTTTTAAAAAAATGACAACACAGAACAGTCAACTGTTCTTGCAAAATCTCAGAACTCTTGGTCAAAATGTAAAACTGCATTCAGAACCATGCCTCCTCTCGTCAGAAAGAGATTTTTCATCTAAATAATCTCACAGGCCAGGAACGGCACTGAGCTCTCTGAATACCAATCGCACAGTGGAGTGATAAACAAAATAAGAATGACTATTACTTAAATGTTTCGGTGTCAGTAAACTTTTGGTTTACAGTGTTGTAATGTACAACTCTCAGACAGCAACCTGTTCATCAAATAAAACACAATGCAGGTCTCCTTTCATATCAAACACAGACACTCTCAGTTGTCCTCTAATCACTAACATAAAAAGAAACCTGAGACAAAGAAAGAATGAGAAAAATAATACATAGTACTGTCAGACAAGTAAAAATCAAAAGGAAACAGGAGGGAGATAACTGGTTTTCAGTGGACAGGGTGTGGACTGTAAACTGTACAGGTGTGTAAACTGTAATGCAGACTGATCAGTTTGAGCAGGTGTGTAAATGTGCTGTTTTAGCAGAGGGTGCTGCTCTGGGTTTCATGGATGTGCAGAGGCCTTGAAATAAATACATCAAAGATTGCTGCTACCAGGTTATGCAACCAGTTAACAGTGAGCCCAAGGTCAGAACAGTCTACGAGGCTGTCACAGCTCAGGAGCCTGTGTTTCTGCAATATAATTCAGGCTGAGATCTTCCAGGTTTTTATAGTGTGGTCATTGTGAGACCTGAGCCTCTGGGGCAGCAGCCTGGGAACACAAGTTAGCACATCATAGCCCACGTTAGCACTGAGGTAACTATGAGGATATCATAGCCCACGTTAGCATGTTAGCACTGAGGTAACTGTGAGGGTATCATAGCCCATGTTAGCACTGAGGTAACTGTGAGGGTATCATAGCCCATGTTAGCACTGAGGTAACTATGAGGATATCATAGCCCATGTTAGCATGTTAGCACTGAGGTAACTGAGGGTATCATAGCCCATGTTAGCATGTTAGCACTGAGGTAACTGTGAGGATATCATAGCCCACGTGAGCATGTAAGCACTGAGGTAACTGAGGGTATCATAGCCCAAGTTAGCACGGAGGTAACTGTGAGGATATCATAGCCCACGTTAGCACTGAGGTAACTATGAGGATATCATAGCCCACGTTAGCACTGAGGTAACTGTGAGGATATCATAGCCTATGTGAGCATGTTAGCACTGAGGTAACTGTGAGGGTATCATAGCCCACGTTAGCATGTTAGCACTGAGGTAACTATGAGGATGTCATAGCCCACGTGAGCATGTAAGCACGGAGGTAACTGTGAGGATATCATAGCCCATGTTAGCACTGAGGTAACTATGAGGATATCAGCCCACGTTAGCATGTTAGCACTGGGGTAACTGTGAGGGTATCATAGTCCATGTTAGCATGTTAGCACTGAGGTAACTGTGAGGATATCATAGTCCATGTTAGCATGTTAGCACTGACGTAACTGTGAGGGTATCATAGCCCATGTTAGCATGTTAGCACTGACGTAACTGTGAGGGTATCATAGCCCATGTTAGCATGTTAGCACTGACGTAACTGTGAGGGTATCATAGCCCATGTTAGCTCTTAGGTAACTGTGAGGATAAATGGCCTACGTTAGCACATGAGAGGCCTTCAAGGGCAGAGGGAGTCTAATTTGCCTAAAAGTGTGCTGATTTGTCCTGACTGCCCTACTTACATTTTTATATGCTTGTCAGACTTTAGCCAAGAACCTAAAACAGTCCGTAAATATTTAAAAGCCTGCACATCCTCTAGTTCATTTCCACGATCTGGGTGTAGACTGGCTGCACAGAGATGGCATTAACTGAGTGTACTCAGAGAGTATGGGCCAAACATGACCTTAAAACAAACACAGCCATCCTAAAAAATGTAAAGCAAGGGAAGAAACTGGAAAAATGTATTATTATTGTTATTATTAAACTTGCCAGTCATTCTTGAAACAACTGTTGATTTGGAGGGTCGCGGCATTGCAGTGAAGGATTTCAGTAAGAGGGTCATGGTAGATCTGGACTCAGCTGTAACCGTGGTAATGGATGAATATTTCAAGGCTGTCACCATGGCAGCCATGCACGGGTCCCAAGGATCTATTTGTTTTGGGGGTCCAGTTTTTTTGTGTCACCTGTAATCAGGTGGAATGGCAATTATGGTGGAACAAATGTCTGTGTTCAGCATGATATTGTTATTTTTTGGATCAGGTCGGACAGGCTTTGTTTGTGTCTGCCCCTGCCACTGCTTATCAGCCTGATCATGCTCTGTTCTTACAGTCCACAGACAGACAGCGTTCATAGCTCATCCCCACAGCTAACCCCAGCCTCCGCTAACCCTCCGCTAACAGCACTGGAGCTGAGCTGCAGCCCAGGTACGAGCTTCCGTAGGTGGGGAGAGCAGCAGCTTTGGGGTTCAGTTTGGAGGCATGGATAGAGATTAGCTCCTTTCTCACTCATTCACATACACACTTGTGTTTGAGTGTTATATGTAACCATGGTATATGGGGAGAGCGCCACTCTGTTCTGCGCGTCCCCCTTACCGCAGGAATTTCCCCGGCTCGCTTTGCTTTTCTCTGTGCAGGCCTGGATCTCTGTACATCTGATTGGGTGTTTTAAAGCCTGTCAATCTGTCATGATAGGTGTTATTGAAACCTCATTGCTGGTAATGCGGGGTCACTGTGGTGTTAGAATTAACAGTGCTGTGTTATTGAAACCTCATTGCTGGTAATGTGGGGTCACTGTGCCGTTAGAATTAACAGTGCTTCAATGAATTAACAGTGCATTGTGCTATTAGCATTATTGAAACCTCATTGCTGGTAATGTGGGGTCACTGTGCCGTTAGAATTAACAGTGCTGTGTTATTGAATCCTCATTGCTGGTAACGTATGGTAATGTATGGTCATTGTGCTATTAGCATTAACAGTGCTGTGTTATTGAAACCTCATTGCTGGTAATGTGGGGTCATTGTGCTATTAGCATTAACAGTGCTGCGTCAATGAATCCTCATTGCTGGTAATGTGGGGTCGCTGTGCTGTTAGCATTAGCAGTGCTGCGTTATTGAATCCTCATTGCTGGTAATGTGGGGTCACTGTGCTATTAGCATTAGCAATGCTACGTTATTGAATCCTCATTGCTGATAATGTGGGGTCACTGTGCTGTTAGCATTAGCAGTGCTGCATCATTGAATCCTCATTGCTGGTAATGTGGGGTCACTGTGCTGTTAGCATTAGCAGTGCTGCATCATTTAATCCTCATTGCTGATAATGTGGGGTCACTGTGCTGTTAGCATTAGCAGTGCTACGTTATTGAATCCTCATTGCTGATAGTGTGGGGTCACTGTGCTGTTAGCATTAGCAGTGCTGTCATTGAATCCTCATTGCTGATAATGTGGGGTCACTGTGCTGTTAGCATCTGATCACCCTGCATTATTCCCTTACTGCCACCTCCATTCTCGTCTGTCTAAACTGCATAATGACAGAAACTTTATCTAATAAAACTTAATTGATTAAACTTCCTCCTCTTGGCAGCCAAACAAACACAGAACGATTTTCCAGTCAGAAAATACGAGCCCACAGAGATAACCACTCAGGCCAGAGGGAGACAGTAATCATGACCCACACAGAGGGAGAGAGGGAGAGGGATGAAAAGAGAGAGAAATGGGGGAAAGAGGCTAATAAACACCCAAAAGCGAACAACAAACCCCCATGCACACACACACTCACTCACTCACTCACACACAAATATGCTCACATTCAGTCAATCACTCACTCACTCACTCATACACTCACACATGCACACATTCACTCACTCACTCATACACTCACACATGCACACATTCACTCACTCACGTGCACACACACACACACACACACCACGCGCACACACACCACATGCAAACACACACACACCCCATGCACACGCAAACGCACAGCGGTGAGGGGAGGGGAGGAAGATATTAAATTATTGTTGAATTGTTGTTGAATTATGAATGTTCCTCTCTTCTTTATCTCCAGGTTGCAGTAAGGAGAGGCAGGCAGGGATTCTGTGCAGCGTGATGCTGACAGGTATGTTCTTTCTACAGACAGTGAACACACAGAAACACACACTGTCAGATACACTCACACACACTCATACACATGCACACATTCACACACTCCCATGCAGACGCAAATTCACATGCACACACCATTATATACACACAAACACACTCACACATTCATAAACTCGTACATACATATTCACACGTCAGGTCTGTGAACACAAACACGCATGCACGCACACACACACACACACACACACACACACACACACACAGCAGGTCACAGACTCTCATGGATCTCTGTGATCTCCACCTCTGTAACACTACCTGCTGATCTGTATGAAGCACTGATTCTCAGTATAGAAAGACTCTGTGAAATGTAGCATCAGGATGAAGTTAAGTTCATTAAATCCCAGCTGTAACCCTTTATTCTGCTGGCAGAACTTAACCTGGATTTCTCACTGGTTTCCCTGGTTACTCTTTTCATGGAAAAAAAAACAATTTAGCCCCTGCCCCACACTCATTGTTTTTACTGAACTAAAGTAGATTACATGTCTGAGGTCTTTGTCATTGAGACTCCTATATTCAGCAGAGAGACACTAAAGACAGTGCGCACGCACACACACACACGCACACACAGACAGCGCCCTTACCAGCACACACCACATCAGGTGGAGAGCTGACCTGACAGCTCTCCAGTCAGACGGTAAGTACCTGAGCTTTGATCCCTCTGACGTCCCAGGCTAATTAAGCTCCCCATTACACAGTTAATTAGCACTCTGCACTGCGGAGGGCAGCTCAGACACAGTGATACGCACTGTGGGAGGGACAGTGTGATCACTCCTCAGACACACAGGCAATTACTGCAGAGACCTGTGTCTCTCCACCCCATCCCTGACCGCAGGGTGGTCATCCACACCATCCATGTCCTCTCCACCCCATCCCCAACCACGGGCCGGGGGGGGGGGGGTCATCTTTACCAATTAGGTCCTTACATTGTCACACAGGCGCTCTGCGTAAGACAAACTGGCCAAAACAGCAGTATAAGAGTGTGTCTGTAAATGTGTGTGCCTACATATGTCCCTGTGCATGACTGAGCATGGGTGTGTTCTCTTACTTATATATTTGTATGTATTATATTATATGTGTGTGTGTGCTTCCATATCTGTGTGTATGGATGCTTACGTGTCTGTGTGTGCGTGTGTGTGCATGTGTGTGAGAAGCTCACCTCCCCCAGTTTCCATCACTTCTGTAGGTCTTGCAGTTTGTGTGCACCCAGTTCCAGGAACTTGAACAAACTTTTATAGATTTTTTCGAAAGTTGCACTGCAGCAAGATTCAGAGAGAGCAATGCAGGGAGTAACTGCAGGAAAAACATGGAGAAAAATATGAAAGATCACACTGACAGGAAGCCACAATGCAATCATTTATAAGATGTATTATAATTTATTATATATTATTTTCAAAAATATAATAAATTATAAATATACCACCCCAATAGCAGCCCGTAGCAGTTTAAAAAAAAAATCTCTGGATGTTTTTTTTATTTTGTTTTTTAAATGTACTTTTTAGATCTTGTGTTTCTTGTGTGTCCTCTAAAGGGGACACTGACGTAAGCAGCTCACGTCTCTTCAGGTCCAATACGGTGCCGAGGCCTCCATGTGGAATTTTAATCTCATCGCTGAGGTCACCGTGGAGGGCCTGCAGTGGCTCCACAGCTCCTCCCTGTGGTCAGAAAGGGTACAGACAAAATGGAAAACCATCTTCAAAAACACTCAGTAATTTATTTGCAGAAAGAGGAACTTTGCTCTAAAATCAATTTTTGATGGTAAATTGATGGATCCACCGATATGATAAAAAGCGAATTACAGTATCCTTATCTTCCGGGTCCCGTCCCAGAAAAATCGGCTTCATTTAAGCCTTTCACATCACTGGGCAAACGGACCTGCGCTCAGAGTCCAGATCTGCTTCTGGTGCGCATCCAAGGAAAGTTTGCATGTCTGAGAAATGCTGAATTATAATATTCCAGAGCACAGAGTGAGCAGAACAGTAATCTACAGTAGCTCTCGTCTTTTTTTTTGTTTTTCTTATGTACCTCTTATTTTTAGTAAGAGGGACATATCTAGCTAACACAACAAATACATTTTATTAAATCTGTGAAAGAATGTGAAGCTCAGCGTCTCAGAAGCATTTGAGTAGTCTGCTATCATATTCTCATTCCTGTTCCACTTGAGTTCCCTTTTAAATATCTGTTCAGATCTTTCAACCTTAGAGTTCAATGTGGGTGATCAAACCAAAGCTGCAGAGACAGACTGAGACCGGCCTCCACTCCTTGGTTTCTTCGCCAGCACCGATTCTGGCACAAAGGAGCTCTGGTGAAATAGGCAGACAGGTCCGGCTTTAAAACGCTTCCACAAATGAACAATGTGATCCTTTATGTCAGGAATTTTAAAAAGTCGCTCAAATTCAGTCTCGCTCTGATAAACAACTTTTCAACATTTCAAAGGGCTCTTTTTTTGGGGCTTACTTGTCGAATAGCAGTGCCATGTGGAAGAAATGTTCTCGGCACTTTGACATCTTATTCTCACAGGTGTGTGAGCTGCTGAAGCTTGACTATGTCAGCCGTTTCTTGACAGACGGACTTCTGAGAATATACATCTCTCCTCAGTCACAAAGCGCTGCACCGCTGCTTTTAAACCATCTCTGTGATGCTATGGGCTTTTGAAAACAGGTCTTGGATCAGTCTGTGAAAAAACACATTACCTGACAAGACATGCTCCCCACTAGAATTCCTGATTTTCTGTCCTTTAGACTCAGATTTTCGGATTCAGCGAAATGCACTCGTCTGTAAATAATGCTTTTGGGTGGGACCTGCTGGGTGACATATGGGAAATGGCCTCCTTGTGCGTCTGAAAAACTGCCTGTTCTACTATGACTCAACTTTCTTCAAGGCAGAATGTGCTTATGTCACAACAATAATATTTTATAAATAATAATGATACTTTACTATGCTTTATTATGCATACTTTATTATGAGTAAACTACATTTCTCTGTCATGTAAAATGTAATAAGACAAAAATAGCTGTTTATGAGATGTGTGTGCACAGACAGTGTTTATAAACAGTATTAGTGTTTATAGATGGCCTTAAGAGCCAATCAGCATTGAGAAATCACAACAGTGTTTATAAACTCTCTTTATTATATTTTTCAGTGCTTGTGAACAGTATTAGTGTTTATAACAGTCCATGGGTGTTTATAAATCGTCTTAATGAGAAGTTTGTGTTAATAAACATTATAACTGTTTATAAACACTGTGAACTGTTTTGTTGTTTATAAATATGATGACAGTTATAAACAGTCTATGAGCAGTTGCAGTGTTTATTAACAGTGATAGTGTTTATAAACAGTTTTTATCAGCAGTGACCCCTCCGGTGTTGAAGGGAGAGTTTGTTATAAGTATTTTGATACAAAATCAAGTTGTTTCTGTTGTTCTTTAATAAGTCTTAGCTGTTTCTCCACCTGGTGTGTGTTTTTTAAGCGTTCTCTCATGATAGCTGTTGTCAGCTGTAAGATGACAGCAGCCAAAACATCAGGCAGTGAATACGCTAACCCGCTGCGTGACATGAAACCCTGAGGAGGCCGGTTTCAAATCAAAAGTTCAAGAGAACAATTTGATGGGTTTGAAGAGCTCTTCACTCATCATTAGCTGGAGAAAACTAATAAATACTGTGAGAGTGACTCACTGACCCACACAATACTCAGATACACATTGATTCTGAAACTCCTGAAAGCACTGTAGAGGTTGAATTGAAAGCGCTGTAGAGGGGGAATTGATTGCTTTCAAGCTGTGCAAAACTTTTTTTTTTTTCATAAGAGGGTGTTTGAGTCCTTTTTTTATTGTTTGATCAATACATAGAATTACCAGAGGAAATTAAGAGAGGACAGAGAATGACAGGAGAGAGCGGGAACAGATCATTGATAATGTTAAGTATTGAATGTTAAGATAGCCTTTAGTATGCAAGTGTGTGTGCGTGTGTGTGTGTGTGTTTGTGTCTGTGTGGGTCCGCACACTGTTGAGTATGTGTTTTATATTTGTAATTGTATGGGTTTGTACATGTATTTATCTATGAGAGTACTTGGGTGGTTAAATACTAAATAAAGGCTCATGAAAGCTCACAGAGTCTGTAGGAATGACTGAATAATAGCTTGTGAAGCTCACAGAGTTTCTGGGTGATCCTCTTAAGCTCCGTATTCCTGTCCATCAGAGATGTGCTGGTACCTGGCTGCAAATGAATTAGTCAGAGAACTGGCTGAGTCTTAATAAAGCGTGAGTCTGTAATCCCTGTAGCAGCGGCTTGTAGAACACCCGATTTCTCATTAATGCGCTGTAGATTTTCAGTGCTGTGGATCTCAGGTGAGCTCCTGAGACTGTGGATCTCAGGTGAGCTCCTGAGACTGTGTGGATCTCAGGTGAGCTCCTGAGACTGTGTGGATCTCAGGTGAGCTCCTGAGACTGTGTGTGTTTGAGGTGCTCCTCCGCCTCTCTGCTCTGGGCGTCCTGCCAGAGACTCTGGGTCAACTGTGTGTGTGTGTGCGCGCATGTGTGTTGAGTGTGTGCACGTGTGTGTGTAATCGTGCATGTGAGTGTGTGTGTGTGTGTGTGTGCTGAGTGTGTGCACATGTGCGTGTATGCGCGTGTGTGTGTGTGTGTGCGCACGCATGTGTGTTGAGTGTGTGCACGTGTGTGTGTAATTGTGCATGTGAGTGTGTGTGTATGTGTGCTGAGTGTGTGCACATGTGCGTGTGTGTGTGTGTGTGTTGAGTGTGTGCACGTTGTGTGCACATGTGTGTTGAGTGTGTGCATGTGAGTGTGTAATTGTGCATGTGAGTGTGTGTGTATGTGTACTGAGTGTGTGCACATGTGCATGTGTGTGTGTGCGCGCGCATGTGTGTTGAGTGTGTGCACATGTGCGTGTGTGTGTGTGTGTGTGTGTGCATGTGAGTGTGTAATTGTGCATGTGAGTGTGTGTGTATGTGTGCTGGCTGAGTGTGTGCACGTGTGCATGTGAGTGTGTGTGAGTGAGTGAGTGTGTGTGTGTGTGAGTGTGTGTGTGTGTGTGTGCATATGTGCGTGTGTATGTGTGTGTGTGTGTGAGTGTGTGGGGGTGGGGAGAGAGAGAGAGAGAGAGGTGGGTGGGACAGGGTGAGATTTGCCTTCTTTTCTGCACTGACTGCAGTGATTAGGTTATTCCCGCATGCACTGCACCCCTTGTGTGTGAGCTGACCACTTAGATTAAAGACCTTTCATTTCCTCTCTGAAGGCTGTTTGTGCTGGCAGTGCCCTCTGGTGGTTAGTGGAGGTAGTGCTGATGGTGTGGCAGTACAGTGTGACCTGCTGAGAGAACAGACAGACTGCCAGCCTCCTGGAGGTCCCCTGCCTGTGTCCACAGTGTGCCGTTCAGCCTGTATTAATTATGGCATCCAGACTAACTCCTCTTATTAAAGCAATCTGTTATTCATCTCCTCGTGGAGACAGAGCTTCTCCACTTAGTTTCGAGACTGCTATGTGCTCACTGAGAGGAAATCCCATCTGTGGTCTCCTGTCTATCTTCTCCTCTGTCTGTGTCTGTCTGTGTCTGACAATCTCCAATGTCAAGCTCACTCATTGATTTACAAAATGTAAGAAATGAAATGTGATTTTATTAGAATACAAATTGTTTTATTGTATAATATAGTATATTTATCAAAACAAACATGTACTCTTCAAAAACATCACAAAAGGTGTTAACTCAGATGGCAGGACTGTAAGATTTTCAGCTGTCTGTCTCAGACCATGTTCAGATCCATCCTGTCAGCACGGCTTTCTGAAGGTACAGGCGCAAGGCTACGGACACAGAGCTCCTTCCACTTCCTGCTCAGAGATGACATCACTGTCCCTGTGACAGGCGGACTCATGAACTGATGGGCCGCTCAGAACAGAGTAATCAGAAACTTGGGTGTTATAAATACAGACCCAGAGAACATGAGAAACACACCTGGTCAACGGATTCATGGTCCAGCAGTCCTCTGGGGTAAGGACTCATATGCTAATACGCTGCAGCTGAAAACCCCGCAGGCCGCTGGGTGATATACTAATGAAGTGTGCTACCATAAACCACTCCAACGGACTTCTGTGTTCAGGGCGTCATGGCATGATAGCATGAGGGTGATTTGTCTGTGCCTGAATCCCTGTGATAAACGTGACAGCTGTTCCTCAGGACCGTTAGTCCCTCTGTGACATCATAATCGGCAGGCTCCACCCCTCCATACCACCCTCAGAAGTCGGAAGGCCGTACCATCATGGTTGTCATGGCAGCGACCATGCTGGGGCCCTTCCAGTAGTACCATTTGATGCTGTTGTAGTGTGCCACGCTGGAGCTGCCCGTGTAGAACACCCCATTCAGGTTAGAGGGCCCACAGGCCTCAAACCACCAGCCTGCAACAGGAGAGCACATCTGAGCACGCTCAGTATAACAGTGTTCATGTGGCAATGCTCAGTGAGTAGTGTTCATCTGAGCACGCTCAGTATAATAGTGTTCATGTGGCAATGCTCAGTGAGTAGTGTTCATCTGAGCACGCTCAGTATAACAGTGTTCATGTGACCATGCTCAGTGCAATGCTCAGTGTTCATCTGAGCACGCTCAGTATAATAGTGTTCATGTGGCAATGCTCAGTGAGTAGTGTTCATCTGAGCACGCTCAGTATAACAGTGTTCATGTGGCAATGCTCAGTGAGTAGTGTTCATCTGAGCACGCTCAGTATAACAGTGTTCATGTGACAATGCTCAGTGAGTAGTGTTCATCTGAGCACGCTCAGTATAACAGTGTTCATGTGGCAATGCTCAGTGAGTAGTGTTCATCTGAGCACGCTCAGTATAACAGTGTTCATGTGACAATGCTCAGTGAGTAGTGTTCATCTGAGCACGCTCAGTATAATAGTGTTCATGTGACCATGCTCAGTGAGTAGTGTTCATCTGAGCACGCTCAGTATAACAGTGTTCATGTGGCAATGCTCAGTGAGTAGTGTTCATCTGAGCACGCTCAGTTAGGATTGGTCCAATGGCTGTCTAAGTGGATGTTAGTTGATAGATATGGCTAAGCTTTCTGATGCAGGTGTGTATGTTTTACACAGACTGTTATGAGTTATTGCTGTTTACTCGTTGTGTCCGGGCCGAAGCTGAAGTGAGAGGGGGCTTAGCTGAGGGAGAGGGAATTCCATCAGAGGAGAGATACAGCGATGGAGGGAGAGAGAGAGGGAAGGAGAGCTGGGCTAAAGGGGAAGACAGTGGGCGGTAATATCTGCCTTCATTTCTGTGTGTTCTTTGTGAGTGTAGTAGAGACAGGAGCGCCTCTTTGTGGTTGCTATGGCGGGTCGTTACCTCCTGTTGCCAGCTGCGCACACTTGCACCTGCAGCGGTCGTTGTCGCGATCCTTGGTGCTGAACGGCGTGCCGGACTGCGCCAGGCTGCTGGTGCGGCCCGCAGAGCCGCTGAACCCACTCACATGCAGGCTGTGGGGTCAAAGGTCACAACGCCCAGATCAGCTCCTCCTACACAGGGAGTCCATGTCCCAAAACTCTGAGCAAACATGCAGCAACATTCATGCAGCACTTTTTACAGCAGTGCTGTCACAGAGCAGCTTAGCACAGATCCCAGTTCTGAGGCCCTCAGGGCACACCCCAGGGCTGCAGTGGCAGGAAGAGCTCCCAGAGTTCCAGGTCAGGATGAAACCTGGAGCAGAACCTGGTTCAGAGGAAAGCCCATCTGCTGCTGGTCAGCACTTTTACTCAGTTTTAACAGAAGAGTTTGTGCAGGCCTGTCATTAAACTCACTGTCTGTCACCCACAGTTCTGTCCAACTGCCCTGAAGTGTTATCCCCCTCCACCGTAAAAATCTCACTGATCTAAGGTGAACAGTGATGGACCAGGTGTGGTCTCTGGTACACTGCTTTCACCTGCCCATGTGCTGAGGATCAGATGAAGGAAGGGAGCGTGACATCAGAGTCACACAAGCACCACAATCCAGATTAACCAGCATTAAAACCACTCAGGCAACGTTCAGGACAGCCTCACAGGGTCTTCTGCAGAAGCACTGCCATGGTGAGTGATGGTACCTGTAGTTCTTTGCCTCGCCATCAATGTGGAAGTGCTGGTAGAGGGAGCGTGCCTCATTGCCCTCAGCATCTCTCAGGAGCACGCTCAATGTGTACTCCCGCGCAGAGGTCAGGTGGTGGATGACATCATTCCCTGCCCAGTGCTCCCCTGCAGGGTCCCCAAAACCCTGCCAGACATACGGCAACACCGCAGGGACAAACAGTGCCTGGTGAGACCTTATGGCATGTGCGCATTAAGCTGCCGTAAATGAGAATCACTGAGCTGCAGTAGCCAGGTGTCCATCCCTCCACCACACATCCTCCTGTCAGGCTGGAGCTGAGTGAGTGAAGTAGTGTAAACCCTTTGCAGTTAGCACAGTTATGGAGCTGAAGCATGAGCTGGTGTAAGTGAATATGGGACGTTATTCCCCATGGTGAGCGCAGCTATGTGAGCTGTAATGTGGGATGGTGGGGCTGTTCATCCCTGCAGACATTAGAGGATCTAATTAAGCTCAATCTCTACAGCAGTGGACCTCAGTGCCAGCCCTGTGGGGCCGCTTTTCACTCAAACCTCAGTTGCAAACCCTGAATGTTATCAAGTTGTTAATTGCTCTTAATTAGACATTTTTTAATGTCTTGAGGGATGGTTTACTCTGAAATTATAGCATAAATAGCTGTGCTTACCATGTAGAATAAATGTCCCATCTCTCCCCCGCACCTTCCCTGAGAGCTCATGCTTCTGTTTTATCACTGCGCGCATTGGGGATGATTCTCTCAGACTGAGATCATGTTTTTAATCGATTGAGTCACAGACAGACCGGAGCGTCAGCAGAGCCCTAAATGTGGAGAGTGGACAGATGGTTACTGGAACTAAATGCTTTGTGGAAAATGAAGAGTCCAAAGACAAAGCAAATGGCGATGAGCCAAAGCAGCACTGTGCCAACGTGTCTGAGGAGGGACTGCTGAAGGTATTCCCAGAATGCACTCTCTTATTATACCATTAATCTGAGAATGCACCCTGTGCTTTCTGCACAAATCCCAGAATGCACCAGGCTGGCTCAGGAAGCCCTAGTGAATCCCAATGTGCAGATCCATGAGACCCGCCATACACACAGACACACACACACACTCTCTCACACACACACGCACACAGACACACACACACACACTCACACAGACACACACACACTGACACACACATGTACACACACACACACTCACTCACACACACACACACACACACACACACAGTCTCGCACACACACACACACACACACACACACACACACACACACACACAGTCTCGCACACACACACACACACATACACACACAAACTGACCCACCATGCTCGTTCACACACACATATATGCACATATGCTCACACACACAGGGAGCTGCCTACTGTTTTGTATTCTCTCCAGGTGCGGTGGAAGTCTACAGACCCGTCCTGTCTGTGCTGCAGTACGGTCCAGCCCCCTCCATCGCTCACCATGTCACAGAACACCTGCGAAGAGACAGGACTGCGGCTCTGAGCACAGTGACCGCAGAGCAGTGCAACTGGGAGCACGGCAACCACAAACAAACCATCCACAAGGTCGTCAACTGCAAGCAAACCAACCGTGAGCACAGTGATCCTGAAGTCTTAATATTATTTAATTGTTGTGATTGTTGTGTTTGTCTTATATAAACACTCCCTCCGCCTGGCCTTGCGTCACACCCAGGGCTCAGTGCAGATGGGCCATTAGCTTTGAGCTGGATCCTGTTGCAGGCTTTGGGAAAGACAGTCACCCTCATTTGAATCCATGAGCAGGTACTGTGAGGGTCTGTGTTCTGCAGCGCTGCTGTTTAATGGTGTCAGAGAGACACCCACCTCTTAAACGGCTGGCTGCTCCACTGTGTCTGCTACACACATTGAAGGTGACATCCTGAGTTCGGCTCAGGGCAATTCTTGATGCCCCATCTCTCTCCTTGGCCATGACTGGAGGGGCGGGGGGAGGTGGGGTGGAGGGGGTGCGAAACATCAGCCCTCGCTCTGCTTTTGCGTTCTGCTCTTGTGCTCCGTAGAGTCGCCTGGAAGGCGTCAGCATAATCGGACCTGACGCACAGCCGCATCAGGGTGTTCCATGCGCTCCGGGGTGGTGGAGTCGCGTACGGGCCACGGGTTCCCTGCCGCTGTGCCCCCCCACACCCCCCCAGGGCCTCCGTTCCACACAATTACACTCCAGCTAAAACCACAACAACCCAGCCTCATTCATCATGCCTGCCGCGCTCAGACCCTCGCTGCTGACAGGACCTAATGACTTTCCTCTCTCTCTTTTCTGTTCTTGGAGAAGGTTGATGCTTGCTCTCCTCCATCAGCTTATCGCCTCCCTGTTTGTTAAATTATCCTGCCTGTGGGAAACTATTGCTCTGGATTTGGAATGGCAAACAAACCAGTAAGTAAATTGAACAGTTGAACTAACTGCTGCTGGTCATTTTTGCATCGCTGTGTATTTAAGGACCAGTCAGTGGTTACCGGTGCCCTGAGACCATGAAGCAAACATGGTCATGTGACCATGAGGAAGCCCAAATGGTCATGTGACCATGAGGAAGCCCAAATGATCATGTGATGATGATTAAGCCCAAACAGTCATGTAAACAGTGAGGAAGATTCCATCCTAATCACAGATGTAAGAATGTGCAGTACGTAGGGACCTCTGCTAAGTGCCTGAATCTGTCAATGTCATTTGTTTGCTGCTGCCAGCAGAGGGCGCTGTATGAGCTGAGTGCAGTGTTGCGCCCATGCGCTTTGCTCTGATCTACAGTTAAACAGAGCTGCAGGCAGAGCTGCAGGCAGAACAAGGGCTTAATACACAGAGGTCAATTCTGCTCTCATATTCGGAAATGTTTTTTACATAGTTGTTGCAATGTCATTAACCCCATTTAGACTTTCCTTTCAAATGCAATCTCCAGAGCATCCAGCACTGCATCAAGCCGGGACATGAACCCATCAAGGAGTCCTGCCTCAACTGCATACCTGGCAACCTGTTATAAACATTTTAGATGGTTCAGGAGCACAGGAGGGGTGGAGAAGGTGGAGGTTTGTTAACTCTGGTGTGAGCTGTAGAAGGTGGAGGTTTGTTAACTCAGGTGAGAGCTGGAGCTTTAGAAGGTGGAGGTTTGTTAAGTCAGGTGTGAGCTGGAGCAGGTGTAGGTGTGGAGTATGATGAGCATGCTGTGTGTGCAGGTGTGTTATCAGGTGAAGCTCTTCCTGTGCTCACCTGCACTGTGCGGGTGGAGTTACTGAGCTGCAGGCTGTACACCCCACTCTCAGTCACCCCCGATCTGAAGATCTGGGCGCAGTCCCGAAAGCTGACTGCCCTGTCCCGGGGCGGTCCATAGATCTCTGCCAAACAGAGAGAGATCTGCCAATCGCTTGAGTTAAAATACGCCTGAAACGCAATAAGCAACACCCCAGTTTAAAATAAGAGTGAATGAGAGGATGGGGGCCAATAATATTTTTTGTGTGGTGTAGTCCAGCTTTATTCTGTGGTCTCTTTTTTTAAAGCCATTTTGAAGTTCATTAAAGTGAGTCATTTTCTGTGAGCAGCTTCGCTATACAGCGATTAAGAGTTTCTCAGATGTGTGACAGTGAATTTCCATTTCTATTTCCTTACAGAGTGGAAACTCTTGTCGCATACTTTTGAGCCTGCTAATCAATCCCCTAAATATTAATCTATAAAAAGTGTTTTTTTTTTCTCATGACAGAACAGCTGAGGGGCAAAGCTGGCTGCTTTGTCTGACTGGCTGGGGGCAAATGTTCACTGGGTTTTTCGCTTGTTGTGATTGCTTTTCAGGCTACAGTTCTGACTGACAGTGACACAGGAAGCACAACCTACCTTTGACTCTGGGTGGCCCCGCCTCTTCCTGCTGACCTGGGCGTGGCGCTTGGTGGGACCCTGCAGTATTATTCAGTAATAATTGAATGTAATCATTTAGCAGATACTCCTGTATCACTCACAGTGTCTACATGCTATGCATTTGAAAAACTGCCTGTTTTCTGAGAATTACCTTCAATTTATCAAAGAAAAGACCGTTTTTAGTGCAGTGCTCAGTAACTGGGTGTGTGTGAGTGCGCATGTGTG
The DNA here is from genome assembly GCA_022829145.1 of Albula goreensis. Taxonomy (NCBI): domain Eukaryota; kingdom Metazoa; phylum Chordata; class Actinopteri; order Albuliformes; family Albulidae; genus Albula; species Albula goreensis. The sequence goes on from CM040749.1 coordinate 1,037,663, forward strand.
TGTGTGCGTGCTTGCCTGTGTGCAGTACTGACCGTTGCAGTGGCGGAGGGTGGCCAGCAGGACGGCATGCTGTCGCTGGAGCTGGGTAGTGTTGCGGGTGGCACTGCTTAGCTCCGCCTCCAGCCGGGAGAGTGTGCGGCTCTGCAGCTGCTGCAGCTGTTGCAGCTCCTGTGCATGTCTGTCCTCCAGCGCAGCCAAGCGCTGCTCCAGCAGTCTGCAGAGAGAGAGGGGACAAGATTACACACACACACTCTCACACACACACACACACACTCACCATGCACTCACACACACACACATGCACGCACACACACAAACACACACACTCACATGCACACACATGCACGCACACACACAAACACACTCACACACACTGCAAACTGCAGCGTTACGCCCAAACCAACCCCGAACCACTAAACCCTTCAGCAAACTGCAGCGTTACGCCCAAACAAACCCCGAACCACTAAACCCTTCAGCAAACTGCAGCCCAAACAAACCAGACCCTGAACCTTCCTCAAACCTTCAGGCAGCAGTCAGGTAGGCCAGGACCATCCCCTGCACCACAGAGCACACCTTAAGGCTCACTTAAGCTGCTTCTAAGGGCACTTAAGCTGCTTGTAAGGGCACTTAAGCTGCTTGTAAGGGCACTTAAATTGCGCCTAAGGGAACTTAAGCTGCTTGTAAGGGCACTTAAATTGCGCCTAAGGGAACTCATTAGCTAGCACCTAAAGGAGGCATTTACATGCACTTGCAGTGGCTGTAAGAATGGGGATCTGAGCTGAGGATGTTGGGCTGCTGCGTTTATTTATGGAGGCCATTAGCGCACCCTGCTCCAGCCCGCCGGGAGCCCGCTGCCCCGAATATGCCCATTAAATCTCCCCAGGCGCCGTTTCAGACTTTTAAAACCTGTAATGTGTTTCAAACGCTGGGACAGGCTGATAAACACTGATAAGAGCCCCCTCTTCTATCTTCCATACAGACATGCTTTTTATATTTAGGTATGTAACTGACTGGGTGCTATATTCCCCATTTTGTCCTTGTATGTCCTGGTGTGCTCCCCCTCTCTCAGTGTCGGCCTGTGGGTGTGGTTGGGGCTGTAAGTCTGTGCTTTGATTAACAGATCACTGAGAGACAAGCCTCTGGACACGCACTGAGTCACCTGCATGTGTAAGTGTACACTTTAACAAAGAGCACTGAGTCACCTGCGTGTATAAGTGTACACTTTAACTAAGAGCACTGTTAGACTGCTTTGACGGTGACATCTTAATGTTTTGACAATGAAGCTTATGACATCATAATGGTGAGACTGCAGCAGTCAGTGCAGGTGTGTTGTGTTGTTGTATGGACAGTTCATGCTAAAATATCATCAGCCAATGAGATGCTTTAGAATGTTCTCAGAACACATGTCCGGTGTGAACCTCAGGTTTTCTAATGTCTACCAAAGGCTGCTATCTGGGGCTTACAGACGAGGTGAATCTACCTAACAGGCAGCTGCACAGGAAGCAGGTACTTCATTTCTGAACCGGCGTTTCATGTCAGAAAATGAGCTGCCTTTTCCCGTCACATTCATCTTACACCACACTGGTGTTCCTCTGGAAGACTTGACCTGCATTGGGCTGAGTGGAACTCACCTGCTCTGGTTCAGCTTTGCCCCAACAGGTTTGACCTGAACTGAGCAGTACTGGAGAACCGGACTGACCTGCTCTGGTCACTGAGCTGCTGTATCTCCTGGGTCTGCAGCAGGATCTTTTTCTCCAGGTTACTGGTGGACAGAGAGAACTCCAGCAGCTTCACCTCCAGCTGGGAAGTCCGGTTCAGCACCTGGAGACGGACAGATGGACAGAGAGGCCGAGGGACAGACGGACAGAGGAACAGCAAGTCAAACATGTGAAACACACTCTGCATATAAAACATGTCCTCTTTATTTTCTCTAGATTCTCACAGCACCTCCACGACCTCCCGTCACTCATCCTGTGTTCTGATTGGCTCACCTGAGTCTCCACTTGGGAGAGTTTGCGGGTGTGCTCAGCTGATTGGCCGAGGAGGTCGGCGCTGATCTTCAGGATGGCGGCGGTGTGCGTGTGTGCGGAGGATCGCTGTATCTCCTCCATCTGAGACCCAACGTTCTCCTGGATGTAGCTTTCCAGCTGCCAACACAACAGGCCAGCTAACCAACCATGGGAAAATGGAGTGCCATGGCAACTCATGGCCGGACCAGCAACAGTGAGTGACCTCGCTGAGTTGAATCAATCATTGTGTTTTGTTGTGACAACAAAAATATTTTCATAGGTTCAAATAAGACAGCAATTTACAGTTCATTTTGGTTTCACCCATTTTT
>CM040749.1:1045000-1147500 GCA_022829145.1 Albula goreensis
ACACACACACACACACACACACACACACACACACACACACACACACACACACACAGGGACAAGCCTGACTGATTTGTAGACACAGTTTCACAGCAGACAGATGAGAGAATTTATGACACTGGCTACTCTTTCAACAGCCAAACTTTACAAGCTTTGGCTTGTAAGATAAACGATCTGAGCTGGGATAACACAGGGTTTTACTGAGTGTGATGCAACTCAACACCAGAGAGACTCTTAGCAAACTGCTGCACGCACACAGAATGACTCCAGCACTGCCAAGAAAGAGAGAGGAAATTAAGATGTAGGAAGCAATGTGTCAGAGCAATGGATCAGTGGTCAGTGTGGAGCAGTGGTCAGAGCAGCAGTGTGGAGAAGTGACCAGAGCAGCAGTGTGGAGCAGTGGTCAGAGCAGCAGTATGGGGCAGTGGTCAGAGCAGCAGTGTGGAGCAGTGGTCTGAGCAGCAGTGTGGAGCAGTGGTCAGAGCAGCAGTGTGGAGCAGTGGCCAGAGCAGCAGTGTGCAGCAGTGGCCAGAGCAGCAGTGTAGAGCAGTGGTCAGAGCAGCAGTGTGGAGCAATGGCCAGAGCAGCAGTGTGGAGCAGTGGTCAGAGCAGCAGTATGGGGCAGTGGTCAGAGCAGCAGTGTGGAGCAGTGGCCAGAGCAGCAGTGTAGAGCAGTGGTCAGAGCAGCAGTGTGGAGCAGTGGTCAGAGCAGCAGTGTGGAGCAGTGGTCTGAGCAGCAGTGTAGAGCAGTGGTCAGAGCAGCAGTGTGGAGCAGGGGTCAGTGTGGAACAGTGGTCAGTGATTGTATAAAATTGTATAAAACAGATAAAATGCAAACACTTTTGTGTAATCAACTTAAGATCAACTCAGTGCTGTAATAATTACAGAGGAAGCTAAAGTCAGTAGTCAGAGAGATTCGAGTCAGTGCTATGATAGTGAGTATTTAGAGATTCGAGTCAGTGCTGTGATAGTGAGTTTTTAGAGAATTGAGTCAGTGCTGTGATTGTGAGTATTGAGAGATTTGAGTCAGTGCTGTAATAATGAGTATTTAGAGACTTGAGTCAGCACTGTGATAGTGAGTATAGAGAGATTTGAGTCAGTGCTGTGATTGTGAGTATTGAGAGATGTGAGTCAGTGCTGTGATAGTGAGTATTTAGAGAATCGAGTAAGTGCTGTGATAGTGAGTATTTAGAGAATCGAGTCAGTGCTGTGATAGTGAGTATTTAGAGAATCGAGTCAGTGCTGTGATAGTGAGTATTTAGAGAATCGAGTCAGTTCTGTGATAGTGAGTATGTAGAGATTTGAGTCAGTGCTGTGATTGTGAGTATTTAGAGAATCGAGTCAGTGCTGTGATAGTGAGTATTTAGAGAATCGAGTCAGTGCTGTGATAGTGAGTATTTAGAGATTTGAGTCAGTGCTGTGATTGTGAGTATTTAGAGAATCGAGTCAGTGCTGTGATAGTGAGTATTTAGAGAATCGAGTCAGTGCTGTGATAGTGAGTATTTAGAGATTTGAGTCAGTGCTGTGATTGTGAGTATTTAGAGAATCGAGTCAGTGCTGTGATAGTGAGTATTTAGAGATTTGAGTCAGTGCTGTGATTGTGAGTATTTAGAGACTCGACTCAGTGTTGTGATAATTAGTAGTAAGACTCCTACCTTCTGCAGCCACTGTGTGTTGTTCTCAGTCATAGTCTCTAGATTTTCCAGCTTCTTCCTGTGCCAGGTGTGTTCACCTGAGCCGGTGGGCGTGTCACGCTGCAGGGAGTTGCTCACCTGGGGGTCAGTGCAGTGGCTGGACTCGGGCAGCAGGAAGGTGTAGCTGCAGGACCCCAGCTGCACCTGGTGAGTCCTGCGCTCTGAGCCAATCACAGCCACCGCTGCCACTGCCACATAGCCAATCAGAAGCTGCCAAGCCATTCAGAGCGAATCCTAGAGCAGAGGCTGAGAGAAAAGGAGCTGTGTACTTGCCTGTGTCTATCTCTCTGTTTCTGCCCTCTCCTCACTGCTCTTTTTCCTTCTTCTACCTCTCACCCTCCCTTTCTCTGTCCTGCTTGCTCAAACTCTTTGACTCTGTCTCTGTCTCTCCCTCCCTCCCTCTCTCTATCTCTTTGTGTGTCTCCCTCCCTCTCTCACTCCCTCCTGCTCTGCCTCTCTGTCTCTCCGCTCTGGGTTTTATGTGTAGGGGTGAGGGTGTGTGACATGTGGTTTGTGACGGTGTCTCACCAACTGCCAAGAGCAGCTGCAGTGCTCAGGTCAATGCGGTACACACACACACACACACACATGCACACACATGCTCACACACACACACACACACACACACACACACATGTACACACACACTCACACACACACACTTTTTCACAGTTTATTGAAGTTGAAAAAGTTTGTGATTTGCACCCAGGTGACTGTGTTGTGTGAGACAGACCCTACAGTGCCCCCCCTTCCCCGGCCATAGCCCCTTCCCCGGCCATAGCCCCTCCCCTGGCCATAGCCCCTTCCCCTGCCATAGCCCCTCCCCAGGCCATAGCCCCTCCCCATATTAGTGATGTGGGGGGAGTGACAGAAACACACATGAGCTCAGACTCAAGTATCCAGAACATTCTTTATGTACTGATAACACTCAAGCCCTTGCTCTCCTCCTCAATCTCTCTCTCACTCTCTCCCTCCCTCTCTCTCTCTCCCTCCCTTCCTCCCTCACTCCCTCTCACTCTCTCCCTCTCCCTCCCTCTCTCTCTCAGTCACTCTCTCCCTCTCCCTCCCTCTCTCAGTCACTCTCTCCCTCTCCCTCCCTCTCTCAGTCACTCTCTCCCTCTCTCTCACTCTCTCCCTCTCTAACTCTCTCTCTCTCTCCATCCCTCTCTCTCTCTCTCACTCTCTCTCTCCCTCTTTCTCTCACTCACTCTCTCTCTCTCCTCCCTCTCTCTCTCACTCTCTCTCCCTCTCCCTCTCTCTCCCTCTTTCTCTCACTCACTCTCTCTCTCCCTCCCTCCCTCCCTCTCTCTCTCTCTCCCCCTGTCTCTCTATTGATTGCACAGATGTTGCTGCTCAGTCTCACATGTTTGCAGTTTGAGCAGGTTAACCTAATTTAGCCTGTGGCTCCTCTGTGATCCTCCATGGAGCTGAGTACCACAGCAACGGGGGACCACACAGGAGCCGTGTCTGAGAGAGAGAGCGCAAGCGTGAGCGTGAGAGATTAGACTCCCTTTGAGGAGCCTTCAGTGGACCAAAGGAAGCAGAGAGAGGTAACGAACACCCCAAAAAAAAAAAAAAAAAAAACCACTCTGTCAGAAACCGTGAACTCTGGTACCATGGACCCCAGTACAGAAAGTGTGTGCCACAGACCTCAGTATGCCCCTGCCACCCTGGGCTGCCCGTCATGTGACACCCGTTAACCCGCAATGTCAGCTCAGTGTTAGTGATGAGCAAATAGAGCAGTGTTGATCAATATTGGGAAAGCATTTTTTCATTTGGTGTTGCTTTTTGGTAAATGTATGCTTTGTGGATGGATGAGTGCAGTCGGCTCCTCCAACGGCTCAAAATGCTGAGAGGAAAGCCTTTCAGGCATATCTGAGTGCTTACCACTCTTGCACAACAAAAGCATACACTTGCCCAATCAAAGCTCCATTTAACAAAAGGAGGAGTATCCTTAAAACAGAGAAAAATTAAGATGAATTATTCGAAGAAAAAAAAGTCTGTTGGAATGTTCAGATTTTGGAAAGCTTTTCCGGTAAGGGCTTTATCCATTCCCATGAAAAAAATCTAAAAACCCAAAATGAAAATCCGGTAATAGCCCCCAAGATGCAGGTCTGAGGAAGGCTGATCCCCGTTGGGGTGGGGAACGGAGCCAAACCGCGGGCCAGCTGGAGCGCGGAGTCTGCAAGACGTCGTGAGCGCAGCGCGGTTTATCCTTTCAGCGCGGACAGCACGGGGAGCCGCGCTTTCCGGCAGATAACCTTCTGCATTCACATTTATTAACTTTACAGATGCTCCCATCCGCAGCGATTTACAACTCACAATGAACGACTACGGCTCGGTGAAGGTTACCATAGATACTTAAACCGACAATAACACGACTTCAGCAAAGCATAACTGAAAAAATTGCTTAAATAAACATACTGGGCAAAATTCAAACAAACATACTCCAACCCTTGAACATCACTGAAAACACAACTTAACTTTACAACATAATTTGCTTTGAATAGCCTATGTTATATTTTATCAGAGACAGGCAAACGTGCTTTGGAATTTGTGTCTTTCATTTTGCAATAGAATTGCATGTGCTTTGAAGTTAGAATTGTGTAAAGAGAACACAGGACTGAAACTTCTCTTATTTACTATTCGCCTTTTTCATTCATCTTTTTTTTTTTTTTTTTGGGGGAGGGGTATGGAAAGAGAAATTCCAACAAGCTATTCTACCAAGCCAGTATTAACCAACAGCCTTATTTTAACTACTAGATAATTCCAAAGAAAGACAGCTGGTGAACACACCTAATTCCAGAAAATTACAAAATTATGTGGTTACAGGAGGCACCTGGTTTCAGACTTGTTTCTGCATTTCCGATGTTTTCAGCAGTGAATTTCACATTTGTGTGAGACACGCCATGCCACCGCTTGACTCAGTTTTGCTTTAGCTGGATTGTTATTCCCAGTTGTACGTGGCCCGTTATTAAAATGCGTTCTACATCAGTATTATTGAGATATATTTATGCATTCCAACCCTCCACCTTCGCCCCAGAAAACGGGGCTTGTTGCTGTGGATACGGACAAACAGCGAGGATTCGGGTCGTGTCCTGCTTCGCGGCCTCTTTGGCCCTCTCGGAGGCACGGAATGGCAGATGACAGGTTTATCTGCGGCAATAAAGAGGAACTACGGCGCACGTGGAGATGTTAAAAACGAGCTTTGATGATCTCCCTCATTAACGGCGGCGCACTGCTGGATGATCCAGCTCTCCCCACGAACCACCGATCCCCCTTTCACATCACCCTGCTCAAGCTCAGCCAAGCGCAGTAAAACGCTGCGTTAGTGTCCACATTAAAAAGGGATGAAAACAACGGAGATCCCATGCGTTCCAAAAGAGCGAAAGGGGAAAAACTTGGACATGGTGTTAAGCTTTTTGCTGAAATGGAAAGCTTTCCCATAAAGCCTTCACTTCTTGTTCTCCTCTGACCTGAATTTTAAAATTGTGGAGAATTTGGCACTCATCTACCCTCTCGATGGTCACAGCAAGGTGGCGCTGTACAGCTTTCTTCATGCGAAGAACGCTGTCTGCTGGTCCCACGGGCACACGGCCTCGTGTTCCAACGCTAACGGCAGCGCATTTGTCTTCAATTTCCTCGGGCCAGTGCAGAAAACTTGCGTGCTGATAGCTTTAAAAGTGATAATGTAAGAGACCCTACTGCAGAGAGAGTTTGCAGACAGACAGCATCCTGCTAAAACGCTAACGCGATGTCCCAAAACACACCGTTTACGCTGCAGACCACGTATTCTGCTTCCCCCATTTTATCATGCACCTAAACGCACAATGCGGAAACATTCAGTAAACATGTTGGTGCAATAAGAATGGCGTTAACCCCGATACAGTGACGGCACAGCTCTGTAGAACATGCTCACATACAGCAAAATACTTAGGGTTAGATCTACTCCGATGAACTCCGGTAAATGCTATCCATTTTGGACTCTTTTATTGAATTCTGTTAGACTGGAAGGAACGCTGGTGACTTTATGTATCCTCTTTGACTTTAATCCAGAAAGTAAATTATATGGTAAGGAAAAGCATTATCAAGCATCCGATCAGGTTTATTTTGCACTTTAGCCACGATTTAGTTAGCTTTAATCATGCTGGCATTGAGTTCAGAGGACTTATCCAGATTTAGCAGCTCTTTCCTGGATACTCTCATAATTTTATCATCGTACTTGCATAGCCTTTGGCAGGCCTGCCCTCTGCACGTCCTTGGCTTGTTTAAGTGACCAGTCAGGCTGGTCCTGGGGCACAGGTAATGGGGCTTCATCTTTAGCCAAAGTTTTGTCACGTGAAAAACCTTGCTACATTTTTTGGACATACTTTCACACTCAAGGACGTGTAGATTTAAGCACTAACTTGTGGTTAGCTTTAAACAAAGGGCGCCTGTATTTCAGCGCTGGTCGTCAGCTGTAGATTATGTGTGATAATGAGCGGCTATGCTCCCCGCTCCCGCGGCGACAGCGGCAGGTCAACACAGCGACGGCGCTGGCCTTCACTCACAGTCCATAATAACGGAGGAGAACAAGCCCAAACCTCCACTCCCACGGGAGGCATCAAACCTCCACCCCGCAGGAGGCCTCAAACCTCCGCTTCCACGGCAGGCATGTCCTGGCTCCTACTGGGTTTGGACATAACACCATCAAGGCTTATCCATCCAGAGAGGGCAGGAAGCACAAAGGGTTTATGGGTAAGCCATAATTATGATGATGATTACAGTCACAGCTATGACGATCATGTTGATCATGCTTATTTTTATTCTTATCATCAGAAACAGCAACAGTAGATATGCTAGCTGTAGCAGCATTAGCAGTGGTAGTGATATTATATTGTTAATAGTGATAAAATGAAACATTGTATTCATACAGGGCATGAACTCTGAGGTTTAAAAGGCACTGTAAAAAATAAGCATGTATATACTATATATGAAAGAAACTACAGTGAAATCAACACATGGATGACTGACTGAAGTATTATGAATATTGTGTTACTTTATGGAAATAATGTGTGTTTCTCCAGATGGGGCTTCAGATATTGACAGACATTGCTGTGGAGCCAGAGGGAAACATTCTCTCCCTTTGCTCAGAGGTTCCTCCTGCATGGGAGTTCTTGCTCTCTGGTTGTTGTAGGAGCTGGCAGACCTGCTGGATGCTTTGCAGAGTTTAGGCTGCGCTGGGTCAGTGCTGAAATACTCTGACACGCTTTCCTCCACATTAATAAGGAAACAGGAACCGCAGTGACCCAGGCAGGACTCCCATCCTCCCGAGTCACAGAACCAAGGCCTACAGTCCGATCCTCTGAAGCACTGCTCGCCCTTGTGATCCTGCTCACCCTCCTCGTTCTCCTCACCCTCCTCGCAGTGCCCTGGCACAAAGGCCAGGCCCTGAGCAGCTCAACCCTAGAGCAGGTCAGTGTGACTGCTGCAGCATTCTGTACCAGGAGCCCTGCAGGAGGAGCAGCTCAGCCCAAGAGCAGGTCAGTGTGACTGCTGCAGCATTCTGTACCAGGAGCCCTGCAGGAGGAGCAGCTCAGCCCAAGAGCAGGTCAGTATGACTGCTGCAGCATTCTGTACCAGGAGCCCTGCAGGAGGAGCAGCTCAGCCCAAGAGCAGGTCAGTATGACTGCTGCAGCATTCTGTACCAGGAGCCCTGCAGGAGGATTCAGTGAGGTTCATATGCAGAGTGTGTCACTGTTTTAGTAAGGTTCATATGCAGAGTGTGTCACTGTTTCAGTAAGGTTCAGAGTGTGTCACTGTTTCAGTAAGGTTCATATGCAGAGTGTGTCACTGTTTCAGTAAGGTTCAGAGTGTGTCACTGTTTTAGTAAGGCTCATATGCAGAGTGTGTCACTGTTTCAGTAAGGTTCAGAGTGTGTCACTGTTTCAGTAAGGTTCATATGCAGAGTGTGTCACTGTTTCAGTAAGGTTCAGAGTGTATCACTGTTTTAGTAAGGTTCATATGCAGAGTGTGTCACTGTTTCAGTAAGGTTCATATGCGTTCACATAAATGTGTGCTCCCAGTAATCTCAGTGTTTTCAGTGCTCTCAGCGCTCTCAGTGTTCTCAGTGCCTTCAGTGGTCTCAGTGTTCTCAGTGTTCTCAGTGCCTTTAGTGTTCTCAGTGTTCTCAGTGCCTTTAGTGTTCTCAGTGTTCTCAGTGCCTTTAGTGTTCTCAGTGTTCTCAGTGCCTTTAGTGTTCTCAGTGTCCTCAGTGCCTTCAGTGTTCTCAGTGTTCTCAGTGCCTTCAGTGTTCTCAGTGTTCTGAGTGCCTTCAGTGTTCTCAGTGCCTTTAGTGTTCTCAGCACTCTGCTCTCACAGCGTATTGTTATTGCCCTGCAGAACACAGGCATTCCTGTGATTGTGAAAGTAGGCCTGTGATTAGAGCTGTTTTCTCTCTGAGTGCTGGCACAGGAACACAGGAACATCTACTCTAGAGATCCCTAGCTCAGTAATCCCTTACGTTTATTCATTTATTTATTTAGGCTACAGCACGTCTGTGTGTGTGTGTGTGTGTGTGTGTGTGTGTGTGTGTGTGTGTGTGTGTGTGTGTGTGTGTGTGTTATTGTGTGTGCTTGAATGGGCTTTCTCTGTTAAAGATTATTCTGTTTCTGATCTGAAACACCAGCAGTACTCATGCAGCCAGTGAAGCATGACCTAAAGCCATCCTGTGACGTGTCGGACACTCTGGGTGATTCTGATCTGGACTGTGGCTTGGATCTGTCACCGCGCTTTTACAGCGGGAGGCCAGACACCAGAGAAACAAGGTGTTCATGACCGGTCACTTACCTCACTTTGATCCGCCTCTCTTCCCTCATTCGCTCTCATCTTTTCCTCTCTCCTTTTTTTGCTCTAATCTTTTGCTCTCTCCGGCTTTCTCTTTCATCTCTGGCCCTCCCTCGCTCCACCCCTCTCTTTGCACTCTATTCCTGCTGTTGTTCCCTGAGTTTGATTGTCTGCTGTAGGGGGTTTAGCGTTTTGTGTCCCCGCTCTGTCCTGGGATTCGGTGGAAGCTGGGCACTGCTTCACAGCGGAGGGTTAAAGGATCAAGGCTGATGGTTTTGGGCAGGTGAGGCTGGGGGGACGTTTATGCAGTTTGAGCCAGTACCAGCCTGTAACCTACATCCCGCTGTGGTGCAGCCAGACTCAGGCCCAGGATCTGCTGATCTCACCACACGGTTTAATGCCAGCTCTGCTGTTCTCACCGTGCGGTTTAATGTCGGCTCTGCTGATCTCACCGTGTGGTTTAATGCCGGCTCTGCTGATCTCACCGTGCGGTTTAATGCCAACTCTGCTGATCTCACTGCGCGGTTTAATGCCGGCTCTGCTGATCTCACCGTGCAGTTTAATGCCAACTCTGCTGATCTCACTGCACGGTTTAATGCCGGCTCTACTGATCTCACTTCGTGGTTTAATGCCGGCTCTGCTGATCTCACCACACGGTTTAATGCGGCTCTGCTGATCTCACCGCGCGGTTTATTGCCAGCTCTGCTGATCTCACCATGCGGTATATTGCCGGCTCTGCAGATTTCACCATGCGGTTTATTGCCGGCTCTGCTGATCTCACCACAGTTGTCCCCATTTCAGCAGCTCAGCAGGAATCCCGCCATGTTACCGGGGGCTTACCATGCTTATCATCTTTGTTTTTCTGCTCGTGGTTGTGAAACACTGAGCCAATCATGACTCAATCACGCAGCAGGGCCAGCTGGGAAGTGCATGAGTCAGAAGATGTAAACAAGGGCTACCCTCAGTAAAGGTCAGAGGTCAGCAGAGCAAGGGGTGCTACATTTGGGTTCGAAACACTCATCCCAATCAGCCACGCACATCCTCCCCTCCCAGCGGCTGAGGGATGAGAACTGCCTCAGTCGCTACCTTCAGCTCAATGGCACAGGATCTGGCTCATTGTCAGCTCACATTGTTACATTGTAAATATTTATACTGCCTGAGCAGTGGTTATGTTGAAGAAACTTGTGAATGGCAGTGTGACACAGATAGAATTCAACCCTGGAAAACCCTATGGTGTAGACTGACACAGTGCTCTGATATCGTGTTGTGGTGTAGACTGACACAGTGCTCTGATATCGTGTTGTGGTGTAGACTGACGCAGTGCTCTGATATCGTGTTGTGGTGTAGACTGACACAGTGCTCTGATATCGTGCTGTGGTGTAGACTGACACAGTGCTCTGATATCGTGTTGTGGTGTAGACTGACACAGTGCTCTGATATCGTGCTGTGGTGTAGACTGACACAGTGCTCTGATATTGTGTTGTGGTGTTGACTGACACAGTGCTCTGATATCGTGTTGTGGTATAGACTGATACAGTGCTCTGATATTGTGTTGTGGTGTAGACTGACACAGTGCTCTGATATCGTGTTGTGGTGTAGACTGACGCAGTGCTCTGATATCGTGTTGTGGTGTAGACTGACACAGTGCTCTGATATCGTGCTGTGGTGTAGACTGACGCAGTGCTCTGATATCGTGTTGTGGTGTAGACTGACGCAGTGCTCTGATATCGTGTTGTGGTGTAGACTGACGCAGTGCTCTGATATCGTGTTGTGGTGTAGACTGACACAGTGCTCTGATATCGTGCTGTGGTGTAGACTGACACAGTGCTCTGATATTGTGTTGTGGTGTAGACTGACGCAGTGCTCTGATATCGTGTTGTGGTGTAGACTGACGCAGTGCTCTGATATTGTGCTGTGGTGTAGACTGACACAGTGCTCTGATATCGTGTTGTGGTGTAGACTGACACAGTGCTCTGATATTGTGCTGTGGTTTAGACTGACACAGTGCTCTGATATTGTGTTGTGGTGTAGACTGACACAGTGCTCTGATATTGTGTTGTAGGGTAGACTGAAGCGGTGTCCTGATTCGGCATGGTCAGGGCGCTGGGTGGACTGGCCCAGGTTACTGTGTGAAACACATCCCAGCGCACTCTTAACACCCTTAACAAGGATGACCTGCTTTCCCATGACCTCCGCTTCTCACTCAGGGAAACGGCTGTGTTTCTTTACTGCCTTTGCTAAGCAACGCCAGTGAAAATCTGACTAAAGATCACTACGCTCTGAGGCATTGGCCTAACATCTCTCTCTCTCTCTCTCCCATTTCCCACAACCTTAGCGCTGCTCATGTGTACCTTCCAGTAAGAGAGTTCTCTCTTGTGTACATATGTCTGCATTGTTCCGTTTTCTTGAGAGCAGGGTGTGTTTGTGTCTCATTCTTTGAACTGAGACTTTACCTCACAGTGACCTTGCAGCACTGTGGCCCCTCCCCTCAGCAGTGTGGCCCCTCCCCTGCGCTGTGGCCCCTCCCCTCACAGCACTGTGGCCAGGCGTGGGCCTGAGGGGCAGGGCTGGGGGTTGTGGCTGTTAGAGATGGGTCAGAAATAATTTGTTATCAGCAGCCAGACTTTCCCGTCTCTCTTATCCAGCAGAGCTGAATGTGCTTCCCACTCACTGGCACACTGTCATCACCTGTGTGTGTGAAAATTATCTGTGGATGTAAGAATATACTGCCCGGTTTCAGTACATAAAAAAAAGACAAAAAACACGTCAACAGTTGGCTATATGCCTACAGATTTGTATTGATTAAATGTCTGTTACTTGTTTCATTGTAAATTTAAAGGAATGTGGTCATTTTAAAGTTGGAATACATGAGGTTCCTTCATAAGAGTAGTGCAAAAGTGACATAGTCTGTTCAGATTTTATTCATAACTTTGTTCATGAAATTAAATACATTACTGCTTGTGTTTACAAACCAATGCTATGCTATCTGTGATACAAATTAAAAGTAAATTCCAACCCAACCTTGGGAGGGGGGGGGGGCAAAGCCATGGTCACATGACCTGAGTCACATTGTTTTCCCAAACCACCAGTCAGAGGTGGCTCCACCCACTTTGCGGTTCATGAAGCCTTACGTTTCCAGCCGCTGTCCCGGAGTGTGAAATGAGTGCGTACAGACTGGCCCTCTCAGGCTCATCTGCTGCTCAGCGCGCTCATTTCAGCGGTGCCGCTGTATTACATTAGCGGCACCCGAACACACCATTTCACTCGCTCTTAAATAATGACCTTGTCAACTGTGGCCCGCGGAGCGCGATGACCCGACAGCGCGATGACCCGACAGCACGCTGACGAGCTGCGCCTTGACTGCCGTGCCATCGGCGAATCTGAATGTTTAAGTCTTTTAAATGGGGCGGTCATTAAACCCTGCGCTGGGACAAAATGAAAACATTGTTGAAATGAGCGTGGAGCAGCTGCCCGCAGGATGCGAACTAATGCAAACCTCATCAGACGCTCTCTGATCTCACAGCTTGATTTAACAAGCGCAGCTCTCTGCCTTTGCCCACAATTCAGTTTTACTGTTCAGAGGGAAGGGATGGGACCATAGTGACACCTTGTGGAATAAAATGGAGGTGTGCTGCAGACTGCAGTAAATTTCCTATAAGAATCCAAATTCTTCCTCTTCCGACAGACACATTGTCTGACATGGTTAGGTCTCAGTGTATTTAGGTAAAGACAGTTATAATAATAATAATAATAATAATGATAATGATTATGATAATAATAATACGTACTGTGGATTATATTCAGTAGTTTGCAAATATGTAATATCTTTGACCACCACCAGGGGGCATATAGTGTATCATATTGTGAGAGTAAGTCCCAGAGCTGTCATTCATGCTTATGTCACATTCTTTGTTCATTAAAGCTCTTAGATCTAATACTTCATTAATTTCATGGGCCAGGCCTCTGAGGCACTCAGAAGTGTGTGTGGGGGAGAAAGAGCTCATTTGCCATAGCAACCTGGGGCATTAAGGGATTGTGTTGCCAGGCAGATGTAGGGGAGATCATGTGACCTTTTGCAGAGAGCCAGGTTTGGGGGGAATGTGGCCAGAACAGCGGGGTTAACACCCCCTTAGCTGAGAAAGGAACCCAGTGACCTTTAATGACCACAATCAGAGTCAAGACTTGAGTCTGACATCTGATCCAAACTATGGCACCTTCTACAACAATAAAATGGCTCATAAAAGATTAGAATAGTGTGGCTGCTTAGCTTCAGCAGTGTGACAGTAGGAGGGTACAGGGTGGTGTGGCTGCTTAGCTTCAGCAGTGTGACAGTAGGAGGGTACAGGGTGGTGTGGCTGCTTAGCTTCAGCAGTGTGACAGTAGAAGGGTACAGGGTGGTGTGGCTGCTAGCTTCAGCAGTGTGACAGTAGGAGGGTACAGGGTGGTGTGGCTGCTTAGCTTAGGCAGTGTGACAGTAGAAGGGCACAGGGTGGTGTGTGCTTAGCTTCAGCAGTGTGACAGTAGAAGGGTACAGGGTGGTGTGGCTGCTTAGCTTCAGCAGTGTGACAGTAGAAGGGTACAGGGTGGTGTGGCTGCTTAGCTTCAGCAGTGTGACAGTAGAAGGGTACAGGGTGGTGTGGCTGCTTAGCTTCAGCAGTGTGACAGTAGAAGGGTACAGGGTGGTGTGTGTTTAGCTTCAGCAGTGTGTCAGTAGAAGGGTACAGGGTGGTGTGTGTTTAGCTTCAGCAGTGTGACAGTAGAAGGGTACAGGGTGGTGTGGCTGCTTAGCTTCAGCAGTGTGACAGTAGAAGGGTACAGGGTGGTGTGGCTGCTTTGCTTCAGCAGTGTGGCAGCAGAAGGGTACAGGGTGGTGTGGCTGCTTTGCTTCAGCAGTGTGACAGTAGAAGGGTACAGGGTGGTGTGGCTGCTTAGCTTCAGCAGTGTGACAGTAGGAGGGCACAGGGTGGTGTGTGCTTAGCTTCAGCAGTGTGACAGTAGAAGGGTAAAGGGTGGTGTGGCTGCTTTGCTTCAGCAGTGTGGCAGTAGAAGGGTACAGGGTGGTGTGGCTGCTTAGCTTCAGCAGTGTGACAGTAGGAGGGTACAGGGTGGTGTGTGCTTAGCTTCAGCAGTGTGGCAGTAGAAGGGTACAGGGTGGTGTGGCTGCTTAGCTTCAGCAGTGTGACAGTAGAAGGGTACAGGGTGGTGTGGCTGCTTAGCTTCAGCAGTGTGACAGTAGGAGGGTACAGGGTGTGTGTGCTTAGCTTCAGCAGTGTGACAGTTGAAGGGTACAGGGTGGTGTGTGGTTAGCTTCAGCAGTGTGACAGTAGAAGGGTACAGGGTGGTGTGTGGTTAGCTTCAGCAGTGTGACAGTAGAAGGGTACACACACTCTCTCACACTCACTCACACACACATGCACGCTCACTCACTCACAAACATACACACACACACTCACACAAACTCACACATACACACACACACACACTCATACACACTGTCTCTCTCTCACACACACACACACACACACACACACTCACACACACACACACACTCACTCACACACATGCACACACTCTCTCTCTCACTCACACATACACACACACACACTCACTCACTCACTCACTCACACACTCACTCACACACACACACACACACACACACACACACACACACATACACACACTCAATCACACACATACACACACACACACACTCAATCACACACACTCACACTCACACACACACACTCAATCACACACATACACACACACATTCTCACACACTCAATCTCAATCTCACACACACACACACACACACACGCACACACACTGCAGGTATGGTTCAACCTTACCCATTGCTGCCATGCTGTCACCCCCACCTCCTAAAAGTGGTCTTTTCACACAGAGCAAAAGGCAACCTCTTGTTGCCATGGGAACAGGAAACAGTGTCCACCTTATCTGGCAGCGGTCAGGCCGAAAGGGGGACTGGGGAAATGGAGAGATGCTGACAGCCCGAGCTGTGGGTAGTGATGCAACCCAGCCCTCCCTGGACATAGCCCCGCCCACACAGAGCACAGCCCTGAAACGAGCTCCTGTTCAAGTCAGAGTCTGTGTTATTTACTGGGCTATTATCATGATCCAGGCTACCGCTCTGGGGCGTTTGGGTCTTTCCTTTATACCAAAAGTGGGAAACAAGGCAACAGGTCGCAATAGGGGTCTTCAGCATCTACCTGGATAGAGGGTTAGATTCAAACTTGCTTTATGGCAGTTTATACTCATTGATGCCAATGATGGTAATGATGGTAAACAGTGATATGAAAATAACAAACTTTATGATGAAGTTTGAGTCATGGCCTGTGAGGCTTCCCTCATGGCATGGAGTTTCTCCCACCTCCTGCAGGACCCAGCAGCTGGGGAAACAGTCTCACCAAGAGCTGTGCCATTGTTATGCTGGCATTAGCCTTTAGCATGTTTCTGCTAATTCAAACACACAGGCTTACATTCAACAGACCGATTCACATTAATAATGTCAAAATAAATGTGAAATGTGCAAAAAACTACAACTGACTTAAATACTTGTGCAGATGTCCCTGCAGTACCTCAAAGGACCCCTAGGGGTCTCTGGATCCTGGTTTAAGACTCTTGGGTTAGCTTTTCATTCTCTGCTCTCTGTTCTTCTGTCTCTCTCACACACTGAGTCTCTCTTATCAGCACACATAAATAAACACATATATCAAGAGATTACTTGAAGAGATGTATGGGATGTATTTTGGAAAATCTCTCCCTCCCCTTCACTCTCTCTCTCTCTCGCTCTCTTCTCTCTCTCTCTCTCTCGCTCTCTTGCTCTCTCTCTCTCTCTCTCTCTCTCGCTCTCTTGCTCTCGCTCTCTCTCTCGCTCTCTTGCTCTATCTCTCTTTCTCTCTCTCTCTGTTATTATAATGACCACATTGAAAAATATTCAGTCATTCTTCATCGACAGAGAAACAGACAGATAGGTGAACAGACAGACAAGCAGGCATACACACAAACAGACAGACACAATCAAACACACAGACATGTAGGCAGACAAGGAGACAGAAAGACATATATACAGACAGACAGTCAAACACACAGATTTACAGACAGACAGACAGACAAGCGTACATACAGACAAACACTCAAACACACAGATGTACAGAAACACAGGCAGACAGACACACACAGATAAGCAGACAGGCAGACGGCTCACACACAGCACAGTTGGAGAGCTCAGTCTGACAGACAGACAGACAGACAGACAGACACAGATAGACAGACAGGCAGATAATCAGACAGGTGGACAGACAGACAGTCAAACACACAGATGTACAGACAGACGGATGGCTCACACAGATAGACAGACAGACAGATGAGCAGACAGGCAGACGGCTCACACACAGCACAGTTGGAGAGCTCAGTCTGAACTTGGCAGTGAGCTGAACACAGATGTAACCGTTTGAGCAAATGGATCCTTAAATGGCTGCTGTAGCGTGCAGCAGCCTCTGCTGTGAATCTCACCCTTCAGCTGTTTCAACAGTCTGTCAATACTCAAATAATACCCTGAGAGGGACACGAGTGTGTCCGAGTCTCTCCAGACACACAGGCCACAGGCGGGCACGTTCTTATTGTCAAACATTTTTGTGGATATTTTGTGCTTTGTGTGTGGCCATGGCTGTCTGTGCTGCACGGGGAACTGGAATCATGGGATGGATGTGAAGGCAGTACCAGATCAGACGCTGAGCCTGGTTAACTTATTCATGCCCAAAGACTGCCCTGGAAACTCAGAGAAAGGAAAGCCAGAGGCATGATGGGTAACGTTTGCAGACATATCTGTAAAGATAACTTTTAGGATATAACTGCACACCTAACTTTCACCTGGAGCAGAAATCTCTGTGCCCTTGCGCATGAAGGTGGGTCCCTAAAAATGAAGAGAAGGAGCTGCTGACTCTGGG
Organism: Albula goreensis; assembly: GCA_022829145.1. Lineage (NCBI taxonomy): Eukaryota > Metazoa > Chordata > Actinopteri > Albuliformes > Albulidae > Albula > Albula goreensis. The sequence goes on from CM040749.1 coordinate 1,061,487, forward strand.
TAAGTCCTCCAAACTTTGTGCCAGAATAACTAAAGAAGTCCTGGAGCTGCAAAATGAATGTGGGTAATGGAAGGTCAGAGACCGTTAGCTGGATCTGCAGGAGTCCTGCTGGAGGGCCGTAAGAGTCGGGGAACTTGTGTGCAGAAAGGGGGTGCTGTGGGACAGTCCTCTGGAATATAAAGCAGAGGAAACGGCTGATCATTATCCAGCAGAAATGCCCCTTTTCCTTCACATAGCGTTCATACTCCCGCACGCCTCAGTGAGGGGGGGTAGGGGGCGCTGCGGTGAAACCAGAGAGCCAGAAACCACACATATACCCTGCGCCCGCTCGCTCGCTAGGGCCCGCTCTGCCTCTCTGCCCTCTCTCTGCTCTGAGCACCACAAACGCAGGGCTCACCCTCTCACTCAGGACACAAACGCAGATTTCACCCTCTCACTCAGGACACAAACGCAGGGCTCACCCTCTCACTCAGGACACAAACGCAGATTTCACCCTCTCACTCAGGACACAAATGCAGATTTCACCCTCTCACTCAGGACACAAATGCAGGGCTCACCCTCTCACTCAGGACACAAACGCAGGGCTCACCCTCTCACTCAGGACACAAACGCAGGGCTCACCCTCTCACTCAGGACACAAACGCAGATTTCACCCTCTCACTCAGGACACAAACGCAGATTTCACCCTCTCACTCAGGACACAAACGCAGGGCTCACCCTCTCACTCAGGACACAGACGCAGGGCTCACCCTCTCACTCAGGACACAACGCAGATTTCACCCTCTCACTCAGGACACAAATACAGGGCTCACCCTCTCACTCAGGACACAAACGCAGGGCTCACCCTCTCACTCAGGACACAGACGCAGGGCTCACCCTCTCACTCAGGACACAAACGCAGGGCTCACCCTCTCACTCAGGACACAAACGCAGGGCTCACCCTCTCACTCAGGACACAAACGCAGATTTCACCCTCTCACTCAGGACACAAACGCAGATTTCACCCTCTCACTCAGGACACAAATGCAGGGCTCACCCTCTCACTCAGGACACAAACGCAGATTTCACCCTCTCACTCAGGACACAAATGCAGGGCTCACCCTCTCACTCAGGACACAAACGCAGATTTCACCCTCTCACTCAGGACACAAACGCAGATTTCACCCTCTCACTCAGGACACAAATGCAGGGCTCACCCTCTCACTCAGGACACAAACGCAGGACTCACCCTCTCACTCAGGACACAGACGCAGGGCTCACCCTCTCACTCAGGACACAAATACAGGACTCACCCTCTCACTCAGGACACAGACGCAGGGCTCACTCTCTCACTCAGGACACAAACGCAGGGCTCACCCTCTCACTCAGGACACAAACGCAGATTTCACCCTCTCACTCAGGACACAAATGCAGGGCTCACCCTCTCACTCAGGACACAAACGCAGATTTCACCCTCTCACTCAGGACACAAATGCAGGGCTCACCCTCTCACTCAGGACACAAACGCAGGGCTCACCCTCTCACTCAGGACACAAACGCAGATTTCACCCTCTCACTCAGGACACAAATGCAGGGCTCACCCTCTCACTCAGGACACAAACGCAGGACTCACCCTCTCACTCAGGACACAGACGCAGGGCTCACCCTCTCACTCAGGACACAAATACAGGACTCACCCTCTCACTCAGGACACAGACGCAGGGCTCACTCTCTCACTCAGGACACAAATACAGGACTCACTCTCTCACTCAGGACACAAACGCAGGGCTCACCCTCTCACTCAGGACACAAACGCAGGGCTTACAACAGATGAATGTCTTATGGCACCTTTCATGACTTATAGTTGCTTATAACCCCTGTGTTACACAGTCACGTGCCTGTGTCATGAGCGCTGTACCCCTGTGTTACGCAGTCATGTGCCTGTGTCATGAGCGCTGTAGCCCTGTGTTACGCAGTCATGTGCCTGTGTCATGAGCACTGTACCCCTGTGTTACGCAGTCATGTGCCTGTGTCATGAGCGCTGTAGCCGTGTGTTACGCAGTCACGTGCCTGTGTCATGAGCGCTGTAGCCCTGTGTTACACAGTCATGTGCCTGTGTCATGAGCGCTGTACCCCTGTGTTACGCAGTCATGTGCCTGTGTCATGAGCGCTGTAGCCGTGTGTTACGCAGTCATGTGCCTGTGTCATGAGCGCTGTAGCCGTGTGTTACGCAGTCACGTGCCTGTGTCATGAGCGCTGTAGCCCTGTGTTACGCAGTCATGTGCCTGTGTCATGAGCGCTGTACCCCTGTGTTTTGTCTGCTGAAGATGGGGGTTGGGGGCTGAATTCCTGAAATCACCAGCTCAAATAACTTTCCGCCTGGACAATTTTACAATTACAAAAACAGCTTCATGCTTCATACAGGCAGAGCTGCTGATGGAGATCCAGACAGGAATTCTGCTGTTTCCTGTTTGGCCGTTTAAGATGTCTGTCTCAGGATCGTTCAGGGGGTTCAGCTCAAGGATGTCACTGGATTCATGGGCCACAATTTACAATACATAGCCCCGAAAACAGCGTTTACAGAGGTAAAGATTCAATAAGTCTGTATGTGGAAGTGCAGAATAATCGTTACCGTAGTATACTCTCGCATTTTCATGTCACTTTCTTTGAATACAATCCTTGACAATCCTAAGCCCTGGCCTGAAGCATAATTTATTGAAAAGGTGGATGCTCTGGAAACACTGTATGTTATTGTTGTTTATATGTGATGTTCTTTATGTACTCATGTGTGCAAAGCAGGTTCCCTCAGGGCCAGTCCAGGTTTCCCTGCATTCAAAGGCTTATCTTAACCTGTGAGTGTAGCGGTTGGCCTCAGCCCCTGCTGGTGTCTCACTGCACACAGAGCAGAGCCATAGCAGAGCAGCACAGCGGTTAGGCAGGACGCTGGCTTAAGGACGCTGGCTTAAGCGTGATGTTTATTGTTTATTGTTGTTCATGTTAATGTTGGTTTTGTAATATTGAGGTCTGGTGGTCTCTCTCTTTGGGCGAGCCTGGACCTGTCCGCTCGTAAAGAGCAGATCTGGAACTGAAAACAACACTGCGCTTTCACAGGTGTCAAACTTCTCACCCCCAGACCATGAACAGGGCCAGGCAGGCAGGGTCAGAGGTGAAAGGAGCTCCGGAATGGAAATTATCTCACACATAAATAAAATAACATGCAAATAAATACATAAACTCATAAATGTCATGGCTGAGAGCTGGTCTGAACACACTGAAGCCAGTTTCATTTCTGCATGGAATAAGCATCTCAGCTCAGCCAATCAGACTGTCCGCTCAGCCTATCACACACTCAGCTCAGCCAATCAGACTGTCCGCTCAGCCTATCACACACTCAGCTCAGCCAATCAGACTGTCCGCTCAGCCTATCACACACTCAGCTCAGCCAATCAGGCTGTCCGCTCAGCCTATCACACACTCAGCTCAGCCAATCAGACTCTCGTCTCAGCTCTTCAGATGGCTTTGTATGGAGTATGGAAGCTGAAAATCACAAGACTGCCAAAAATGCCCAAATAAAAGGAAGAATAAAACTCATAAATGAGAGAAAGATCTGAAAAATCTACTGAGGGAGAGGTTGGACAGTATGTGTCAATCTGGGTATATGTGTGTCAGACCGTGAAGCCCTCACACACACACACACACACACACAGGACAGACAGCACATGAACTGTATAGAGGGTGTAGGGGCCCATTTGGGGGTTGGGGGGCCGTTGGAGTAGAGGCTGGGGTTCTCCTCAGATCCCCAATTTCAGCACTTGAAAAGCTTGTGTTATATAATGGCGGTGTGGAACTGCTGTGTGTGAATGTGACTGAATGTGACTGAATGTGTGTGAATGTGACTGAATGTGACTGAATGTGTGTGAATGTGACTGAATGTGACTGAATGTGACTGAATGTGTGTGAATGTGACTGAATGTGACTGAATGTGACTGCAGTATTTCTGCACAGAGTATTTCTGTCCACTGTGGAACTGCTGTGTGTGAATGTGACTGAATGTGACTGAATGTGTGTGAATGTGACTGAATGTGTGTGAATGTGACTGAATGTGACTGAATGTGACTGCAGTATTTCTGCACAGAGTATTTCTGTCCACTGTGGAACTGCTGTGTGTGAATGTGACTGAATGTGACTGAAATATTTCTGCACAGAGTATTTCTGTCCACTGTGGAACTGAGGCTACGTGCTGTGAATAGCATGTCTCCCTTTCTCTCTTTCGATCACACACACGCACACACACATATATACACACACATATACACAGCTACACACCCACACACTCACACTCACACACACACACACACACACACACACACACACACACACACACACACACACACACACACACACACATACACACACTCACACACACATATACACAGCTACACACCCACACACACACACGCACACACACACACACACACACACACATATATACACACAAACTCACACACACACACACACATACAAACACACTCACACACACATATACACAGCTACACACCCACACACTCACACACACACACACACACACACACACACACATATATACACACAAACTCACACACACACACACATACACACACACACATATACACAGCTACACATCCACATATATACACACAAACTCACACACACACACACACACACACACACACACACACACACACACACACACACACACAAAGATACGTTTGACTAAAACGGCTTTTCTTGCTGTTTTCTTGCTGGTTTAGAATGGCCCATTGTAGAGGTCAAAACAAACTTGGCTTCTTTGAGTTCATAGCTGTCACTCGCTGTTATTTATAATCAGATCAACAACCTTCCTACAGTTCCTGTAGGAGTCCATCATTTCTTAATTATAGCTATTTTTGTAATTATGGGTATATCGGTCATTATAATCATTATGTCCCTCGTTGTGCTGTACATTAGCGGGTGTCTGTTTGGGGGGGCGTGGGGGGGGATTGGAAAGGAACCTTTTTAATTATAAACAAAGATCATGTTGTAGGATTCTGCATTTGCTTGGCAAAGGATATGGTTAATATTGCAGTTTTGGTTTTTATCATGATTATGTTTAAGTAATTTCCACATTTTTCTGAAATGAATGAGAGTTACAGTCCCACAGTGAAAATCTGAACATAATGCAGGACAGTGTGGAGCAGTGGCCAGAGCAGCAGTGTGGAGCAGTGGCCAGAGCAGCAGTGTGGAGCAGTGGTCAGTGTAGAGCAGTGGCCAGAGCAGCAGTGTGGAGCAGTGGCCAGAGCAGCAGTGTGGAGCTGTGGTCAGAGCAGCAGTGTGGAGCAGTGGCCAGAGCAGCAGTGTGGAGCAGGGGTCAGTGTAGAGCAGTGGTCAGAGCAGCAGTGTGGAGCAGTGACCAGAGCAGCAGTGTGGGGGAGTGACCAGAGCAGCAGTGTGGAGCAGCGGTCAGAGCAGCAGTGTGGAGCAGTGGTCAGAGCAGCAGTGTGGAGCAGTGGCCAGAGCAGCAGTGTGGAGCAGTGGTCAGAGCAGCAGTGTGGAGCAGTGACCAGAGCAGCAGTGTGGGGGAGTGACCAGAGCAGCAGTGTGGAGCAGCGGTCAGAGCAGCAGTGTGGAGCAGCAGTCAGTGTGGAGCAGTGGCCAGAGCACCAGTGTGGAGCCGTGGTCAGAGCAGCAGTGTGGAGCAGTGGCCAGAGCAGCAGTGTGGAGCAGTGGTCTGAGCAGCAGTGTGGAGCAGTGGCCAGAGCAGCAGTGTGGAGCAGCGGTCAGTGTGGAGCAGTGGTCAGAGCAGCAACATGGAGCAGTGGTCAGTGTGGAGCCACACACACACAGATATGTTCCTACACACAAATGTGCTCACACGCATGCTCATACACACATCTGCACACGCTTACATTCAGCAAGAGTTAAAGAATTCATACATACTTTCTCTGTCATTCACACACATACACACATATGTTTGCATACACACTCACACACACACACTTTTGTTGTCGTTTTGGAATCCTTCAGCAGTATTTATCTATAGTTTCATTGTTTGGTTTGAGGATCACAGCGCTGTGATTTTAGCCAAATATCGGGAGACTCTTAATGAAGTGCAGCTGCTGCTGCCTGCTCTGTCAGACACTGGATCCCATAACAATATTTAAAGGTGTCCAGTGCGTGCGCGTGTGTGTGTACGTGTGTGTGTACGTGTGTGTGTACGTGTGTGCGTGTGAAGTGTCTCCTCTTGCACTTCCTGTCTCTCTGAAACTGTGGGACCCGGCCCTGTAAAGGAAGGAGCTGTTCCATCCACACTGTTTATTTTCACAGCTCTCAGCAGTGCTGTGCTCTGATTGGACAGTCAGACCCAGGCCGGATCCAGTACGGGTTTTAGGAAGAGCAGCGCACACTGAAATGTAACTGCAGTCATTTTTGGGTGCAGTTCTTGCAGTTTGGCGCTCTTCATATATGGTAGCATAACAATAAAAAACTGAATCGCAACAGCATGTAAGAGATTAAAAACAAACAGTCAACACACACAGCAGGGTACAGTTATCACAGGTCACTTATCTGAGGTAATTTTGAGAAAAGAAACATTATTATTACAACAATAAAGTTTACAAATACAGTAAATGTAAGTAAAAAAGTATTTTGTGGAACTATGGAGTCTTCTCCTTAACTCCTGTAACTTCCAATGCCTTTAGTCCACATTGCAGTGGGCTGTTCGTGATGTGTTCTTTAGCATAGGGGCTGCTAAACGAAGTCCTCAAGTGCCACTGAGTAGACTGCCTTTTCCCCCGTCACTTCTATTAATGAAGTTAATTGAAAGCATGTGTGTAGCTTTCAAAGTGTAGTGCTGAGGCAGGTTTTAACATAGCGCAGGTTTGGCCATGACCAGTGGCTTCGTCTCTGCATGTCAAACCCTGTTTAAGCATGACAGAAACATAAAGCTTTACCTGTTTGGAAGTGACCTGGCTGACTCAAAGATTGAGTGACCTGGCTGACTCAAAGATTGGTAGTTGATATGAAATCTTTCCTTATATATTTCCATATAACATGTAATCAGTCTGAGTCAGTTGTATTGTCAAGGGAAAGATAGCCCTTCTTTAGCAGAATTCTGCACCTGAGATTCCCGGCTCACAGCCCTTATTTACAGGCAAAACCTGTACTGAGCAGGTGACCCCACCCAAGCGCCCCCACTGGGTTGCTGCAGGCATGAACCTCACAACCACAATCATTGGTTCATACCAGTGTCATATATAATCGCTCCACCCATTTTGTGTTTCATGAACCCTCATTCTTTTTCTCACTAAAGTTTGAACCAGTGTGGGCACACATGGAAACAAGGTTTTTATTTTAGCTTCAATGTCCAAAAAGGACAAAAGGATGTAGAAAATGTGAAACAGCTGTAAGAAATTCCTCCAGGGAGGAGAATATTGAATACGGAGCGGCAGAGAGTCTGTGCCTGGATAGAAGCGGCAGACATGCAGGGTGTGTGTGAGTGTGAGTGTGTGAGTGTGTGTGTATATGAGTGTATATATGTGTGAGTGAGATTGTGTGTGTGCGTGTGAAAGAGTGTGTGTGTATGTATGTGAGTGTGTGTGTGTATGTGAGTGTATGTGTGTGTGAGTGTGATTGTATGTGTGTGTGAGTGAGAGCATGCGTCTGCGAGAGTGTGTGTGTATGTATGTGAGTGTGTGTGTGTGTGTGCGTGTGTGAGAGTGTGTGTGTATGTATGTATGTATGTATGTATGTATGTGTGTGTATGTGAGTGTGTGTGAGTATGTGTGTGTATATGAGTGTATGTGTGTGTGTGAGTGTGTGTGTGTATGTGAGTGTATGTGTGTGAGTGAGATTGTGCGTGTGCGAGAGTGTGTGTGTATGTATGTGAGTGTGTGTATATGAGTGTGTGAGTGTATGTGTGTGTGAGTGAGAGTGTGTGTGTATGTATGTGAGTGTGTGTATGTGAGTGTATGTGTGTGTGAGTGAGAGTGTGTGTGTATGTATGTGAGTGTGTGTATGTGTGTGTATGTGTGTGTGAGTGAGAGTGTGTGTGTGTATGTATGTGAGTGTGTGTATGTGAGTGTATGTGTGTGTGAGTGAGTGTGTGTGTATGTATGTGAGTGTGTGTATGTGAGTGTATGTGTGTGTGAGTGAGTGTGTGTGTATATATGTGAGTGTGTGTTTGTGAGTGTGTGAGTGTATGTGTGTGTGAGAGAGAGTGTGTGTGTATATATGTGAGTGTGTGTATGTGAGTGTGTGAATGTATGTGTGTGTGAGTGACAGTGTGTGTGTGTATGTATGTGAGTGTGTGTATGTGAGTGTGTGAGTGTATGTGTGTGTGAGTGACAGTGTGTGTGTGTATGTATGTGAGTGTGTGTATGTGAGTGTGTGAGTGTATGTGTGTGTGAGTGAGAGTGTGTGTGTATATATGTGAGTGTGTGTGTGTATGTGAGTGTGTGAGTGTGTGTGTGTGTGTGTGAGTGTGTGTGAGTATGTGTGTGTATATGAGTGTATGTGAGTGTGTGAGTGTGTGTGTGTATGTGAGTGTATGTGTGTGAGTGAGATCGTGTGTGTGCGTGTGCAAGAGTGTGTGTGTATGTATGTGAGTGTGTGAGTGTATGTGTGTGTGAGTGAGAGTGTGTGTGTATATATGTGAGTGTGTGTGTGAGTGAGAGTGTGTGTGTATATATGTGAGTGTGTGTATGTGAGTGTGTGAGTGTATGTGTGTGTGAGAGAGAGTGTGTGTGTATATATGTGAGTGTGTGTATGTGAGTGTGAGTGTGTGTGTGTGTGAGAGAGAGTGTGTGTGTATATATGTGAGTGTGTGTATGTGAGTGTGTGAGTGTATGTGTGTGTGAGTGAGAGTGTGTGTGTATATATGTGAGTGTGTGTATGTGACTGTGTGTATGTGAGTGTGTGAGTGTATGTGTGTGTGAGTGAGAGTGTGTGTGTATATATGTGAGTGTGTGTATGTGAGTGTGTGGAGTGAGATATGAAATATTAATCTGTGGAAAATGTCCACAGGGCAGCAAGGGGAACTGCTACCTACAGCCTGTAATGAAAGCCCTGACCCCAGCCGGGCCTCTCTGCTGCTCGGCCTCTGGCCACCCTCATGTGATTACTGCTACCCTAGGCTGCCATGCTAACAGCGCGCTATCCTCTGTGTCTCTTGTAATCCTGTTGTACGCACTGTTGTAAGTGTCTGTGGATGGGGATCTAGTCTCCTGAGTGTAGCTGTGCGCAGTAAGGTGGTGTCAGAGCAGTGCTGCGGTACGTTATGATGACATCAGTGGGAGTTTCCTGTGTGTTATGTCACTCTGAGGTGCACACAGTGACACAGACCGCACATTCTTCATGCTTTCCTGGCAGCGCAGAACTCAACCTGAGACCTGTGGAGCCTTAGCAAACAGAGCACTTCATTTAGATTAATTTCTCACAACCTCACACAAGAGCACTGTCTGTCAGGATGTACTCCGCCCAAAAACACACACCTACAGGAGGAGCCCCAGGTACAGCAGCCATTTCCACAGGGGGTGGAGGGGTGTAGTGCAGGGAGCAGTTTATTTTGGGGGGGGGGTGAGGTGATGCCTGCTTTTGTGCACGTCTGGAAGCTCAGCCAGCTGTGTGTGTGTGTGTGTGTGTGTGAGTGAGTGAGTGTGTGTGTGTGTGCATGCCTGTCTGTCTGTGTGTGCGTGTGCGTGAGAGAGAGAGGGAGAGAGAGAGAAAGTTTGTGTGTGTGTGTGTGTATATGTGTGATAGACAGAGAGAGAGATAGAGAGAGAATGTGTGTGTGTTCATCTTTGTGTGGTGTGTGCTTTCTTGTGTGTTAGTGAGGGTGTGAGTCAGTGTGGCTCTGATAGTTCGTAACGCCAAAAAACACAGAGCAGCCACACTCGCTTCAACACCTCAGAATGTGAATTATGCAGTGTGCATGCATGTTATATCAGAAAGGAGAGAGAGTATATGGGTGTACAGTGATACGGTCTCTGGTCATAACCTGTCAGATTCTGAATGCAGTCACGTGTTCCCCAGGAAAGACAGAGAGAGGGAGAGAGAGGTCAGAAGTTCAGGGTGTTTTTCTTCTGTGAAAATCAAAGACAGATTATCTCAGAGTCCAGCGTGACCAACCTTCACAGGAGTGCCTTCACAGTCAAGCTTCAGATTTCTGTGTCATATCCCACCTTCAGTGCAGGGCCAAGAGCTCATTGGTTCTGCTTCACATTCAGTTCCCTTGCCGAGGAGTGAGGACATAGCAGGACTGATCCAATCACAGTCAAACATAGTGTCACATGACCTTTTTGATTCTATGAGTATGAGTGTGAAGAAAGTCATGTCAGTGTTTTTACCCTGTGAAAGCAGAGGCACACAGTTAGAAAAGAGAATGTGGAATTTCTCATTACTGTCTACAGCTGAGAAAAACTGCTGTAATCACTGAAAAATGAGACAGCTGGCAGTGGTGCTTTAAAAATGTCAAACACAAGCTGCACTGTAATTGCTTGGCCTGTTTAAGTTTCCATGTTCCCATGCCGCTCAAGTGATCTTATCCATGCCGTGCACATAACTGCTCTCGCAAATGCACAGAAAAAAATCTGGCATGTAATAAGCTGGCATTTAGGGGGCCCAGAGTGTGCCAAAATCAGTCCAAACCCAGAGAGGTCACCGCACACAGGACAGGTGTGTGGAGAGGTTAGCACACAGGACAGGTGTGTGGAGAGATCAGCGCACAGAGGACAGGTGTGTGGAGAGGTCAGTGCACTGAGGACAGGTGTGTGGAGAGGTCAGCGCACACAGGACAGGTGTGTTGAGACGTCAGCACACAGGACAGATGTGTGGAGAGGTCAGTGCACTGAGGACAGGTGTGTGGAGAGATCAGCGCACAGAGGACAGGTGTGTGGAGAGGTCAGTGCACTGAGGACAGGTGTGTGGAGAGGTCAGCGCACACAGGACAGGTGTGTTGAGACGTCAGCACACAGGATAGGTGTGTGGAGAGGTCAGCGCACACAGGACAGGTGTGTTGAGACGTCAGCACACAGGATAGGTGTGTGGAGAGGTCAGCGCACACAGGACAGGTGGGTTGAGACGTCAGCACACAGGATAGGTGTGTGGAGACGTCAGCACACATAGGACAGGTGTGTGGAGAGGTCAGCGCACTCAGGACAGGTGTGTGGAGAGGTCAGCACACACAGGACAGATGTGTGGAGAGGTCAGCGCACTGAGGACAGGTGTGTGGAGAGGTCAGCGTACTGAGGACAGGTGTGTGGAGAGGTCAGCGCACTGAGGACAGGTGCGTTGAGACATCAGCACACAGGACAGGTGTGTGGAGAGGTCAGCGCACTGAGGACAGGTGTGTGGAGAGATCAGCACACAGGTGTGAGGACAGGTGTGTGGAGAGATCAGCACACAGGTGTGAGGACAGGTGTGAAATGCTGTCTCAGTCTCTGGATGAAACACACTGGATCGTGATCAGTGATGCTGCTCCTTTAGTGGTGCACTCAGGCCGGGTCACAGGCAGCAGGGAGGGGCCGTCCTGCTCTGGGCGAGTCAATGAACAAAGAGAGCAGTGAGAATGTGACGTGACCTTTACGGCCCCTGGCCCCTGGTTTATTTTCTGCCTGCATGTAAACAGGACGGAAAGCTGCATGGCTGGAGGTGTGACGGCAGAGCAAGTGTGCTGGAGGAGAATAAAAGGAGGGATTGGGCTGAAAGAGGGCGTGCGCTGGAGGAGAGGTGGAGGAGGGAACGCCTGCCGCTCTGTGCAGGAGGTCTGTACGGCTACGCCCTCTCCGCTTGTGAATGGAGCTCTGTGTTCCTCTGCACACACCTCCACTCAGGACAGGGGCTCCCATTGATGACATCATCAGGCCAGGACCTGCTTACATCACTGCTGTGTTTTAACAGCCTGTATTTACCCTGCAGCTCGCGCAGCTGTCAGGCAGGGTGGGGCCCTGACTAAACCTCTGCCTGCGCGATTTACTCATGACTACGCCAGCTGTGCTCCAGCTGCCATTTCCAAACTCACACCTTTTCATCACATTGGGGTTTGAGTCTGTAAACCTGAGAACCATTCTTTAGTTCTCAAATTAAAAAAAAATATTATTTTTTTCACAGAGTGATATTCAAATATTTTATTAGCCTGAATTCCTTATAAGGCATAAATGCATTCCTACCCATATTAATTATTCAAAAATCTGTTAATCTTGAGCGCAGACTTAAGTTATGGTGATGGAAGTGGCAGTCAGTGATACTACAGCACTGGCACTGAGAAGTTTAGTATTAGATGTTGATCAGATTTTAGACAGAGCCTCCATCTCTCTCTCTCTCTCTCTTATTTGCATGGCATGTGTTATACACACACACAGAGTGTTGCAGGCAGTAAAATGAAACAGAATAATACAATAATAAACTCAATGACCCCTACCTTTACAAAATAAATGACTTGGGAAGAAATTCCAAACCTCACTTCCAGAGTGAACGGAGAGCACAAATGTTGTGGTTGTGTTTGAGCCACATCCTGTGGTATCTGGGCGGTGGGTAGAGACGCTCTCGGCTGCCAGCCTGGGCAGAGGGCCTTCTGCAGCCCCGCCATCGGGACAGCCGTAACACGGCAGGAATGCCTGATGAGAACTGCAGCCCTGTCGGCCAGACTACATTAATACCAATACCGTACATAAATCACTCCTCTACAATGTCACTCACTTATAACAGATTATAACACACACTGAAACGCTCATAACACACAGTGATGGAGTCATAACACACTCTGAAGAGCGTCTTACACACACTGATCAGGTTATAACATGCTGATGGGTTTATAACACACACTAAAGAGTTTATAACCACACTAAAGAGTTTATAACACGCACTAAAGAGTTTATAACACGCACTAAAAGTTTACAGCATACTTTTGGGGTTATAACTCACACTTTAGAGCTTAGAGCACACACTTTATAGAGCACACTGAATGGTTTATAACACACATGGAATCGTTCATAGCACACACGGCAGTGCTGATGAAACTCAGTGAGCGAGCCCCTGGCCAGGGCCCTGCAGGAGCTGCTGTTTGCTGCAGTGAGAGGCGCAGGCCCAAATCCACAGCTTCATGCTTTTGCTTCATTAGAGTAATTTCACTGCTGTTTTCAGTTTGGAAGCAGGGGTAACGACATGGATACAACATAAATCTGCCTCTCCCTCCCTCTCTCACTTCATCCCTCTCTCTTCCCCTCCCTCTTTCCCTCCATCCCTCCTTCGACCCTCCATTCTTCTTTATCCTTTCTCCATAACTTTCTCCAACCCCTCTCCCCCAACCCCCTCCCTCTCTTACTCCCTCTTCCCCTCTCCTTTTCTCTCGATCCCTTCCTCCTCATCTCCAGCCCTCCCCTCCTCTTCTCCCCTCTCTCTCCATCCCTTCCTTTCTCTCAGCCCCCCTCTCTCCCTCAGTCTCCCCCCATCCTTGCGCTGACTGAGAGGCTAAGGAGAGGGAGGGGGAAATATTTCCTGCTACATTAAAAACCTGTCTTTCATTCTTCCCCTCAGTGCGCGCAGAGCGTAAATATAATCTGATTCTCCAGCGGGTTTCCAGGCTCTTCCAGAAAGCCGTCCTTCTGCTGGCCTCTTTCTCTGGACACATGAAGTGAGCAGAGGGCTGGAAGCGACCTGCTCTGGCTCCCGCTGATCACAGTCTGCCTGCGAAACGCTGAGAGGTAGGGACCGACATCACGCCTTTATGTTATGGTTTATTCATAAATAAATTTTAAATCATGTGCTGATGTTAGCCAGTGGACAGAAACAAAAGAGAGGAGAGAAGAGAAAGCTGGAAGAGATGCCTGTAACTCTACCCGGCTGTGCTGAGACCAGACTCTCTACTGAACTCTCATTGTGAATCCTGGCACCAGGAAAGCTTTCAGATCAGATCAGAGCTGAGAAATGATTCTCGCCTCTTTACTTTTTCACACCTTTGCTTTTTTGTGCTTGTGTCTGAGCTCTCTACAGCTGAGTTTCTGTAGCCATGGGTACCAAAGGTGTATAATATTTTATCATATTTTTGCTTTTGCTTTTCAGCATTGGAAATGCAGTTTTATTTGATTTCAACTTAACTTTGACAACTACCCTTTCCCTTCATTACCTCTCTCTCTCTCTCTCTCTCTGGTGTTGATTTAGGCTGTCTCTCTATCTCTGTCTCTCTGGTGTTGACTAAGGCTGTCCCACTCTTTGGTGTTCATTTCACTTTCTCTCTCTCTGGTGTTGATTTAGGCTTTCTCTCTGTCTCTCTGTCTCTCAATTCAATTCAGTTCAATTCAAAGAACTCTGTTGGCATGACCATACATTATAGCAGCATTGCCAAAGCAATGTTTTACATATTGTAAATTAACAATACAAATAAAAATAATATGAATAAATTAAGCATTACCTAAACTACACTTTTTAAAGTAATTATTAATCCATTATTAGTAATTAATTCATATATGTTGTGATTTCATTTTAACATGTAATATTTACATACATATATGTACATACATACAAACAACAATAATAATAATAAGAGTAAAACCAAATAGCAGTAATAAGAACAATACATTTCTACTGGCTGTCCCTCAGGCTGGGGCAGGCTGAGACACATTGAGCCGAGTGGGGCTGTTGGTCCCTCCCCCAAAAGGACACGCAACTTTTCTTCATTTGTTAAGGAGCAAAATTTGTCATGGTAGTTTGATAATTTATTAAAATATGTTTTTCATACATGTCTGAATATTTTCCACAGTATAGAAGAAAGTGCATCTCTGTCTGTACCTCTCTTGTGTTGCAGTGACCACACATGTGTTCTTCTGTGGGTAACCACGTTTGTCTCTGTCGCTGTGGGGGTGTCTGTGCGTCTCTCCTCCGTCTGAAGCGCAGGGGGGTCAGACAGTGCTCTGTCAGGATGTGGGGTGTGGGGTCAGGAGAGGGACAGAGGTAGTTAAGGGGTTACCCTGTGCGTCGGGGATGGATGTGTTTATGTGTTGTTGCTGTGTGTGTGTGTGTGTGTGTGTGTGTGTGTGTGTGTGTGTGTGTGTGTGTGTGTGTGTGTGTTTCATGCATGTTAGGGGAGCACTCATGTCTGTCTTACTATGGAAATTATGTGACATCATCGGGTATTGGTGTGACATCACACTGGAGGCAGGAAGTGACATCACTGGTGACTCAGCTGTCTCTCTCATTTTGTTACTCTGTGTTTCACATGCATTTGACTCACTTGTTCCTGAGAGTGGAGAGAGGAGGAGTCCCAGCTCCAAAATGGCAGGGTGCTTGTGTGAATGACTGCTGTGGCAGGGGGTGTGTTACACACACAGAACATGCATGACACACACTGTATAAATACAGTTACAGTCACAGCCTCAGAGGCCCCTCACAGGGAGATTGTTTAAGTTAGGACAGAGGGTTAAAGGTCAGAGGGCAGAGAGCAAAGGGCATGGCTGTGGATAGTGCTGAGGTTGGTCCTGACGCCCTGAGTGGGGGGTCTCCCTCTCTCTCTCTCTCTCTCTCTCTCTGTCTGTCTCCACACTTTAAGCTGATACTCGGTAAAGCAGAGGGACATGTGGAGGTCACACAGAAGCAGGGCCATGTGCTGAGCAGAAGCAGAGTGCAATCCCAGCAATCTAACACAGCCTCCGAGGGCTGCTCTGGGGTCAGGCTCAGGGACTGCTGTGGTCACAGGGGCACTACTGATGCAGATATGGAAACATATTTTATAACTACAAACTGTGTTACTTATTTTAACTGAGTAGCTAAAAAGTGGTTGAAGACCGTAATCTAAGTAACAGTTGCAGAAGATGAAAATATTGGATTCTTTGAATTGGTGTATTTATAAATTACTTTAAAATGATGAAGGAGCTCCAGCTGTGGTTCTGCAGTTAGCTAACGCTGTCACACTGCAGGCAATGATAACTGTAGCTGTGCACGCGGCCATTAGCTGCAGTTAGCTAACGCTGTTACACTGCAGGTAATGATAACTGTAGCTGTGCACGCGGCCATTAGCTGCAGTTAGCTAACGCTGTCACACTGCAGGTAATGATAACTGTAGCTGTGCACGCGGCCATTAGCTGCAGTTAGCTAACGCTGTCACACTGCAGGTAATGATAACTGTAGCTGTGCACGCCATTAGCTGCAGTTAGCTAACGCTGTCACCATTAGCTGCAGTTAGCTAACGCTGTCACACTGCAGGTAATGATAACTGTAGCTGTGCACGCGGCCATTAGCTGCAGTTAGCTAACGCTGTCACACTGCAGGTAATGAGAACTGTAGCTGTGTTACACTGCGTGACCATTAGCTGCAGTTAGCTAAGCTGTGCGCCTGTCACACTGCAGGTAATGATAACTGTAGCTGTGCACGCGGCCATTAGCTGCAGTTAGCTAACGCTGTCACACTGCAGGTAATGATAACTGTAACTGTGCACGCGGCCATTAGCTGCAGTTAGCTAACGCTGTGACACTGCAGGCAATGATAACTGTAGCTGTGCACGCGGCCATTAGCTGCAGTTAGCTAACGCTGTCACACTGCAGGTAATGATAACTGTAGCTGTGCACGCGGCCATTAGCTCTCACTAATCCAGAACAAAATGGCATGTTCTCTCCCGCTCTGGAACAGTTTCAGACCCAGTCCCTGGTGCAGGCAGCTGGAAGGTGGGGTTTTGAAGTACACTGCAACATCTGCAACCTTCCATTCTTAGAGTAAATGCTGCAACCACAGAGGCAAAAGAAATACAACAATGACTGCACAGACTCTATAGCATGACTGTGCAGACTCTACAGCACAACTGCACAGACCCTATAGCATGACTGACTGTGCAGATTCTACAGCACGACTGCACAGACCCTATAGCATGACTGACTGTGCAGATTCTACAGCACAACTGCACAGACCCTATAGCATGACTGTGCAGACTCTACAGCACAACTGCACAGACCCTATAGCATGACTGTGCAGACTCTACAGCACAACTGCACAGAGCCTCTACAGCACAAATGCGCTGATTTTTAAGCAGCACCGCATAGAATACATATCACAGCAGAGCTGCGCAGTGTCTGTCCTGTCTGGCTGCTGTGAGGGGCTCGTTGAGCTCTGTCTATCCATGTTATGCCAGCAGTGACAGATGGCACAGCAGTGTAGTGCACTGGAGGAGCACTGCCCATGTTCCCCGTGCCAGCTGCGCCAGGAGCCCTGAAGAGCAGCATCTGCTTAGCGTCTGAATGTGATGTGATAAGCAGTGGGTGGTAGTTCCACAGTTCTGCCAGAAGGGGCGCTGTTGGGCTTGTTTCCAGAGCTGCACCCCAGCCTTTGCCTCAGCCAGACCTGGGCGAGGAGGCTCCACTTTGGCTGAAAAGGAAAACGTTTTTGGCCTGCTCATCGATAATTGCCTCTGTTTGGAGAACTTCTGCACATTTTCAGCGAGCGAGTCTATGTAAAAGCTGTGGAATTAGGGGAAAGGGGAGGGGAGAGTGGGGAGAGGATTACATGTGAGGCACACTGTAGCCTTGATTCATATTTCAGTTATAAATATGTGGGTAACTGAACATGGGGAGGGAGGCAGTCTGGGAATGTGTTTGCGCTGTGGCCCTCTCTGAGGTTTCAGTGAGAGTGTGAAAGCAAAACACACTCAGAGTGAAGACACATGGTCACCATGGGAACGTGATGAAAGCTGACCAGATTTAATGGCTGCCAGTGGCGTTACAGTATCCTGCGTGCGCCAGTGACATCATTACGCAGCCAGAGAGTGTTTCCATTTAGGTTTCTGTTCTCATTCCTTTAATTCCTCTCATTCTTCGTCTTCTTCCTCTTCCTGTAACATGAGCCATGTCTCATCAGACACACCCCTCTGAAGGTGATGTGAAGGTGTGTGAGTGCTGGCTCAACTCCTTCCCCTGTGTGTGCCTGTGGGGCTCTTAGCCGTTTTCAGTTGTGGTCACTGTGATTTCCTGTCATTACCTTGTTTCCTTTCTCATTTTAATTTGTTATGACTAAAGAGAAACAATGGTCTGTGTGTGTGTGTGTGTGTGTGTGTTTTGTGTGTGTGTGTGTGTGTGTGTGTGTGTTTTGTGTTTGTGTGTGTGTGTGTGTGTGTGTGTGTGTGTGTTTGTGTATGTGTGTGTGTGTGTGTTTGTGTGTGTGTGTGTGTGTGGGTGGGTATGGCTGTGTGTTTGTGTGAGTATGTGTGGGTGGGTATGGGTGTGTGTGTGTTTTGTGCCCTGATATGGAGTGTTGACTGCAGTTTTCTTTTTATCTTATTTTCTCATATATTTGTTTTCTGTTGTGGATGGTTTGCTTCTGCTCTGTTTGTTTTTAAAGTTTTAGGGTTT
This sequence comes from Albula goreensis, assembly GCA_022829145.1. NCBI lineage: Eukaryota > Metazoa > Chordata > Actinopteri > Albuliformes > Albulidae > Albula > Albula goreensis. The sequence continues at coordinate 1,079,807 of CM040749.1, forward strand.
GGTTGGGTTGAATGGAAAATTGAATTGAAAACTCAAAAGGCTCCCTCTCTCCCCATGGCTGGAAACTCCCCATGGCTGGAGCCTGACTCTCTCCCTCTCTCCCCATGGCTGGAGCCTGACTCTCTCCCTCTCTCCCCATGGCTGGAGCCTGACTCTCTCCCTCTCTCCCCATGGCTGGAGCCTGACTCTCTCCCTCTCTCCCCAGGGTTGGAGCCCTGACTTTGGGGCACAGTTGGCCATGCTCCTGGTTCCCGTGCCCGTGTGTGTTTTGCTGTGGTTGAGGGGTGCTCTGGGAGGGGGGTACCCCTCCGTACCACAGCCGCTGCCCCAGTACAGACAGCCCATGGTGAAGGGGCCCCTGGGTCCCCCTTTCAGGGAGGGAAAGGGACAGTACCTCGGTGAGTCTGTCTTACGTTATGTTATTACATTACAGTGAATCAACAGATGCTCTCATCAAGAGCAATGTTAACACATTCACCATTCAGTCATATGAGAAACAGAGCCAGACCTGTGTAACAGCACTCCCACACCACTGAGTACATTCATCTTATCTGACTACTTACATGAGTCTGCTTTCACCTGACAACCTCAGGTATAGATCTCAGGTGTGTGAAGTGGGTCTCAGGTATGTGTCAGAAGTGTACAAATGCTGATTGTGTCTCAGGTGTGAAATAAGCTCAGGTGTGTGTGTGTGTGTGTGTGTGTGTCAGATGTGCAGTAAGCTCAGGTGTGTGTGTGTCTCAGGTGTGCAGTAAGATCAGGTGTGTGTGCGTCAGATGTGCAGTAAGCTCAGGTGTGTGTGTGTGTGTGTGTCTGGTGTGCAGTAAGCTCAGGTGTGTGTGTGTCCCAGGTGTGCAGTAAGCTCAGTGTGTGTGTGTGTCTCAGGTGTGCAGTAAGCTCAGGTGTGTGTGTGTCTCAGGTGTGCAGTAAGCTCAGGTGTGTGTGTGTCCCAGGTGTGTAGTAAGCTCAGGGTGTGTGTGTGTCCCAGGTGTGTAGTAAGCTCAGTGTGTGTGTGTGTCTCAGGTGTGCAGTAAGCTCAGGTGTGTGTGTCTCAGGTGTGCAGTAAGCTCAGGTGTGTGTGTGTCCCAGGTGTGTAGTAAGCTCAGGTGTGTGTGTGTGTCCCAGGTGTGCAGTAAGCTCAGGTGTGTGTGTGTGTCTCTGGTGTGCAGTAAGCTCAGGGTGTGTGTGTGTCTCAGGTGTGCAGTAAGCTCAGGTGTGTGTGTGTGTCTCAGGTGTGCAGTAAGATCAGGTGTGTGTGTGTGTCTCAGGTGTGCAGTAAGCAGGTGTGTGACTCTCTTCCTGCAGTGTTGTCTCAAACAGCTCTTAGCAGCACACACTCCTGGGGGTGAGACTCAAAACCCCTCCTGTTTCACTCATAGACTGTGTGTGTGTGAGGGCCTTTGTGTGTATCTCAGGTGCAAGTCCAGTCATTATCAGGTCTATCCTGCCCCCTGCTGGACGAATGCAGAACTATTCCTACTAAGCTCACAGTTACAAAAACTGCTAAACATGTGTTTATAATTACTGAATCAAAATGAAATAGCAGGGCAAAACCCCCAATCCCAAGCGAATTCCAAAGGGAATCCCAGTACCCACGTCTGGGAAGCATGAGGGGAGCCGTTCTTTGTCACGCACAGTTTGATGTGAAACTCGGGTTTCTGAGCACACAAGATCTGTTATCTGTTATCTGAGATAAAAAAGGGGATAAGGTTTCAGTCTCTAACACTTTTAGCCAACCAAAAGGCTTTTGCTTTTCACAGAGAATTTTTGGTTCAACTCAGTCAGGTGCTAGTAACATATAGCTCACTCTGTTTGTGGTGTGGTGTAATAAAACACATTGTCCCATCACTACATTAAATTCTTTATATGCTGTGGCACTTTGAGTGAGTGCTCCCTCTGGTGGATCTATGGTGCATTGCAGGGTGCAGTTAGCGCCATTGCTCATAATGTCTCTATTTCCACATAAAGTGTGGAAATAGAGACACTGTATTTAACCATTAAACACTCCTGGTGCTCACCCTGCTGTGTTTAGCTACATGTCACATCCTGCAGTTTTGCTGTAATTCTGATTATTTTGGTTCTAAAAGTCAATTTTCTGACTTCCTCCTAAAACATGATATTTGTTCCCACATATATCACTCATTTAATGTAGCTGTCCTGTTTATTAATGACCGCGGGTCACTTTTCCACCAGCTCTGTGAACTTCCACATCGCTACTCTCTGCTTTTGTTTAATGAGTTGTTCCCTGAGTAAAATCAGGAAGTTTGAGGTACACCCCTTATTGTAAACACTTCAGAAAAGCCTTGCAGTTTAAGGTAAAGGCCACTAGGTGGACTTTGGCTTAAACTGGCATTCCTCAATGTAAAAATTGCATGTTTAATTAATGGCTAGTTTTAAGTATTAACTCGAATATCTTTAAAAGTCTGGCTGCCAGTCAGTGACAGACATTGTGTCTTATTCTCCTCTCATCTCACACATAAATGTATGTGCTTCTATGAAATAAACAGAAGTTAATAATGCTTGTTTCTGCAATGAACAAACTCTATGTGTGTGTGTGTGCGTGCGTGAGTGAGTATGTGTGAACAGTGAGATAACACCCACACACTCATGCAAGCACACACAAACACAAACTCCTGTGTGATTCACAGTTAAAGTTTGGAATTGCTCCAAAAGCTCAAGCTTCAAAAATGCAAACTCTCCGCCAAATATGCAAATTGTGCACATGCTACCTTCAGCAGCAGTGATGGATGCATGCAGGTACTCACTGGTGCCACCACTGTTATCAGCTGTATGGAAGATCAACATGATTTGAGCCAATAAACATCAATCCCAACTTTTACTTTCAGTGGAATAAGAGTGTTATGCTTTTTCTCCACAAGCAACGTTTGGTGAGGCCATTTTCATTACTGCTGAACTCACCAAAGTGAGTTGGTTAAGGTAAACATGCAAGTGCAAGCATGATTATGAGCCAGACTTATAGAATACTGAATCCTAGCCTTGATGGTTGACAATTACAACATTAATCAATTAGTAATTAAAACATGAACTGTTTAGATCAGTTAGTAATTGTTTAAACTTGATTAAAATGCTAAGTCTCTCTCTCTCTCTCTCTCTCTCTCTCTTTTTCAGATGGCCCCCCCATAATGGCCCCTGGGGAACCTGGCCCCCCAAGGAAGCCTGGGCCTCGGGGCCCCCCAGGGCCAGCAGGAGCCCCAGGGAAGCCAGGTTTGGGGCTCCCAGGAGCCAATGGAGAGTTTGGTCCCCCGGGGCCTCCGGGCCTCTCCGGCATTGGCAAGCCTGGGGCCCCAGGGTTACCGGGGAAACCAGGGCCTAAGGGCATGGGTGGGGCCCAGGGGGAGACAGGCACCCAGGGAGAGCCGGGCCCCAGGGGCCTGCCTGGGCACCCAGGCCTCCCCGGACCTGTGGGGCTCTCGCTGAACGGGAAGCCAGGGCTCCCTGGCGGAAAGGGGCCCCCAGGGGCCAGAGGGGAGCCGGGGCCAAAAGGAAGCCCTGGGGTGCCAGGAGAGCCAGGGCTAAAGGGGGAGAACGGCAACGGCCAGCCCGGCCTGCCAGGGCCCAGGGGCCCCGTCGGCCCCCCGGGGATTCTAGGGGCCCCCGGAGAGCCGGGAGTAGGAAAACCAGGGATGGATGGCGCCGCCGGGGTACCGGGGCGGAAAGGGGAGCAGGGCAACCAAGGAGAGCGGGGCCAGCCTGGGGAAGCAGGGCTCCCGGGCCAGCAGGGGCTGCCGGGGCCAGACGGGCTCGGGAAGCCGGGGTCTGATGGCCCCCCGGGGCCACCTGGGCACCGTGGCCCCAAAGGAGAGGCAGGGATCAGAGGGGTTCCTGGGCTGCCAGGGGCTCCTGGCTACGGGAAGCCCGGTCTGGTGGGACAGAGAGGGGACAGGGGCCTTGTCGGCCTACCAGGGGTCCCCGGGGCCAAAGGGGAGCCTGGGAAGGAGGGGAAGCCGGGGGGTGCAGGCATGGATGGGCAGCCTGGAGCTCCAGGCCTTCAAGGGCCGCTAGGGCTGCCGGGGAAGCATGGTTTCTCAGGCTCAAAGGGAGAAGCAGGGCCTGTGGGGCCGCCAGGCCAGGCAGGGCCCAAAGGAGACCAGGGCCCCGTGGGGATGGCAGGAAACCCTGGGGTACCAGGGGAGAGGGGCCAGCAGGGGCCTAATGGGGCCCTCGGTAAACCGGGCCCCAAAGGAGAACATGGACACATTGGCCTACCAGGCAATCCTGGACTGCTTGGGAGCCCGGGGCCCAAGGGAGAGTCAGGGCCATCTGGGGCCCCAGGGCCCCGTGGGCAGTCAGGAATCCCCGGCCTCCAGGGGCCCGCTGGCCCCATTGGCCCCCAGGGCATCCCTGGCCTGAGGGGGGAGCCTGGCCCCCAGGGCCCCATAGGTATTGGTAAGAATGGCGAGCAGGGCGAATCGGGCCCCCAGGGGCCCCCAGGGAAGACAGGCCCGGCTGGGCTGATGGGCCCCCCAGGCCCGCCCGGGCCCCCTGGGCCACCGGGTCCTCCAGGGACAGGCTTCAACGGGGACACCCAGGTGGCGGGGCTCCAGGGCCCAGACGTGGGTGGAGACTCTGTGCCAGATGGCAGAGACGAGCGGCCGCAGTTCGCGCTGGAGACGCTGTCCGCCGCCGCCGGGCCCGCCTTCACTGCCATTCTGACCACGCCCTTTCCTCCCTCCGGCACGCCTGTCAAGTTCGACCGCACACTGCACAACAGCCAGAATGCTTACAACCCAGCTACCGGCATCTTCACCTGCCCCTTCCCAGGCATCTACTACTTCTCCTACCACGTGCATGTTAAGGGCACCGGTCTGTGGGTGGCGCTGTACAGGAACAACGTGCCCGCCACCTACACCTACGATGAGTACAAGAAGGGCTACATGGACCAGGCCTCGGGCAGCGCGGTGCTGGAGCTGCAGGAGAGTGATCAGGTCTGGGTGCAGATGCCCTCTGACCAGGCTAATGGACTCTACTCCACTGAGTACATCCACTCCTCCTTCTCTGGGTTTATGCTGTGTCCCACATAACACCTATGCTAACACAGCGCGCAGGGACATAGCGCTAGCTCTAACACAGCACATAGAACATAGCGCTAGCACCAACACAGCCCACAGGAACATAGTGCACCAACACAGCCCACAGGAACATAGTGCTAGCTCTAACACAGCACACAGAACATAGTGCTAGCTCTAACACAGCCCACAGGAACATAGTGCTAGCTCTAACACAGCACACAGAACATAGCGCTAGCTCTAACACAGCACACAGGAACATAGCGCTAGCTCTAACACAGCACACAGAACATAGCGCTAGCTCTAACACAGCACACAGGAACATAGTGCTAGCTCTAACACAGCACACAGGAACATAGTGCTAGCTCTAACACAGCACACAGGAACATAGCGCTAGCTCTAACACAGCACACAGGAACATAGCGCTAGCTCTAACACAGCACACAGGAACATAGTGCTAGCTCTAACACAGCACACAGAACATAGTGCTAGCTCTAACACAGCACACAGAACATAGCGCTAGCTCTAACACAGCACACAGAACATAGTGCTAGCTCTAACACAGCACACAGGAACATAGCGCTAGCTCTAACACAGCACACAGGAACATAGCGCTAGCTCTAGAACACAGCAGCCCACAGAATATAACACAGCACACAGGAACATAGTGCTAGCTCTAACACAACAAACATATCAGAAACATAAGAGAGTGCAGCGGAACATTGCATAAGTGCTAACATAGCACATTAACACAACAACCACAAACATATCACCAGTGCTAACACAACACACAGGAACATAATGCTAACACTAACAAACTACACAGGAACACAGCTCTCATGCTAATACAGCACACAGGAACAAAGCGCTAGCACGAACAGAGCTTGCAGCAAAGGCAACCACATACTGGACAATCTACAGTAAACACTCTGAATACAGAGCAATCACAATCCCAACCTTTATACAGCACAAGCTACACAGGGCAGAGAAAACACCAGAAAACAAACAACCAACAGAATGTGCAGTACATATGGGGCATGTGACAGAGAAAGCTCCCAAAACAATATTGGACAAAGAAACTCCCAGTACACATATAAAAATAGGGGGTAAAATCACCTTCCACTCAGGACACAAAACAGAGAACATCAGCCATAGAGAAGCCAGAAAGCATCCAATGCAGAAAAGGGGAACCAAAACCCCAAAACCCCACTTCTAACTCAGACAGCAGATCAGACCAAGCAGGGGAGCATGATGGAAAGGTATCTCATGTGTTTGTGACATTGTTCATTTTCAAAGGCTTCATTTTGACTTTAATCAGCAGTATAAGTGTTTGATTTGATGTTGTTTGGTTGTATTACCTGTTACTGTGGAGCTCCTGGTGTGTAGTTTGTAGTGGAAGTGCTCGTTATGAGACCCATGGCACTGGTTAGCAACATGAAGGGCTCTTAACAACCACACAGACAGCTGTTTCCTGGAGTTCACACACACACACACACACACACACACACACACACACACACACACACACACACACACACACACACACACACACACACACACTCACAACTATGATAGGAATCGACTTTGCACTTGCTGTCATTACACACAATCATTATTTAACTGAAACTCATTGGTTTCAAACACCTGCCATTAGCACAAACACAGCAAGTGAGCGCAAAACCAGCCCTGTCCTCAAACACTTATCTCTGTTCTAAGCACCTGCACTGCTCATGTGGGGTACAGGGAGGGGTTTGAGAACAGAATGGGAGGACCAATATCACTGTGTGTGTGTGTATGTGTCTGTGAAAGTGTGTGTGCTTGCATGCATGCGTGTGTGAGAGAGAGTGAGTGCATATGTGTGTATGAGCACATGTAGAGTTTACTGTGGTCTGTTAGCTGTACACATCAGGCGTTGCGATCCCTGTCCCTCAGAGCCACTGATGTGTGGACTCTTTAACCTTTAATGCCAGACCCTGCTCATTTCTGCTGTGCGTCACCAAACAGAGCAAATGCGTATCAGAGCGTGAGTGATTAAATCCAGCGCGGGACAGCCAGGTGGGGGATGGGGGCCGTTCCCGGGGGTGGAGTTCTGTACAAAGGACTTTTTCTGGGAAAAGCCTGGAATGTTCCGCAAACAGCACGAGTACATAGCCCCGTGTTGTTGCCGTCGTCATGGTGATCATGAGAGCCACAACAGGTTGACTGCTCTGCTCCTCACAGTCTGCCACACACAGCCACTCTGCCAGCGCAGTGACGAAGCTGTCCACGGCATCTTCTGCCATTTACATAATTAAAGCATAATTACCTAATTATGCTTCCATTTATCTATTTAGCAGAGCCACTTTTAAGATTTTTGTTACAAACTAACAATTTTATGCAGATATCTATGTACTGCAATAATCAGGTAAAGTATTTTGCTCGAGGCTACAAAGACAGTGCCCTAAGTGGGAGTCAGACCTGTAATCCATGCGTTACGCTCCCAGCTCCTTTACATTGGGGGTCCACTGTCACCCCACTTCATAACGACCCCTTTAGATTCTCCAGGATGCGTCCCACTGTCACAGACTAGAATTGGGCTATACGTTTCCTCAGCGCAGAAACAATTGATTTTTATTTTGCAACGTTTGGAGGGAAATCAAAATGTGATTTCAATGAAAGGTGCAAAAGCATACCTTTAAACGGTACCATTTACGTACCCCAAAGCAGGCCTTAGACCTGCAGAGAGCTGAGTGTTTATAACTCCTTACACATTCTGAGCTGTTAATGCAGTTGAATATTTACTGAAGTGATTGAGTGACTATGCGGGGGAAGTGTTCAGGCTGGTCCTGGGTTTGTCAGGGCTCAGTCCAGTGTGTTGACCTCAGGACCTGCTGTAGGTCAGGCTTCAGGTGAGGTCTGTCAGGTTTGTGGTGTAGACCACCCTGCCTTCCTTACCTGTCAAAGCAGCTCTGGATAATGAACAGGCAGGGCTAGCTACCTCACCGCTCAGTGCAGCGTTCTCTCTCTCTCACACACACACAGCTCCAGTGCTCATTCCCTCTCTTTGTCCTGCTGAACCAGTAATCGCTTCCTGTACTTGCTAAAGCAGTCACATGACCTCAAGAGCTTGCTTGGGCAAACAGACAGGATTCGCACCCTGCACGCTGAGGGGCAGAGCTTGGACAGCGGACTGTGGAGTGACTTACAGGTTGCATATATATGAGAAGGTTCAGCATGTTTGAGATATAAACCCACATGGCGAGTTTGATTGGCGAAAAGGTTGAATGGTTTCTGAGGGGCGGGGCAGTGAGACGCTGGGTCTGAGCCACCCCACCTGACCTGCTGCAGCGGAGCTCAGCCACTCAGCTGGGCACAGGGGTTTGCTCATGTTCTGCCATCCTGAGGCAGAAAGGGTCACTCACAGGTGGCCCGTTCTGCCATCCTGAGGCAGAAAGGGTCACTCACAGGTGGCCCGTTCTGCCATCCTGAGGCAGAAAGGGTCACTCACAGGTGGCCCGTTCTGCCATCCTGAGGCAGAAAGGGTCACTCACAGGTGGCCCGTTCTGCCATCCTGAGGCAGAAAGGGTCACTCACAGGTGGCACCCAGCAGTTAGAAATGCCGCTAAAGGTTTGGTCTATGAAAGTCAACAGATAGAGTCTGCAGGGATCACACTTGTGTTCATTGTCACACAAGCATAAAGTAAGCAATGTGTGCATTGTGCTCCACACAGATCCGCCTCTGCCACACGCTGCCTCGTACTGCTGTTTCACTGCGCTGGATTCTCTCCAAGCAGAGCAGAGGGCTGGGAGAGCTCAGTATAACCACAGGAGAACCAAACACATTTACTGTGATACTTGCTGTTACCCCTCAATGCGCTGATTTCCATATGAACTGCATTAGCACATCGTAAGTTCAGCTTTAAACAGCAGAGTTAAATGGATGCTTATATGAGCTGCCTGGTAGATCAGGCTCTGAAGTGTCTGTGTTCATTCACGCTGTGAACACTGTTTTAGCATTTAGCAGACACTCTTATCCGGAGTGACGCACACGGCTTACATTTTTCACATGCAATGCATTCTACAGCTGAATTTTACAGGAGCAATGCCGGTTGAGTACCTCGCTCAAGGGCAGAACCGTAGAGCTTTTTCTGAAAGCTGGAATGGCAAAGTTACAAGCTCAGTACCCTAACCATTACACTAAACCTGCTGCACATGTTTACTACCCCTGTTTTCCATTTTCCTTGAGCTACTTTCCAAATAAGCTAGCTAACAGTGAACTCCACTGTGATGTGGTGCTCTCTGAAGTTCCATGGAATCCCCAGGACTGAAACAGGCTGTGTTTGTTTTGTTTGCCTTCTGTCTCAATTAATTGCTGTACCAGGCTACACAAACTGTACTGTATTTAGGGCTACACTGTTTATTTGAACATTATTTTTCAAGGTGCTGTAATTGTATGATATTAATGACAGTCAAAGGCATTATATTGTCAGTATATTCTCATTTGACAAACACAGATACCAGAGAGTGGATCTCAGGCCCCTTATCCAGCCTGGTTTTCTGTTGGCCAGCCCCTGCTGGGTCTCAGGTCCATTGTATTATGAGTGAGCTGCAGTGACACCGTGTATCTCCTGCAGTGTTGACACACTGTGTCCCTGACAGTTACAGTGACATTCTGTATTTCTAACAGTGTTATAGAAACACCATGTAACCAAAACACCATGGAGCTGTGCCAGTGATACAGTGTTACAGTACTGTAACACCCTAAATCTCTAAGAGTATTATGGTATCCATCCTGGATCTGTAATAGTGCCTCAGTGTCTAAACGTGTTTCAGTAATACCCTGGTGCTAAATCATTTTGCAGGCCGCCCCCTGACTGCTCTGTTAATGTTTTGGGAAGTTTTGGGATTTTTTTCCCCACAATTTCCATAATGCATTTCCTCATCGTAAAGTCTTTCATTCATTAACTTCTGAGACGGAAACTTCTGGATCCACAGCCCTCACAAACATGGAGTACTTTATCATCATCAAAACAGGAAGGGAACATTATCCCTGTGTACAGATGCAGATACCGATACAGCGACTCTGAATTTACAATCAACAAACAGAGTGTGACGCTGGATGGGCCATAAAGAGCCCGCAGCACGCAGCTCATGTCCCTCTTTATTTTTATTTTTGTTTTTATTTCAAGGCTTTTCAGCTCGGCTGAGAAAAACAGCCACGCTCCACTGATAAACTGTGCTGCCCTCGGCCTCTAGACCCTGCTCACTCAGTTTACTCCTTTACACACAAACTCTCCTGTTAGTTGAGGATCTTTCCACTGTGAGGGACATTAAGTACGACTTAAGCAAGATACCAGAGGAAAATATCCCATTAATATTCAAATAGACTTTTCATGCATTATATTCTGGCAATGTTGAAACTGTTCAAACTTTCAGGTGTTTTTTTTAACATTCTAAAACAAGTTATTGACACATTGTGTTGTGATCTTGGTTCCGTGCCATGGCTCAGCATGAAGGTGCTGTAATATCTTTGCTGAACACTTCAGTGCTAACAGGCTGCAGTATCCTCAGCTGCCCTGGAGCGTGGGAATCTTCTCACAGATGCTAGAAGCAAACCAACAATTACTGTGACAAGGGCTGCGGAGCTGTGCTGTAAGGCCCGGTGCTACATGGATATTTTGGGCTCAGTGTCTGCGAGACGAACGCCCCGTGCCTTTCTCTTCCAGCACCAGTGTCCTCAGCCTCGTCCTTAAGCTCCCTGCTCCTCTGCGCTAATGACAGGAAGCTGGGCTTTATCAATGGAGCTGCAGATTTGAAAGGGGATTAGCATTAGCCTCACAAGCTAGGCAGAGCTTTTCCTCCTCATTTCACTTACTCTCCCCTGATTTTTTTATTGCTTCATATTTCTGTTCCTGTCCTGAACGGTACCAATGCAGTCCATGTACCTCTGCCGTCCCATGCCTTAGTGTGCCGTTGAAGCTGAATGCTGTGTTTGGAAGTTTAAAGGAAGCAGAGGGTCTTTGTGGATATCTAGTGCACTGCAGATGAGAGACTACTTTGGCTTTTTAACACAACAAAATGAACAGAAAAAAATTACATTCACAAGACAAAGGGATGACCATTGGTCACCATTTATAAATTCATAAATTAACTTAGAGTATATTTACATGTTCTAATCTAAATCTGTAAAAAAAAAAAAAAAATACAGGAGATCACTGAGCATTGAATACCAATGAATTTACATTACATGTCATGCCTGTATTACATTGCATACATTTTGACTGCAAACTTTTTCTAACCCTTTATTGTTTTATATTGTATTTTGTATTTGTACTCTGTCGACGAGTTTGTTTATTATGTTGTTTTTGTTTATCAATCTGTGTGTTACATGTACTAAACCTCCAATACTTGATAGTATTGATTCAAAATCAATAATAACAATAATAATAAAACATTTCTGCTATGGTCCATAATACTCCTGATATCATCTTCATTGCTGCTATCATCTTTGTCATCTCCATCCACCCCCATCGTCATGACAACCCTGCATGGCCACGTTTCCCCTGCACAAAAAGCTCAAGGTGCAGCTTGTGCCCATTGAGGTTCTGCTTCAGTCATTGGTCCGTGTGAGCGAGGGAACCTGCTGTATGTACACAGGCTGGTGTGTGCTGTCACGCACAGGCATTCCACAGCCATGCTAAGGGTACGGGCATTCTTCTCACCCACAGGTCACTGCGACTTTGCCTTGTTTCTCTCAAATCTCCCATGAAGCCAAAGCACTTCAGCTGCAGACCTCTCTGTCCTGCAGGGGGAATATCATCAGCAGGCTACATGCCAATGTGTAACTTTTGACAAACAAACAACAGGCAGACAAACAACTGATATGCATCTTTGGTTAAAGTGTGTATGCAATGGCTGTCATATCTTCATAATGCTTATTTTTGATTTTCACAAACTCATAACACTACAAGTTTATGTCAAAGTACTTTATAGAAATCATTGTGGTATTTTACTAAATGTACTATACTTACTGAGCAAGATCATGAGAATTGTGGAGCATTTCAAAATGACCAAACCAGTCAGAAACCTATGTATGTACATTCTTCGCCAATGTAAAACAACACATTTTAAGACTAGAACTTTCAGTTCATCTTCTCCTTTTTATGAAATCATGTCCATTTACTAGAACTGATTTTCTTAACTGCAATTAAATCATTTAATTAAACGTAATGGATGACAGTTTAAAAATGGGCATTTTATGGCGTGTGCTTAAAAACACGTCAACATTAAAAATAAAATCGGAGGGTAAATAGAAACAGAAGAGCAACAGCGACTTTCATTTGAGCAAAACGTCACGCAGGCAGCCAGGTTCTCCATGCGCGGCTATGACGCACTGATGACGTAGAGCGCAGTCAGAGTAACCTCCCCAGCAGTTCTCAGAGAAGGAATCTACACCGTGTACGATAGGAAGGAACAAAAAAGAGAAGCAGCGGTTATTGATATATCTTTCTCCGGGATTGCAACGGGATTTCAATGAACAGCCTGCTCTTTGTAAGTAGCGCCCGTTGTTCCTGTCAGTTGAACTGTGAGGAAAGCACTCGATAAACGGAAGGTCGCTTTTGATTTCGCGGCGAAGTTATGACACCAAGAAAGTAGGGTGCTGGAGGTCTGGAGTCGGAAAGGCGGCAGCCATTGTATCTGAAGAAGCAGCTAGCTGGCTCGCTAGCAGGCAGCATGAAGAAGCAGAGCGGCTATGACATGTTGCTAGCCTGTTGGCAAACTTCCATGTACCGAGTATGTGTCCTGCTTTCGCTAGCACTTTCACTTGTCAACTAGTGCATGTGCTAGAGCCTCTATTAGTTAAATAGTTGGCGTTGGCTAACCGATGCTGACTGACTGTGTCAGTATGGCGAATAAGCTTTACAACTGCTAGCTGTTTAATGCATTTGGCTGAGTAAGAGCTGAAACACGGCAGAAACTGGAAAATCGCGGGACGGAGTGACACCATTTGTTCAGTTTATTTGCTCACCGACGTGTCGATAATGAGCCAGTGAGTCAAACTAAATCATTTGGTGACGGGCATCTACATTTTTATTTCTTTGTTCTAAATATTGTGGGGAATGGTAACTTAAAATTTTGATCAGATTGACTTGTGCTGGCTAACTGTTAGCTCTCTTTCAAGCTAGGTTATGCTTCCGTGTGTCATGAAGTTTTTTTGTCCGGTGTGCTAACTAGCTAGATAGCTAGGCAGCTGTGCTAGCGAGGGGAAACAAAACACAGTGAAAACGGCTCAACTGTGAGTTGTTTTGCTAACTTTACTGGTGAGCACAAGGCAGCCAAAGCGGGCACATATGAGTATCGCTAAGTCGTCGGCCAAGTTGCCGCAGATATCCAGCTAGCTAACCGCAGCCAGCCCAGGTGGCACCGCTCTGACGTTTTAAGTCTTTGCATGCGAACTGGTTATCCGTGATAGCTGTTAAAACTCACTGTGCTACCGAAACCCAAACGTTACCGTTTAACGCAGGCTAACCCGGCTCCATAACTTTCCACAGGCAGCGATTTATCTTCCTCTAGATTCAGAATTCAGTTTATGAAAGACTTTTCTCACGTTTGTCAGATATATCCCAAACTTTGCCAGCCTTATAACAAACTGTGTAGCTGACGGTGTGTTTCTGAGCTCTGTGAGAAAAGAGGCCGCGGGTTTCGGAGGAAAGAAATGAAGAGTGCATTTAGATAAGATCTTTAACAGCTGTGAGCCGAAATGCGTCACCAGCATGCAGCTGCAGCTGCAGACTCCAGCCCCGCCATCGCTGCGCCTTCCCCGGCCGAGCCTGGGCTGACTGCGCGCTGCTTCTGGGAATCTGACAACTTGCATCTTGACCTGAAGTAACGTTAGCCGGCCTGTCACTGAGCTGGCGCTAGCTGGTATAGCGGTGCTCAGATCCGGACTGGAAAGGTCAGTCGCTACTCATCGGGGATGTTTGGCGATGGAGCCGGTTTGAGCCAGTCAGTTCGCCCGGCCCATCCCTCGCACTTTGTCCTTGTAGTGGAATTTAAGGCAGGTCGCAGAGGCTTGGCACGCTTTCACCAGTGACCTGTAAATCTTCAGCTACATTAATGTCAACGTTTGCATGTCAGTTTTACACGAACAGCCAGTGTGTGTATGCAAATCGCAACAAATTCGTTTGCTTGTTCAAATTAATCCGCCCGCCGGTATGGTTTAATGGGGAACTAGATCTGGGAAAAGTCCATGGCCAAGTTTGTGGGATTACCCTTTTAGATAATGCACGGATGTCGATATTTAACACACGTGTTGGCAGAGAACATCTCGGTAAAGAAAAAGAGCTGTTGCCCTGACCGTCCTTTAGCGGAGCTACCCGCCTCAGTTGCTTTGTTGTGGGTAGTGTTTCCCCGCTTCTGTAGATGAGTAGAAAATAGAGCGTTTAAAAGGATAAATCTGCTGGCCTGTCGTCAGTTTGTATGATCGGTGTGTCTTATGGGATTAAACGTTGGCGTTGACAGGAAGTTTTCCGCTAAAAGCGCAGAATCTCCTCACTGCTCCCAGCTGGAATATGGTGTAAAATGTGAGGAAACTTAAGTTTCGCAGGCCGAAGTAGGGAGTGGTAGAAAAAGTGAAGACAGACTTTTGACCTTGTGCAAGGTGTCTAACAGGGGTGAGAAAGAAGGACAGAGGATGAATGAAGATAAGTAAGCACATATCCCTATGAGCCAGGGTAAGGCCGCACACTCACAATTCAGACAAAAATGTATGGACAGATTACGGTGTGTTACATACTCACCCACCTATACACACAAATGCCATGTCTACACACTAATGCATGGATATTCACATGAACACGCATGTATACTTGTGCACGTATATGTGTATACATGCACATCACACACTCAGAAACACACACACACACACACACACTGAGACACATCCATGCGAATGGCCATGCACACACACAAGTGAAGGTGAATTTTGATGGTGAGGTACTTTATTTTGTTTATTAGCACACTGTAGGAATTTTCCGTAGGGTTTGTCGGTGTGTTCTGCTGGGGATGACCTGCTGTGGGTCACATGACAGATTGGCCTGATGTGCAACACAGTGCACTGTACATGTCCTGAGAATATGGACTCGCTCTGGATACAGACGGAGACCCTGTGAATTGTTTTTAATAATATGTAACAGATTTCATTTAGATGGCTCTTGGGAGGGAGTCATTGGGCCTGGTCAGTAGGAGACTTCTGCATGGCGGGTTTGAGAGCGCAGAAGTGAGAACGAAGGCAGGAAACCGGAGAAAGCAGACTCTGCAGTTAGCACCATGGGATCCTTAATGGTCGCATCAGCGCCTCTGTTTAACCTCTCATCCAGATGATGGAGCCTCCTACAGCACAGTGTCCCCATTGGCATATGCTCAGGCTTTGGGTTTGTGTGTTTGATCAAGGAAAGTCCTCCTCCTCCTGGCCCACCAACACCTCTTACCGCAGGTTTATCAGGTCCCCTGTCCACGCTCTGCCCAACCCCACACCTGCAGCTTCAGCTGCTGGGCAGCTGCAGGCCACAGCATGGTCTACCTGGCAGGCTGAGGGTGGATTTCCACTGTGGAGGGTGGGGTTTCACCCCTACTCTCCACAGGGCACAGGTGGGGTTTCACCCCTACTCTCCACAGGGCACAGGTGGGGTTTCACCCCTACTCTCCACAGGGCACAGGTGGGGTTTCACCCCTACTCTCCTCAGGGCACAGGTGGGGTTTCACCCCTACTCTCCACAGGGCACAGGTGGGGTTGGGCTCTGAGCTGATACAGGTTTCACCCTACTCTCCCACAGTGGGGAGGGAAGTAGTTTTGATAGGTTGTATGATTTGCACAACCTTGCAAAAAAAATAAGCTCATAAGTGCTAACCTGTTCTCTTTTTCTTTTTTCTCTCTCTTTTTCTGTGCTGGAAACCAGGTGTACCAGTTACAGGTTCCTCAATTAGTGAAAGTTTGAATTTGAAACAAACATCCTGTAAAATGGAAATATTGATGTCCGTGTGGAGCAGTGTAGGCCACTCCACGGTGTGGCTCATTTGATTATAATGACAATGGCAGCAGAATATGCAAACTCTGCTTACCCAGAATGACATGCCTGTTCCAGAGGATCCCAGAGAGCCATTAATAATGTGTAACCCGCCAGGTTTAAGAGAGCAGGGCTCATATTCAAATGAGTATGACCACTGATCTCAGAACAGGTTTCCCCTGTCAGTGTCATTACCTTGTCTGCTCTCAGTGAGGCAGAACTGATCCTGGATCAGTGCTGGTGCTCTGAGTTGTTTTGCTGATGTGCTGGGGTTTTGATATGAGGTGACGGCGCTCTGTGTGCCCAGCAGTCAGTTTTGCAGTGAATGTGTTAACCCACACCTGCAGCAGCAGCGGCGCAGCGGTTAGCGAGGTTCTGCCTTGTCGGCGGGCGCGCTCTCGGCGGCGGGCTCTCGGCGGCGGGCGCGCTTTCTGGATTTCCCCCTCTGCCCTCAGCATCTTCATTAGTATTTTGGCTCTGTTGCGCGTGTCTGCCCCTGCGGCTCCATCACGCCTCTGCTGCCAGCCGCGCTCCGCGCTGTCAGACAGGAAAGGTCGTTTAAAAATAAGCTCATGCTCACATCAGTGCTGCTGCGCTTTTACTCGGCACTGGGAGAAACTTATTTTCTGTTCCCATAATGCCCTTGGTCCCCCTCACCATGGACCTCCTATGATGTGTGTGACACAGACAGAATAGTGCCTTTAACACAGTCATCACACACAGCTTGTGCTGTGATGGCTGTGTTAAAGGAGTGACACAGTGCTGTGCTGTGATAGCTGTGTTAAAGGCGTGACACAGTGCTGTGGTGGCTGTGTTAAAGGCGTGACACAGTGCTGTGCTGTGATAGCTGTGTTAAAGGCGTGACACAGTGCTGTGCTGTGATAGCTGTGTTAAAGGCGTGACACAGTGCTGTGGTGTGATAGCTGTGTTAAAGGCGTGACACAGTGCTGTGGTGGCTGTGTTAAAGGCGTGACACAGTGCTGTGGTGTGATAGCTGTGTTAAAGGCGTGACACAGTGCTGTGGTGGCTGTGTTAAAGGCGTGACACAGTGCTGTGGTGTGATAGCTGTGTTAAAGGCGTGACACAGTGCTGTGATGGCTGTGTTAAAGGCGTGACACAGTGCTGTGGTGGCTGTGTTAAAGGCGTGACACAGTGCTGTGCTGTGATAGCTGTGTTAAAGGAGTGACACAGTGCTGTGATGGCTGTGTTAAAGGCGTGACACAGTGCTGTGCTGTGATAGCTGTGTTAAAGGCGTGACACAGTGCTGTGATGGCTGTGTTAAAGGAGTGACACAGTGCTGGGCTGTGATAGCTGTGTTAAAGGAGTGACACAGTGCTGTGATGGCTGTGTTAAAGGCGTGACACAGTGCTGTGATAGCTGTGTTAAAGGTGTGACACAGTGCTGTGATGGCTGTGTTAAAGGAGTGACACAGTGCTGTGATGGCTGTGTTAAAGGCGTGACACAGTGCTGTGATAGCTGTGTTAAAGGAGTGACACAGTGCTGTGATGGCTGTGTTAAAGGCGTGACACAGTGCTGTGATAGCTGTGTTAAAGGCGTGACACAGTGCTGTGCTGTGATAGCTGTGTTAAAGGCGTGACACAGTGCTGTGCTGTGATAGCTGTGTTAAAGGCGTGACACAGTGCTGTGGTGGCTGTGTTAAAGGTGTGACACAGTGCTGTGATGGCTGTGTTAAAGGCGTGACACAGTGCTTGTCCTCTTGTCTCCTATGCTGTTTTTGTTTAGTTGTTTATTGTGTCCTGTGGTTTGAAAGTGGTGTTACACAATGTCCTAAGTCCAAAAAGCGACACATCGGTGAAAGTGTGAGTAATTGGGCCATAAAGTCTATTTACTGAGTTCCTCCTGAACCATTTCCCCTGTGCTGTGACAGGCTCTCCAGCTTGTGCTGCACTGTCTTTCCTGTTCGTAAAGTTACCGAGTGCATGAGCTTTACTTCTGTAACTAATTCTCTGAAGTCTTGTGTCATCACTCACCTCTGTGTTTTTTTTCTTTGAGTAAAATGGGGAAGTACGTTCAGCTGAAGTGAGCCGTCAAGTCACTCTGGATGAATGTGAGTACTAAATGGATAAAGAAAGACTGATAGAAGATTTAGCCTTAAACTTTATTTCAACATCCTCCTCATGGGTAACAGTGTTCATGTGATTAAGTAAATGAGAAGCCCAGAGGGCTGTGTCAGTTTCTGAATCCTGTACCAGATTTAAGAGACAAAGTACTGTGAAGTTACAAACGTCACAGGTGTGTATGTGTTATCCTTTTATGTAGAAGGAGTATTATCCAGCGTGTGTCATGGTATCGTGCATGTTGCGGATCCGATGCACAGGTTAGCTCAGTAACCTGTGTGTGGCAGGCCGTTTGCACAAGTCAGCTCAGTAACCTGTGCGTGGCAGGCCGTTTGCACAGGTCAGCTCAGTAACCTGTGTGTGGCAGGCCGTTTGCACAAGTCAGCTCAGTAACCTGTGCGTGGCAGGCCGTTTGCACAGGTCAGCTCAGTAACCTGTGTGTGGCAGGCCGTTTGCACAGGTTAGCTCAGTAACCTGTGTGTGGCAGGCCGTTTGCACAGGTTAACCCAGTAACCTGTGTGTGGCAGGTCGTTTGCACAGGTTAGCTCAGTAACCTGTGTGTGGCAGGCCGTTTGCACAAGTCAGCTCAGTAACCTGTGTGTGGCAGGCCGTTTGCACAAGTCAGCTCAGTAACCTGTGTGTGGCAGGCCGTTTGCACAGGTTAGCTCAGTAACCTGTGTGTGGCAGGCTGTTTGCACAGGTTAACCCAGTAACCTGTGTGTGGCAGGCCGTTTGCACAGGTTAACCCAGTAACCTGTGTGTGGCAGGCAGCTTGCACAGGTTAACCCAGAAACCTGTGTGTGGCAGGCCGTTTGCACAGGTTAACCCAGTAACCTGTGTGTTGCAGGCCGTTCTCCTTTCTGTGGGATGTGCACTCCCTCGCTGCACTGTAAAAGGGGTGATTGACAGGGTACTGTGTTCATCTGTGCTCTAATGTGAAATTAAAGTGCATTTGCACTTCCCGTTAAAGTGATGCATAGCACGTTTAGTCTGAAACCGGGCAGATAAGGAGCTTTCTGGAACACGACTCATATCGTCCACTTACGGTAATTGCAGTCTTCCGCTGCTCTGATAGATTGCCCCAGCATTGCGCAATGCCAGCTCAGTCTCACTGAGCAGTGCAGACATCGCTAATCTGGGTGCTGTTACACATTCAGGCAGTGTAGCCTCACACTGACATGACTGGTTTGTGACCTGTCCACATAGCCCTGTTTCAGGCTGTGATTGGCTGTGAGTGTTGTGACCTGTCCACATAGCACTGTTTCAGGCTGTGATTGGCTGTGAGTGTTGTGACCTGTCCACACAGCACAGTTTCAGGCTGTGATTGGCTGCTGGAGGTGAACATTGGGCCATACAGCTGTCAGGCACAAAAGCACTTCAGTGCCACAAGCACAGACTGCACCACCTTACCACAGAGAGAGAGAGAGCTGGGGTCTGCAGCTGGAGCAGACAGAGAGAGAGCAGAGGCCTGCAGCTGGAGCAGACAGAGAGAGAGAGCAGAGGCCTGCAGCTGGAGCAGACAGAGAGAGAGAGCAGAGGTCTGCAGCTGGAGCAGATAGAGAGCGAGAGAGCAGAGGCCTGGAGCTGGAGCAGACAGAGAGAGAGAGAGCAGAGGCCTGCAGCTGGAGCAGACAGAGAGCAGAGGCTTGCAGCTGGAGCAGACAGAGGGTGCCATGCCAGCAGTTTGCCGGTTTGGACCAGAGAGAGCGGAGTTTATTTCCTATGCTGGTGGCATCCTCTGGACCTCTCTCTAAGGGGGGTGTGTTTGGTAAACACTTTATGTAACCTTGTGTTGGTCCTAGAACATTCTAGAAGGGCCACAGCACAAACAAACATTGTTGTGTTTGTTTTGAAAGTGACCTCAGCATTCTGTGATAGGGCTTACCATAAAAAAAAAACCCTCCACACAGCTCAGGTGTTCAAATGTTAGCTCACCGTTTTCACTGTTTAACTCACAGAATGTCAACAGAGACTGCTGTTTGCTGAAAGTTATGATTTAATAAGGAAAAAAACAGGAATCCAAACAAGTAATTGTGCTGCAGGTGGCAGCTGAGCATTGAGGGGAAAGAGCTGAATGGGATGCAGGCCTAGTTACTCTCAGACCTTATCCAGCGAGGCCGGAGTGTGCTGTCTCTGTTATTTCTGTGCTGCTGTTAGGTGGTGAAGCAGAGTGCTGTAATGCACTTATACATTACTATGGGTTACACCACACTTCCTCTTGTTTCCTGTGTGCAGTCTGGGGTTGGGGCGCCAGGTGTGACTGTTCAGACACAGGGAGCAAACACAGGGTACATGTGGAGGCTCAGGAGACTGTGTGTGCAGACCCAGCTCAGGGAACTAGCTCAGAGGCCAGCTCCGCTCACAGTGTAATTACCTGAAGCACGCCTGGCAGTAGCTGTAATCAGGTATACTTACCTGCGCTCTCAGGTGCACTTCCTCAATCACTGTTATTGGATCCGGCCTTAAACAACAGCCCTGTCTCTCATGCAGGATTCATGAGTAACAGCAGAACTCATGTGATTCAGCACTCATAAAGCAGGTCTCGCTGTCTGTGTGAGTCACAGTCTGGGCTGTAATAGAATGGTCAAACGCATGCTCTCACATTCACATGTGTGATGCTCACTCACTCACTCACTCACTCACTCACTCACTCACTCACTCACCACCACTCACTCACTCACTCACTCACTCACTCACTCACTCACTCACTCACAAAAATCTATGTTCAAAACTACCTGTGTTGAGTGTAGTGAAGCTCCACAGGTGCATTGTCAGCATAATCACATTCCAGAGCTGCTCAAAAAGATCTCTTTATTTACAAACTGCATGTCACTGCACTAGCCAAATAACAGAGAGTTACTGTGGGATATTTCTGCATGGTTGAGGGCTGCGTGCTGATTGGATCGTTACTCTGGGATATTTCTGCATGGTTGAGGGCTGCGTGCTGATTGGATCTGCAGTGGGCTGAGATTAGCCTTCTGCTTGTGTCCTGGTATGCCTGAGAGGTGTCTGATTGGCTGGAGTCCAGTCTGCTCCTGATTGGCTGGTGTCCAGTCTGCTCCTGATTGGCTGGTGTCCAGTGTGGCCAAATAAATACGTGTGTGTAAAAGCTTTGAGGAAACTAAGCACAAACCTGCTGGGTTCCTCATTTGGGCGTGGGTCCTGCACAGTGTGGGGCAGCCTGGCGTGGTCACACACTGCAGACGTGTTAAAGTGCTTCCAGCACAGCGTGAGCTGCTGGAGTTTGGCTGGAACTGCTGCGGTAATTAGTGCAGAGAAATGGGCTGATTACAGATGAATGTGGCGTTGCTGTCCAGTCAAAACAGCGTTCTGATTAAAACTGCAGCTCACGAATCAGAGGCAGCGATCGGTGGCGCTGGGTGCAGCGCCTGACGGTCCAGGATCAGAAAGGTTCTGCAGAACCCAGGCTGGCAGGTTCATCAGCTCCCAACCTTTTAATGTTCTTTTCCACTGCGCTCCTCGCAAAACAAACCCGGTTACATCATTGTTTTTCTCTTCAACGGGGGGGGGAAAAAGTGACAGGGTTCTGGTGTTTATTACAATGGGGAAAATGCAGCTAAATGGAAGTCCAGTCCAGGTTACCTCACTGTGCCGTGTCAGCCTGCTAGGAGCCATGATAAACACACAGCCCTCTGGCCTGGCTTCCCTCACCAGGCCTCAGGGCAGCCTCAGCGCTGTGGGGGGGAGAGTGGGGCTGAACAGGGGGGAGAATGAACAGGGTCTGAACAGTGTGACCATCTCCACCATAACTCTGAACAGTGTGACCATCTCCACCATAACTCTGAACAGTGTGACCATCTCCACCATAACTCTGAACAGTGTGACCATCTCCACCATAACTGAACAGTGTGACCATCTCCACGGTAACTCTGAACAGTGTGACCATCTCCACCATAACAAACAGGTCCGCATCAAAGAGCTGATCCAGGGTGCGTATGGGCCCTCTTGTCTGTGAAAATGTTTCATTATATTTCACAGGATCAGAGTGTCTGATCTGTGGAAATCGTAGCGGATTGGGAAAGCCATCTGCATAATGTATGGGCCTGAAGCTGCTTCACACCCCTGGCCATGGAAAAACCCCACACACCTTCAAACTGTAACCCTGACGCACTCTTACAAATGTAACCCTTGTGTGTGTTGTGTAAAGCGTAAACTCTGACGCTGTGTTTGAAAAGGTAGACTTTACGCAACTATCTTAAATGCAATCCTGAAACACCTTTTGAAAGGTGAACGCGACCTTCTGTGTAAACCGTAACTGATACATAGTTTAAAACGTAACCCTGGTGCATTGTGTTAAAGGTACACTTGTTTCCGTTGTGGATTTATCATTTATTGCCCCGAGAGGTCAACAGTTTAGTGGTAGGCTGTTGACCTCAGCTTATCACTAACAGGTGTTGACAGGTGTGTGGGGAGTGAGTCTGTGCAAGGTCTGGAGCCTGCAGTTTGTGATTGGCTGTGTATGTTTGATTGGTAGGTGGGAGATGATTGGCTACGTAGGGATGATTGGCAAGTAGTTTCTGTGGGTGAATACCTGTGCTGGGTGCAGTGGGCGGGTCCCAGGCCCTGCTCCGAAATGGGAACAGAACATGGTAATGCATGCTGGGTAGCCAATGGCCATCAACCTGGGCGCATCCTGTCTTACGTTTTCATCATGTGACTTCATCACAAGTGGCAGAAAATTCCTCTGTTTTCCACAGGTAGCACAGTGTTTGTTTTAATTGAAATCGGCTGTGCTCTTGATTGCATTTTATACTCTAGTCTTGTTCTCTTAATTTGTGCAGTATAAAAGTGATTAATCATTTGCTGTTGTCTTTGTTTGAATGAGAGCCGGAAGTTGGTTTAAAATGTGACTGCACTGGGTTTCCCTGCTATGTAATTCCATACGGTGTGCTTTCAGTCATTCTGGGAAATTCCAGGCTAGCCCCCGGAGGCTTCACGTCTTTCTGATGTGCCAGAATCTGTGAGCCAGCTTCCCTGCCCTTCTCTCTCCCTCCCTCTCTCTCGCTCCCCCTCTCCCTCTCTCTGTCGGCTGACTCATTCCTCAGTTATACAGCCTTTAACTGCTGTGTGTAACCATTGATCCTGCTGCCCTGAGTGAGGAAATGCTGTTGATTTACGAGTGCGGGAAGATTAAAGTTTCTGGTTACACAGTGACCGGCTGTGCTGGTCCGTAGGCGTTGTGACAGTGTGTGTGTTTGCAGGTGAAGGCTGAAGGTGCAGGGGTCTGTGCCATGCTGTGGAGAGGCAAGCCTGGGCTTGTCCAGGACACTGAGCAGCCCCTGTTCTACTGCTGAGTGAAGGTTTAAGCCCTGTGTGCTGTTTAACCTGCTCACATCGGCCCAGCGGTGATTTCACACGATGAGTCAGGATCCGAGGCGTGTGCTCCAATCAGCAGCCGGCGCAAAGCGCCGCACACATCCTGCAGGGGACCTGATGCCTTATCAAGCTTTTCTCATGGGACTCTAGACGCTGTGGAAAGGAGTTTATATCTGAGAAGCAGATTGGTTAGTGTGTTAATGAGGGGAGATGGGCTCCCAGCCTGTGAGCTTTAGTGGTTACGCATGTTTGTAGTAGTTTATTTATTCAATTCCGCTTAACTTCCTTTGTGTCCTCACGTACCTGTTTACTGTCCTTCAGAACACCCTCTCACGTCCCAGAATGCTCTCTGCCTGAAGCAGTTCCTCTCACAGGGCAGAGGGAAGTGGGCTTGGTAGACAGCGAGGGGAAGTACTGGCTGTGCTAGCTCTGTGATATTTGGGGGCACGCTCTCTCCGTTCCTACCTGCAGGGTCCTGGTGTGGCTGCAGCAGCATGAGCACACCTTACTGCTGTAGGTTAATCAGCAGAGTTATGTTTTTGGTCATGCGGTGTTAGACTTTTTACATTACATTACATTACAGGACATTTGTTAGATGCTCTTATCCAGAGCGACTTACAAGGCGAGACTTGTGATGAGGTATGCCCAGTTTGTGATGTCATGGTTGCGTTCGTAGCTGTTTGTGTTGTAATTGGGTACGGTCAGGCCCAGGCATAAAGCTCCTGGGTACATGCCCAAGCCCTGCTTTTCTGCACTGTGGTGCTTCATCTCCAGCATGCAGTGAGCAGCGCTGTGCCCCACTGTCTGCCTCAGACCTGCAGGGGGTGCTGTGGACAGCCTGTGCTGTGTGCTGTAACCTGGCCTGCAGGGGGTGCTGTGGACAGCCTGTGCTGTGCCCCACTGTCTGCCTCAGACCTGCAGGGGGTGCTGTGGACAGCCTGTGCTCTGCACTCTGTGCTGTAACCTGGCCTGCAGGGGGTGCTGTGGACAGCCTGTGCTGTGTACTGTAAACTGGCCTGCAGGGGTTGCTGTGGACAGCCTGTGCTGTGGACAGCCTGTGCTCTGCACTCTGTGCTGTAACCTGGGTGAGGCTTGGGTCTGCAGTTTGCAGCTTTGACTCTCTGAGCAAACAGGAAACAGGAAGTGCGGTGGCGCTGGAGTGGGCGGTTTGGTGCACAGATGTGATGGCACATTGAGGTGCAGAACGCTGTTCTCACGCAGTCACTTCAGCCCACGGGGTCATGGGAGGTCACAGTACCTGCTTGTCCTGCAGTGTCTTGCTGCCAGACAGCCATAGTGTGTGAGGGTGCTTTACAAGCCTGCAGTTCTGTGGTGATCGCCTGGTGTGTGTCTGTAGCACAAATCACTCTCTCCACACTGAGCTAAAGTGAGTCAGACGGGAAGTGTGGAGATGATTGGTTGATTGGCACAGAAGCTCCATGGTGCATGAAGCGTCATTAACACAGAAAAAAATGAGAACAGAAGTGTGTGTGTGCGTGTGCGCGTGCGTGCGTGCGTGCGTGCGGGGGTTGTTGTGTTTCAGGTTGCATGGGAAGCTCAGCAGTGAAAAGCACACACTAACTTACTGGCATTTTGATGAGTAAACTTCTGCAAAAATCGGTAACGTCACTAAAAGGGTTTGCAACCTCTACTCAGACAGAGAGAACACAGTCCAGTCTAGTTTGCAGATTGGTTCCAGTAACTGTACTGTGTTTGGTTCTGGAAGCTGTGCTGTGATTGGTTCTGGAAGCTGCTCTTTGATTGGTTGTGGTACCTGGGGATTTGATCATTTCCCGCAGCCCTCTTCAGTTTCAGTGCTGGGGTGAGTCAGACCCAGCTCACACAGAAACCCCAGGGAAGGGTACTGAAGTGTGTTTCCCTGTGAGAGAGAAGCTCCTACTCTGTTTGACCGTGGGTGAATTAGCTCAGGTGGCAGGTGTGTGTGTGTGTGTATGTATGTATTTGCATTTGCATGTGTGTGTTTGTGTTTGTGTGTGTGTGTGTGTGTGTGTGTGTGTGTATTTGTGCATATAGGTGTGTGTGTGTGTATGTATTTGCAAATGCGTGTGTGTGTATTTGTGCATATAGGTGTGTGTGTGTGTGTGTGCGTGTGTGTAACTTGGCTCCTCTCCCTGGTTCACTCAGACACTCTGAGACGTTGCAGAATGACAGTAAGACCAAACTTACACAGCTGTGTGTACAGAACACACAACTCTCCCATATTGACACTGGTGCAGTGTGGCACTGAGCAACGCCATGTTGGTCTGTTTCCGCTGCGCTGTGGCCACACTCTGTCATCACATCTGTGACAGTGCCCAACCTCAGTGTGTGTGCGCACACACGCACACACACACACACACACACACACACACACACACACACACACACACACACAGCAGGGCAGCCCTGTCCTGAGCTCCCCCTGAGAGTTGGAGGTGTTGGGAGGAGCCCCCATGCTGGCTGATTTCAGCTCCTTTCATCTGGTGGAGCCCTTTACGCCTGTGTTTCCTTTCATGTCTGTCTGATCCCAATCACAGCAGCGGCAGTTCTGTGAGGTGTTTCTGACCGGCGTGGCGGTGTTCTGTGAGGTGTTTCTGACCGGCGTGGCGCTGTTCTGTGAGGTGTTTCTGACCGGCGTGGCGCTGTTCTGTGAGGTGTTTCTGACCGGCATGGCGCAGTTCTGTGAGGTGTTTCTGACCGGCATGGCGCAGTTCTGTGAGGTGTTTCTGACGGCGTGGCGCTGTCAGCGGCCCAGAGTGGCAGCATGGTCCTCCTTAGCGTATCCTCTGCGGGTAAATAAGTATCAGCCCAGTCCCGTGTGTCAGCAGCGTGGCGATCGAGTGATACGACTGAAGACTGTCGCGTCCTGTTAACATTTCACTCAGGGGTTTATCTGTATTTCTGGGGTTTGTATTTTATTAGATAATGAAGGCAGCATAGCTAATGGGTGCAGAAACATCACTGCAGTACATTACATTGCATTTAGCAGACTCCTTTATTCAGAGTGACTTTCACAGCTCACATTTTACACGCTGGATATTTACCAAAGCTGGTCAGCTGAATACCTTTCACCAGTCCCTACCAAACCGTTACGCTGTACTGTGTGAGAGCTGGCCCTTCAGCGGTGGAGCGCCCATGTCTTTCTGATGTGCTGCTCCCTTTCCTGACCCTGCCTCTCCCTTCTCCGCTCTGCCCTCCCCAGGGCTGGGGGTCACTGATGGGTACGCCGGTAAAAGCCCCTTTCAGCCTGTCACCTTTGGGTCAGCGATGCTCCATGTGTTTCTGTCCTTTCACTGCCCTGCTTGTGCTGTGTGAGTTTTCACTGCCCTGTGTGCAGCTAATATGGGCTGTTCACTGCCCTGTGTGCAGCTAATATGGGCTGTTCACTGCTCTGTGTGCAGCTAATATGGCCCATTCACTGCCCTGTGTGCAGCTAATATGGGCTGTTCACTGCTCTGTGTGCAGCTAATATGGGCTGTTCACTGCTCTGTGTGCAGCTATCATGGGCTGTTCACTGCCCTGTGTGACGCTAATATGGGCTGTTCACTGCTCTGTGTGCAGCTAATATGGGCTGTTCACTGCCCTGTGTGACGCTAATATGGGCTGTTCACTGCCCTGTGTGACGCTAATATGGGCTGTTCACTGCTCTGTGTGCAGCTAATATGGGCTGTTCACTGCCCTGTGTGCAGCTAATATGGGCTGTTCACTGCTCTGTGTGCAGCTATCATGGGCTGTTCACTGCTCTGTGTGCAGCTATCATGGGCTGTTCACTGCTCTGTGTGCAGCTATCATGGGCTGTTCACTGCTCTGTGTGCAGCTGTCATGGGCTGTTCACTGCTCTGTGTGCAGCTATCATGAGCTGTGGTTTAGCTCTGCATCATGGTGCTGACCGTCGCTCTGCTGGACCTCAGATGCTGACTCAGGGAAATGCATTGTGGGAGTGTAGTTTACTGATACAGGTCAGCCAGTAATGAGCAAAAGCTGAAAACTGCACTTCCCCTCTGCCCGTTTTGGGAACTTAGAATCAGAGGACTGTATATGAGGAAGTGAAATAGCACTGTTTTTAAGAAGGCAGAAACAATGCTGCAATGGCATCTCAGCTGTAAAGCTTATATATGTATACGAGTTATTCCTGCTGGGGTAATGAGACATGAATCTGATTAACCTGTCTGTCACACATTTCCCTCTGCAGTGTTTCTGTGCTGATTTGGGTCTCTCTCGGTTTGTCTCTCTGCAGTGTTTCTGTGCTAATTTGGGTCGCACATTTATGGCGTTTGTGAGGGTCAGCGGAGACTTCTGCCAAGCACAGCACCTCTCCTTCGTGGACAAGTGAACCGGCGGCCCCCCCTACAGAGACTACACGACCCAGAAGCCCCCCTGAAGCACACACTGGCACTGAAGCCGCTCCCTCCTGCTGCCCACTGGGGCCACGTGTAGTCCCTGACTAGAACTTTCCCATCTGTGCAGGCCTTAAAGAGAAACAATCCCCTTGTCTCCCTGCGCTTACTCTCACATCAGCCAATCGGAATAACTTTCCTGAATGGGGTAATTTGATTGGATGTCTGAAGGATAAGCCCCCTTTTCTTTTCAGTTTACCCCAGTAGATAACTCTTCTCATCTGTCCTTTGATATTTTTTTTTTAAACATTTCAATTTTGTCCAAATTCTGCTGCCTTTCTGTTGCCATGTTCTTGTAATTTAAGTTTTTTTTTTATTTAATTTTTATCTAAATATTTCTACTTCAAACCTCACTGAGATCTGAGCCAAAGTCTCCTTTTGTAAAACGTACATACTTTTTTTAAACCTCTCGTTTGTGTTTGAGGAAGCTTTATTTTCCGGAGTTCTTCTGTAAGTTTTTCGTTTTTGGATTGTCAACATGAACCGTCCGGCCCCCGTGGAGATCACGTACGAGTGCATGAGGTTCCTGATTACCCACAATCCCACCAACGCACAGCTCAACAAGTTCACTGAGGTAACCCAAACTGCTCACCACCGGAGTTACTTACAGCCAGAGCTTTAGATGCACATCACAGACACTGCTACAGTCAACATCACAGACACCGCTACAGTCAACATCACAGACACAGCTGCAGCGACATTAAACATCACAGACACTGCTATAGCTACAGCTACAGTCAACATCACAGACACTGCTACAGTCAACATCACAGACACTGCTACAGCTACAGCGACATTAAACATCACAGACACTGCTATAGCTACAGCTACAGTCAACATCACAGACACTGCTACAGTCAACATCACAGACACTGCTACAGCTACAGCGACATTAAACATCACAGACACTGCTATAGCTACAGCTACAGTCAACATCACAGACACTGCTATAGCTACAGCTACAGTCAACATCACAGACACTGCTATAGCTACAGCTACAGTCAACATCACAGACACAGCTACAGTCAACATCACAGACACTGCTACAGTCAACATCACAGACACTGCTACAGTTACAGCTACATTCAACATCACAGACACTTTTACTGTTACAGTTAACATTAGATACCGAGACAGCTATAGTAAAACAAGTCAACACTTCAGATGTTGCAAGAATTGACTTGTAAGGTGGTTGTTTGCACTGGTGTGTGAGTGTGTGTAAGAGCTGAATGGGATTAGGATGCAGACTTTAAGGGTGTGTTTGTGCATGTGTAATGTGAGTGTGTGTTTGAGTGTGCGGGTGCATGTGTTCTGTGAGTGTGTGTTTGAGTGTGCGGGTGCATGTGTTCTGTGAGTGTGTGTTTGAGTGTGCGGGTGCATGTGTACTGTGAGTGTGTGTTTGAGTGTGCGGGTGCATGTGTACTGTGAGTGTGTGTTTGAGTGTGGGTGTGTGTTGTTTGAGTGCATGCTGTGAGTGTGTGTTTGAGTGGTGTGCATGTGTAATGTGAGTGTGTGTTTGAGTGTGCGGGTGCATGTGTACTGTGAGTGTGTGTTTGAGTGTGCGGGTGCATGTGTTCTGTGAGTGTGTGTTTGAGTGTGCGGGTGCATGTGTTCTGTGAGTGTGTGTTTGAGTGTGCGGGTGCATGTGTTTAGTGTGTGCATGTGTGTGTTTGAGTGTGCGGGTGCATGTGTAATGTGAGTGTGTGTTTGAGTGTGCGGGTGCATGTGTAATGTGAGTGTGTGTTTGAGTGTGCGGGTGCATGTGTAATGTGAGTGTGTGTTTGAGTGTGCGGGTGCATGTGTAATGTGAGTGTGTGTTTGAGTGTGCGGGTGCATGTGTAATGTGAGTGTGTGTTTGAGAGTGTGCGGGTGCATGTGTAATGTGAGTGTGTGTTTGAGTGTGCAGGTGCATGTGTAATGTGAGTGTGTGTTTGAGTGTGCGGGTGCATGTGCATGTGTGAGTGTGTGCGGGTGCATGTGTTCTGTGAGTGTGTGTTTGAGTGTGCGGGTGCATGTGTTCTGTGAGTGTGTGTTTGAGAGTGCGGGTGCATGTGTACTGTGAGTGTGTGTTTGAGTGTGCGGGTGCATGTGTAATGTGAGTGTGTGTTTGAGTGTGCGGGTGCATGTGTAATGTGAGTGTGTGTTTGAGTGTGCGGGTGCATGTGTAATGTGAGTGTGTGTTTGAGTGTGCGGGTGCATGTGTACTGTGAGTGTGTGTTTGAGTGTGCGGGTGCATGTGTAATGTGAGTGTGTGTTTGAGTGTGCGGGTGCATGTGTAATGTGAGTGTGTGATTGAGTGTGCGGGTGCATGTGTAATGTGTGTGAGTGTGTGTGTGAGTGTTTGAGTGTGCGGGTGCATGTGTAATGTGAGTGTGTGATTGAGTGTGCGGGTGCATGTGTAATGTGAGTGTGTGTTTGAGTGTGCGGGTGCATGTGTAATGTGAGTGTGTGTGTGTGTGTGTGTGATTGCGGGGTGCATGTGTAATGTGAGTGTGTGTTTGAGTGTGCGGGTGCATGTGTAATGTGAGTGTGTGTTTGAGTGTGCGGGTGCATGTGTAATGTGAGTGTGTGTTTGAGTGTGCGGGTGCATGTGTAATGTGAGTATAATGTGTGTGTTTCTCAGGAGCTGAAGCGGTTCGGGGTACAGACGTTGGTGAGGGTGTGTGATGCTACGTATGATAAGGCTCCTGTAGAGAAGGAGGGAATCCAGGTCCTGGTAAGTGCTGCCATATTACCCATCAGTGAGCAGGAGTTTGCATAGTGTGTGAAAGAGCAATTTTTATGATGAAGATAATGAATTACACCCTATTTGTGTAGAGTGGAAGAGCTGAATCTCACCTCCCTAACCATTATACTACACTGTAACCTCTGAGCTACAGGCCCAGCTCCCTAACCATTACACTACACTGTAACCTCTGAGCTACAGGCTCAGCTCCCTAACCATTATACTACACTGTAACCTCTGAGCTACAAGCCCAGCTCCCTAACCATTACACTACACTGTAACCTCTGAGCTACAAGCCCAGCTCTAACCATTACACCACTTAACAGCTACAAGCCCAGCTGTAACCTCTACACTGTAACCTCTGAGCTACAAGCCCAGCTCCTAACCATTACACTACACTGTAACCTCTGAGCTACAAGCCCAGCTCCCTAACCATTACACTACACTGTAACCTCTGAGCTACAAGCCCAGCTCCCTAACCATTACACTACACTGTAACCTCTGAGCTACTAGCCCAGCTCCTAACCATTATACTACACTGTAACCTCTGAGCTACAAGCCCAGCTCCTAACCATTATACTACACTGTAACCTCTGAGCTACAGGCTCAGCTCCCTAACCATTACACTACACTGTAACCTCTGAGCTACAGGCCCAGCTCCCTAACCATTACACTACACTGTAACCTCTGAGCTACAGGCCCAGCTCCTAACCATTATACTACACTGTAACCTCTGAGCTACAAGCCCAGCTCCCTAACCATTATACTACACTGTAACCTCTGAGCTACAAGCCCAGCTCCTAACCATTACACTACACTGTAACCTCTGAGCTACAAGCCCAGCTCCCTCTACCATTACACTACACTGTAATCTCTGAGCTGCAAGCCCAGCTCCCTAACCATTATACTACACTGTAACCTCTGAGCTACAAGCCCAGTTCCCTAACCATTATACTACACTGTAACCTCTGAGCTACAAGCCCAGTTCCTAACCATTACACTACACTGTAACCTCTGAGCTACAAGCCCAGCTCCTAACCATTACACTACACTGTAACCTCTGAGCTACAAGCCCAGCTCCCTAACCATTACACTACACTGTAACCTCTGAGCTACAAGCCCAGCTCCTAACCATTTACTACTAACACTGTAACCTCTGAGCTACAAGCCCAGCTCCCTAACCATTATACTACACTGTAACCTCTGAGCTACAAGCCCAGCTCCTAACCATTATACTACACTGTAACCTCTGAGCTACAAGCCCAGCTCCTAACCATTATACTACACTGTAACCTCTGAGCTACAAGCCCAGCTCCCTAACCATTACACTACACTGTAACCTCTGAGCTACAAGCCCAGCTCCCTAACCATTATACTACATGAGTAAAATTCATGAGCACGCCTTTTCTCATTAACTGTTCAGGATTGGCCCTTTGATATACTACACTGTGCCCCACCCCCAGCCAGATCGTTGATGATTGGCTGAACTTGCTGAAGACCAAGTTTAGGGAGGAACCAGGCTGCTGCATTGCCGTGCACTGTGTGGCTGGACTTGGCAGGTGAGCGGGCAGGCGGCATCTCTGTTACTCTGTCACTCTCCTCTCTGTTACTCTGTTCCCTACTCTCCCTTGTGTTACTCTGTTCCCTGCTCTCATCTGTTTTACTCTGTTCCCTGCTCTCATCTGTGTTACTCTGATCCATACTCTCCTCTGTGTTACTCTGTTCCCTGCTCTCCTCTGTGTTACTCTGATCCCTGCTCTCCTCTACACTGTTACTCTGTTCCCTGCTCTCCTCTGTTTACTCTGTTCCCTGCTCTCCTCTGTGTTAACTGATCCATGCTCTCCTCTGTGTTACTCTGTTCCATGCCTCCTCTCTGTTACTCTGATCCCCTGCTCTCCTCTGAGGAACCACTCTGCATCCCTACTCTCCTGTGTGTTACTCTGTTCCATGCTCTCCATCTGTGTTACTCTGTTCCATGCTCTCCTCTCTGTTACTCTGTTCCCTGCTCTCCCTGTGTTGCTCTGTTCCCTGCTCTCCTCTGTGTTACTCTGTTCCCTGCTCTCATCTGTGTTACTCTGATCCATACTCTCCTCTGTGTTACTCTGTTCCCTGCTCTCCTCTGTGTTACTCTGATCCCTGCTCTCCTCTGTGTTACTCTGTTCCCTGCTCTCCTCTGTGTTACTCTGTTCCCTGCTCTCCTCTGTGTTACTCTGTCCCCTGCTCTCCTCTCTGTTCCTCTGTCCCCTGCTCTCCTCTGTGTTACTCTGATCCCTACTCTCCTGTGTGTTACTCTGTTCCATGCTCTCCTCTGTGTTACTCTGTTCCCTGCTCTCCCCTGTGTAGCTCTGTTCCCTACTCTCCTCTGTGTTACTCTGTTCCCTGCTCTCCTGTGTGTTACTCTGATCCATACTCTCCTCTGTGTTACTCTGTTCCCTGCTCTCCTCTGTGTTACTCTGATCCCTGCTCTCCTCTATGTTACTCTGTTCCCTGCTCTCCTCTGTGTTACTCTGTCCCCTACACTCCTCTGTGTTACGCTGTCCCATACTCCTCTGTGTTACTCTGTTCCCTGCTCTCCTCTGTGTTACTCTGTCCCCTACTCTCCTCTGTGTTACTCTGATCCATGCTCTCCTCTGTGTTACTCTGTTCCATGCTCTCCTCTCTGTTACTCTGTTCCCTGCTCTCCCCTGTGTTGCTCTGTTCCCTACTCTCCTCTGTGTTACTCCTTTCCTCACTCTCCCCTCTCCCTGCTGTCGCTCAGTCTCGGAGTGTCTGGGTAACCTTTCCCTTTGTGCCTCAGGCTGTCTGTAATCTGATTGGTGGCAGCAGATGGTGAATGATGGTTAGTTTAGCGTAGTGCTGACTCTGTTTGTCAGGCATAGGAGCTCAGTATGAGTTTATCAGCACACCGCCCCCCCCCTCTCTGGGGTGTGTCTGTAGCTGAGGGCAGTTTAATTAGGGAGCTGCAGACAAAGCAGCAGTGATCAGGATGGTAGATGCACAGTGTGGTGTGTTAGTGGGGAGTTCTTACCCCCATCCCTCTCTCCTGCAGGGCGCCGGTGTTGGTCGCCCTGGCCTTAATCGAGTGTGGGATGAAGTATGAGGATGCAGTTCAGTTTATCCGGCAGTAAGTATATCCCCCTTAAACGAGCACAGACCTGGCAACCTACACTCTTACACACACACACACACACACACACACACACACACACACACACGGGGTCACATGGCTGTACACTGACCTGGCAACCCTTACGGACCTGCTCACTCTTACAGGGTGGAATTCCAGAGGGTACTGGCAGTTCACACAGATCTGGTCAAATTCACAGGGTGGGATTACAGGGATAATGAGACAGGCCTGGCAACCTCTCACACAGGCCTGGTCACTCTCATAGAGAGGGTATTACAGAGACTTCAGGAAGCCTTGTGATCTGTGCAAGGAACTGGCAACCCATTCACACACCCAGCAACCCACACAGCCTGCCACATCTCTGGAGTGGAGCAGCCATCTTATCCCTCTCAAGTCTCCTTTCTTCTCCAGTGTGCTGTGTGTGAATGGCCTGTGTTCCTCAGTGCGCTGTGTGAATGGCCTGTGTTCCTCAGTGCTGTGTGTGTGAATGGCCTGTGTTCCTCAGTGCGCTGTGTGTGTGTGGTGTGTGTTGTGTGTGTGTGTGTGTGTGTGTGTGTGTGTGTGTGTGTGAATGGCCTGCGTCCCTCAGTGTGCTGTAACCCTGGTTTGCCTGTCTGTCCCACAGAAAGAGACGTGGAGCCTTCAACTCCAAACAGCTGCTGTACCTGGAGAAGTACCGGCCCAAAATGCGTCTGAGGTTCAAAGATACCAACGGCCACAACTGCTGTGTGCAGTAAGCAGCGCCCCCTGCAGGAGAAGGATGGGACGACATGCTGTTTGTGCTAAGTGTAATTGTAAAATGAGTCCAGCAAAACTGATTACAGGAAAATAAAGGCAGGTCTTTGTGGACTCACCAGCCGAACAAGACAGTCAGAGCACATAGGAAGGGCTCAGCCAATGGGCTCCCCGTTTTACAACACACAGTCCCACCTGGTTACCGCTGTCCAATCATGGGCCAGAGTTTAACACACAAGTCCACACTCGGTGACCAGTGTCCAATCATGGGAGAGCTTGTTTTTAGCACAGAAGAGCTGAACAATGCTGTAAAGATCTGTATGTTTGTGCAAGCCTCATTTACGTTGTGAAGGATTGCATTATGGTTTTATTATTATTATTATTTTTGTATTATGAATGGTCCTGAATCTGCCAGAGGGTGGAGTGTACAACCCATCTGTTTGTGTACACACACACACACACACACACACACACACACACACACACACTACAGACACTTGCATAGCAAACACACATACTCAAACATACACATTCAACCATTCTCATACACGCACATATTTCTCACATGTTCAATTGGAATCACACACACACACACACACACACACACACACACACACACACACTCACATAGTCTCACATGCACGCATGCACGCACGCACACACACACACGCACCACACACACACTCACATAGTCTCACATGCACGCACGCACACACACGCACACACACAATCTCATACAGACACTTGCATACAGATACTCACGCAAACACACATACTCAAACATACACTCACATAGTCTCACACACACACACGCACACACACACAATCTCATACAGACACTTGCATACAGATACTCGCGCAAACACACATACGCAAACATACACATTCAACCATTCTCATACACGCACATATTTCTTTATGCACATGCATGCGCGTGTGCAAACACAAACGTTCAATTGGAATCAAGCTTACATGCGTGCACACACACACACACTCACACACACACACACCCAAACAGTCACTGAGATCTCACACACAAACAGAAAATGTTTTTTGTTAAACTGTTTAGGGAGAGGGGTCTAAGTGGGAAGGGATAACAAAGCGGTAGCCATTTGAGAACTTTTTTTAATGTTTCACCACAGGACGTGTCATTTTTGTACCAAACCGCTCCAGAATGTCCTGGTTACACAGTGATTTGTATGCAGTTTCTGAGGTCACTTTAAAGGCAGGGTTCTTGTGCTTCTCTCACTCACACTGTGGCAGGGCAGAGGGGCTCCACATGCCCCTCTGCCCCCATCCTCTTCCTCAGCTTTCTCACCCAACACTGGAGTGCAATATTTGCTTCTGTTTGAGTTCACCTTTATAAACCCCTCCTCTTCCTGTGACGAGGAAGTGACATGGTTCATGTTAGGTACTAACCTTCTGCTGAAATGCACAGGGTGTGAGTGTGAGTGTGAGTGTGTGTGAGTGTGGGTGTGAGAGTGTGTGTGTGTGTGTGTGTGTGTGTGTGTGTGTGTGTGTGTGTGTGTGTGTGTGTGTGAGAGTGAGTGAGTGTGTGTGTGTGTGTGTGTGTGTGTGTGTGTGTGTGTGTGTGTGTGAGAGTGTGTGAGAGTGTGAGAGTGTGTGTGTGTGAGAGAGTGAGAGAGAGTGTGTGTGTGTGAGTGAGTGTGAGTGTGAGAGAGCATGTATGTGCGCTTCTGTGTGTGTGAGAGCGCTTGTGTGTACACGTGCATGTGAAAGTATGAATGTTTGTGTGTGTGTGTGTGTGCGTGCATGTGTGCATGTGACTGCGCGTGTGAAAATGTGAGTATGAATGTGTGAATGAGTGCGTGTGAAAGTGTGAGTATGAATGTGTGAATGAGTGCGTGTGAATGTGTGAGTGCGCATGTTGGGGTCAGACCCTGGGGTTTCTCATCTCTTCTGTTTCACTGGCATCTCCTCGTCTCCTTGAGTTTTTACATTTTAAATAAAATGAATTTCCTCAGCTTTTGAACATTACAATGGGATGGAAGCTCTGTCTGTTTGTATGTCTGGCTCAGTTGAGTGGTCACACAAACACAACACACACACACACACACACACAAACAAAATCAATCACTATCTGAAAACACTCGGTTACGTTCATTAACCAAGGTGTATGTGTGAAATGCCGAACGTGAGCACAAACTCGGCCATGGAGCACCCACTCCATATTCCGCTTTCATTCCCGCCATAATTACAACGCCGGAAGCGCAATGAGAAATTGTTTTACACTTCCACTGTTTCAGGGTGGATGATTTAGCCTCTTAATACCTCATTTTGTAAGGAACATATCAATACTACACATAACTAGTATTCCATTATCATTTAAGGAAATTTAATTAGTCATTTCTTACTCATTCAAAACTTCCTCGTAAAAGGGCATTCACATTTCTAATGATTCATGGAAATAGCTGCATCTGAAATCGGTGCGGACGACCGGCCACTGAAAAACATTAATAGGAAGTGAAGAGTTGACAAAGCAAACGTTAATGAGCCAAACCTGAATAGTGTTAATCTATTTAAGAACAAAACGTAAGGAAGTAAAACACGTATGAAACAAATTAATGAAGGGATTGGCGGGAACAGAACCCAGCGTCCCCAATGACAGAGTTAGAGAGCCGCTCCAGCTGAGAAGAATGGATGCTGCCTTTGACCGACCTATTTGCCATACTCATACTTCCCGCTTCGCACGGACAGGTAAGATTACATCGCCAGCTACGAATGGAGCTATTCACACTGTGCTTTTCTAACCACTGTCATCATTATCATTAGCCGTAATTCTTTACACAGTGTCCTACTCTGAATGAATCTCTGAAATTAAAGATGTATGGAGCACCCCATCTACACGCAATAATAAATGGGTTTGCCAAACCCATTATGTTAAATGGTTAAACTAATCATGGTTAGCTCTTGTGCCCTGAAAAGTTTTTCAAAATGGGTAATTGAAATAAGAATAAAAGAGATTTATAAATAAGCCCACAGGGCAGTGTAATTACGGATATCTTTAGTAATTCTTATAAAAGTAATTACCCATATATCTGGACCCTCATTAGCGGGATGATCTTTAACAGAAACACGTGGTCCTCTTCGCCACTAGATGGCAGTGTTTGTCTGGCTTTGGTTGATCTGGCGCCTGAACGCGGGGGAGGTGGTCTCTGTTCACCAACACGGGCGGTGGGGTGGAATATCAGCGAGGGAGAATTGTTACTTATTTACACTATCATGAATGTCGTCACGTTTAGGATGAAATACAGAGACCTGGACTGTTCATTAAAACATTCTGTGGACGGTTACACGTCTTCAGTGGCTGCATGCGCAATTCATGCTCCGTGTGAGAGATCTGGTTAGATGTGTTCTGTTATAAGGAAAAACGTTAAAATTTAAACTAAACTAAAGCAGTGCCTTTATGAAGCTGACGAAAACATGATGTAAAAGGTACTGGTGTATTTGTGGGCTTTGTTTCTCACTAAAATGTATACACGTAAAACGTGTGAAATGTATTACTCTTCAGTTTTATTCGTTTATATATTCATACACGCTCCCTGAGCGCGCTGACTTTGCACGGGCTCGTGAGGTCAGATTTGTTTTACAAAGGAGGAAGTAAAATATTTTAAGTAACTGCATGACACATTTTTTGTTTTTCTGTAGATCATGGTCCTTAATTTGAACATGGGTTTGAAAGTCTTAACATTTAATGTTTTGTGTTTGTTTTGCTGGTTAATATTCTGCGGTAATCAAGAGCACTCTCTCCTGTCGTTCCCTCATCACATGTTGTACTCCAGGGTTGTATTCTGAGTGCATCGCTGGTCCAGTCACAAAGGGCCGTGCGCATCCTGTTACCTGCACGACTAGATCAGTCATTCCGCACCAATGCCCCGAAAGCTAATGCATATATAAACATGACAAACTGCCGATAAGAAACTGCAAAGATTTACACTCCCGATCATCTGTGTGAGATCAGTTTGCAAGAATGAAACGACAGAAATCACAGGTCATGCATATCGGACACACCTGGTGTGGTAAAGCGACAGAAAGCATAAAGTAAAGGTGTGTGTGTGTGTGTGTGTGTGTGTGTGTGTGTGTGTGTGTGTGTGTGTGTGTGTGTGTGTGTGTGTGTGTGTGTGTGTGTGTGTGTGTCTCACACATGTTTGAAAGGTTAAATCTCAGGGCATCTGTGAGAATGAAAACGATTACTTGTCCTTTTCATGCTGGCTTTTGGTGAAGTCCGATAAAAGGCAGCCCCAGTGCGCCGTCAGACGTAAACACGTGTCCCGCTAATCTTGCATCTCCTGTCAAGAGAAGGCCTGTTAGATAAATATTGTATCTAACAGTGTTTGACTCCTTAAAGGAGACTGAGCGATAAGGATATATCCCCGTTGATCGGGCGATTAAATCCCAGACGTCAGTCGCCTGCGTGGCGCTGAGGATGTGATCCGACTGTCCAATGAGGGAGAGATGGATGGAGAGAGCGGGCGGGCGGGCGAGCGCGGCTCAGCCTGGCCATTACAGGCGCTCAGCGTGAAGGCCGGCGCTCTCCTCCCGATCTGTGACCAGCGCAGGCCTTCACACACACGGTGTGTTCTCTTGGAGAAGAATTATGCATTTTAAGGGTTCGACCTGTTGACGATTTATTTAATTTACTCAATTATTCAGTCAGTCCGTGCTCTGATTCCCGGGTTTTCAGACCATACTTTGTCATGTTCACAATGTCTCTCTTTCTTCCCATTTTGATTGTCGGTTGTGTCACTTTAAAAGTTGTGCTCTCAGTGAGCAGTTATTGTGTTCCAGGTCGAGGCTTCAGCCGTGCCCCACTCCAGCACTCTGTCTATTAGAGCACAAGGAATTGAGCAATTTACTTAGGACTCAGAAATCACTTTAAAATAACATTTAACCACGTTACCGCGCTCTCATCTTGCTTATAGTGGAATATACGATGAGTCTCTAAAGGAATGGAGACATTCCCTAGGGTCCACGGTCCTCGCTCCGCCGCACTGTTCCGCCTCGCTCGGTCCGAGGCAGACCAAGCCCTGAGAGGCTTAGCCCGGCGCAGCCCAGAACCCACTGCGCTCACACAATGGTGTTATTATGAAATACAGTCGGCCGCGTTATCCGTGGGTATATGGTTCCAGGACCCCTGCAGTTGTGCAAAAACCGCGGATGCTCAGGGACACGTATATAAAATGAAAGTAATTTTACCCTATACGTGTTCATAACTTGAAACCCCACCTCTATTTAGTACTAACCTGCCAAACCCGCAGATAAGGCGGGACGACTGTAATAATATTCTCAAACCATGCATTTTAAAAAAGAAACTAATGTTTTTAACAGAAGCTTCACGTGTGTTCACACCTCATGAACTGTGAAAAAGCCTGTTTGGTGATTAGTATTGTTTTCCATGTATAAATTCAAATGTCAAGAGAGTCAATGGCATCTGTATTCTGCATTCATAATACGTGTCATAAGGATGATTGTCTGAAAATGCCCTGGTCAGTGTTTGTGGTTGGTGTGGTCGGTTTACCTCCTCCTCCTGCTCCATGGGCATTGATGCTTTCTGGAATCTCGCTCATGTCTCTGGAGGGATTTTTGATCACTCTTCCTGGTAGAGTTTCTCCTCCACTTTTTTTTTTTAGTCCTTTTTTCTTTAGATCAATTTGCAGCCAGTTGATCAAAAGGAGGTGTGGAGCTGGTGAAATGCAGCTCTGGTCTGTGCTCTGTGGCTCTCTGCAGTGGAGCGCATGTTTGGGTAAAGATTGTAGATTGTGTTGGGGACTTTCAGCTCGTTGGGTTGAAACTCTGCTCTGGTGTGAGAGTTTGTTGGGTTGAGTTCTGGGTTGGGTTGTGCTGTGAGCGTACCTGCACAGTGCTGTGTTGCCCATTTTGTCTGCTGCAGTCATTTGCTGCAATGTGCAGGTAAATACAGCCTACAGACCTAACTCTCCAGGGTGACAGTGTCTGGGTTTGTGCTGGGGCAGAGTTCGGTGTTAGCCCTGGGGCAGAGTTTGGTGTTGGCCTTGGGGCAGGGTTGGTGTTGGCCTTGGGGCAGAGTTTGGTGTTGGCCCTGGGGCAGAGTTTGGTGTTGGCCCTGGGGCAGAGTTCGGTGTTGGCGCTGGGGCAGGGTTCGGTGTTGGCGCTGGGGCTGAGTTTGGTAATTGGCCCTGGGGCAGAGTTCGGTGTTGGTCCTGGGGCTGAGTTCTGTGTTGGCCCTGAGGTGGGTCCATCTTTATTCTGTGGGTCTGTCCTGCAGTTTTCATGGGTTTCACTTTGATCACGGAGAGCTTTGGCATAGAGATGGGAAATCTTCACTTCTCCTCAAAGCTCAGAGATCCTCTTAAACATGAGGATTACGGTCCACGTCTGAATGTCAATGACAGGGGTAGGGCACTGTGTTCCTGGGGGAACAATGTGCTTGGTTCAGGGGACCAGTGTGCGTGAGAGATTGGTTCAGGGGACCAGTGTGTGTGAGAGATTGGTTAGCGCTTGGTTCAGGGGACCAGTGTGCGTTGGCAGGGGACCAGTGTGCGTTAGCGATTGGTTCAGGGGACCAGTGTGCGTTAGCGATTGGTTCAGGGGACCAGTGTGCGTTAGCGATTGGTTCAGGGGACCAGTGTGCGTTAGCGATTGGTTCAGGGGACCAGTGTGCGTTAGCGATTGGTTCAGGGGACCAGTGTGCGTTAGCGATTGGTTCAGGGGACCAGTGTGCCTTAGCGATTGGTTCAGGGGACCAGTGTGCGTTAGCGATTGGTTCAGGGGACCAGTGTGCGTTAGCGATTGGTTCAGGGGACCAGTGTGCGTTAGCGATTGGTTCAATGAGCAAATTTGACACCAACGGCAGCATACTCAGAAATCAGACCAGAGTAAAGCAAATCCACACAGGGACTGCCACCCTGCCTCCAGCCATCATTCCGCCGCTCATCAGAGAATGCAGCCGAGGTGTTGGATCACACGGATCACTGGGCTGTGTGAATAATTAACAGCAGAAGTTGACCTGAAATCCAGAAAAAACTGGAACTGTTTGTCACCAAGTGTTTCTGAGAATCGCCAGTCCTGCCCTGAACGAGAGCCACCCTGAAGAGAGAATCTCTGCATGAAATATTCAAAGGTGAATTTTTTTTATTTATTAACCATTTCACTCTTGACCTAACATTCATTTTCTCTATATTTCATCCAGTAGTTTGAAAATGGGGTCACACAATAATAAGTCAGTCCTGGAGGGCCACAGTGTCTGCAGGTTTAACTCCAGTCCAGCAGGGCC
Source organism: Albula goreensis (assembly GCA_022829145.1). Taxonomy (NCBI): domain Eukaryota; kingdom Metazoa; phylum Chordata; class Actinopteri; order Albuliformes; family Albulidae; genus Albula; species Albula goreensis. The sequence continues at coordinate 1,121,551 of CM040749.1, forward strand.
ACAGTGTCTGCAGGTTTAACTCCAGTCCTGGAGGGCCGCAGTGTCTGCAGGTTTATCTCCAGTCCTGGAGGGCCACAGTGTCTGCAGGTTTATCTCCAGTCCTGGAGGGCCGCAGTGTCTGCAGGTTTATCTCCAGTCCTGGAGGGCCGCAGTGTCTGCAGGTTTATCTCCAGTCCTGGAGGGCCGCAGTGTCTGCAGGTTTATCTCCAGTCCTGGAGGGCCGCAGTGTCTGCAGGTTTAACTCCAGTCCTGGAGGGCCGCAGTGTCTGCAGGTTTATCTCCAGTCCTGGAGGGCCGCAGTGTCTGCAGGTTTAACTCCAGTCCTGGGGGTGTCTGCAGGTTTAACTGCCTGCAGGTTTGCAGGTTTAACTCCAGTCCTGGAGGGCCGCAGTGTCTGCAGGTTTAACTCCAGTCCTGGAGGGCCGCAGTGTCTGTTTATCTCCAGTCCAGGTGTCTGCAACTCCAGTCCTGGAGGGCCAGTGCAGTTTAACTCCAGCCTGTCTGCAGGTTTAACTCCAGTCCTGGAGGGCCGCAGTGTCTGCAGGTTTAACTCCAGTCCTGGAGGGCAGTGTCAGTGTTTAACTCCAGTCCTCAGTGTGTCTGCAGGTTTAACTCCAGTCCTGGAGGGGGCAGTGTCTGCAGGTTTAACTCCAGTCCTGGAGGGGGCAGTGTCTGCAGGTTTAACTCCAGTCCTGGAGGGGGCAGTGTAAGTTGTATGTTAGAAATGATTGAGAGAATGCTACCTTTATAAATGCACAGGATGTCTCCTGCATAATGTAGTTACTCTGCTTGTTGTGCGTGCTCTTTTGGGCTCGTCACATTTGCCATAGTGCACACGGAATCACAGCGGGAAATCGCGGCCATCATGGAAAGAGCTGCTATTTTGGACACACAAAGGTGCATACATGTAAATTGTAAAGAAAGAATAAAAGATATTATTTGAGGTTTGTGTAAGGGTGAGCTATGCGGGTAAATTGAAGGCTGTGTGTTGCCTCGGTTCTGATATTGTGTGTGGGGAATATGAAAATGGAGTGCATGGCACACTGCATTCACATTTGTCATAAACCCCGATATTTAAAGGACGAAAGCCTCTGCTGTTGTGTTTGTGTTAATATTACACATGCACATTAATATTAATTTATGTTAATATTAGTGCAGGTGCACCTGTGACCGTACCCCTGGCCGGGGCTCCGTGTGGCTGTGTCGGCCGGCGGTACTGGGGCACTCGTTTCCGCGTGCGGGAGGATGCTGAAGCGCTTTCTCATATCTGAGTGGTGACAGGCGTCTGCAGCGGCTCTCCTCAAAAGCGTGCTCCATTCCCGCCACCTGTGCGTCGCCATGGAGATCTCACCTGCCTGTGCGTCGCCATGGAGATCTCACCTGCCTGTGCAGAACTTAATTCTGCCACCGCCACCCCAGAGTTTCCCCTGAAACTCACCATCACCGGGGCCGGGGTCCGCTGGCCGCTGCAGGGCGTGCAGTAAGATGCTGTTACCTGCTATTCCAGCGTGTTTTACTCACCTGCTGCCATAGGTTCAAATATCAACCTTTTTGTTTTTGGATTCAGGGCAGCAGAGTTAGAGATGCTTTGATTGTTCATTATCCCTCCACTCCAGCGTTGAGAAGCTCAGCTGCTCTGTCTGATCCTGACTCTCACTCTGCTTCCCCTGGCTGTAACTGCTGCATGACCTCAGTCTGTACCCCTCATGTTTTTCTGCCATTATTTATCTTAAAAATCTGACAAAGTGCCAGGCCTCATTCTGAGCTAGTTAGCAGTGTTTCCCGCCTTAAAGCATGGACAAGAGCATGATGGGAAGTGTCCCAGTGCCCCCCCCCCCGCCCCGGGGACATTGGCAGATTACAGAACTCCTCCTCCTGCCAGTGTGTGAAGCTTTTTCTGCGCGCTGCGTGGAGTCCCCCCGAGTTCAGTCAGATCAGTAATCACTGAAGCCGCCACATGTTTGATTGTTCCACCAGATTTAAAAAACTATATTGAAATACCCAGACAGAAATGTGGATACGCAACATTTCATCTCTTGCATCATTCTGACGTGAAGTTTATGGAAAATAGGAACTGCTGGAACAGTTTGAGATAAGTGTGGCCGTGTCCAAAGGAAATGTCCATAAAGTGGAGGCTGGGTTTGAGATGAAGGGGCTCTGAGGGGTCTGGGCCCTGCCGTAACGCCTAAGGGAATAAAGTATCACCTGTACACACATGCCCTGTAATATACCTGCGTAATAATGACCCCCCCCCCCCCACCATGCTGCGGGGGACACCGGCCCCTTAGCTGTCACACATCATTCAGCAGAGCCCCGGGATCTGCCCACTGCATTATGGGAGATTAACAACTTATACTACTGAACCAGGATCAGTTAGCATTCTTTGCATAATGTAAGGGTCAATTCAGATTGTGTGCGTGACTGTACTGGTGTCAGTTTGGAATTGCATTTGTTAGTATGGTTATCATTTTCACTTAATGAAAACACTTTTAGCACAGAGTGGGTGGATGGAACTGTCAAACCTATTTTATTCACTAAAGTGTGTTTTGCATTAAATATTTTGCTTTTCTAAAGCATTTTTAGCCAGATGTTCAATGCTATTTAATTATTAACTTTCTTCTGCAGAGAGTTGCTTCACACTGGAAAGGTATGGAATACTGGGACAGGAATTGCGGGTACGGAATGACGGGCCGGGAATCGTGCGGGTACAGAATGACGGGCTGGGAATCGCGGGGTACGGAATGACGGGCCGGGAATCGAGCGGGTACGGAATGACGGGCCGGGAATCGCGCGGGTACGGAATACTGGGACAGGAATTTTGCGGGTACGGAATGACGGGCTGGGAATCGAGCGGGTACGGAATGACGGGCCGGGAATCGCGCGTGTACGGAATACTGGGACAGGAATTTTGCGGGTACGGAATGACGGGCCGGGAATCGTGCGGGTACAGAATGACGGGCTGGGAATCGCGCGGGTACGGAATGACGGGCCGGGAATCGCGCGGGTACGGAATGACGGGCCGGGAATCGCGCGGGTACAGAATGACGGGCCGGGAATCGAGCGGGTACGGAATGACGGGGACCGGGAATCGCGCGGGTATGGAATGACGGGCCGGGAATCGCGCGGGTACAGAATGACGGGCCGGGAATCGCGGGTATGGAATGACGGACCGGGAATCGCGCGGGTACGGAATGACGGGCCGGGAATCGAGCGGGTACGGAATGACGGGCCGGGAATCGCGCGGGTACGGAATGACAGGTATTTGCATCAGTGAAGTGTATGGACTTGAGTGTGTGTAATTTGAACTTATTCCCATGGGGTCGGGGGAAGTGCAGTATTAGAAGTCATCATTTTGGCACATGCATCCAGATACGCACACGTTCATACGCCTCTCATCGGGGTGGCGTTAGCGGGAAGGTTTTGGGTTAATAACCCAGACCCATAAAGGCTGGGCGCACAGGCGGATTATGATGTGGGCTCAGATTCCAGTCACTGAAGGCTGAAGATTCTGTTCCAGTGGGATTTAGGCCCCACCTCTGCTAAAGCCGATTAGCCTCAGCATGTGGAATCTCAGAATACAGACGGAGAGAAATCAGGTGTGAGAATGTGGCTGGAGGTGGCTGGGGTTGCTGTGGTGTTGGGTGTGAAAGCCCAGATGGTGCTCGGGTTCAGCAGAGTATCACAAAACCATCAGAGGGGAGAGAGGCAGATTAAGTGCAGTATGAAGCTGTTAAAACTTAATACACTCACTGTACAAGGCAACCCGCAACACACAGAGCACAGGGCGCACAGAGCACAAGCACAGGGCACACAGAGCACAGGCACAGGGCACACAGAGCACAGAGCACAGGGCACACAGAGCACACAAAGCGCACACACAGGGCACACAGAGTGCAGAGCACAGGGCGCACAGGGCACACAGAGCACAGAGCACACAGAGCACAGGGTGCACAGAGCACAAGCACAGGGCACAAAGAGCACAGAGCACAGGGCACACAGAGCACACAAAGCGCACACACAGGGCACACAGAGTGCAGAGCACAGGGCGCACAGGGCACACAGAGCACAGGGCACAAAGAGCACAGGGCACACAGAGTGCACACACAGGGCACACAGAGCATAGAGCGCACAGAGTGCAGAGCACACACAGAGCACAGAGAGCACACAGCACAGGGCACACAGAGTGCACACACAGCGCAGAGCATAGAGTGCACGGAGAGCACACAGCACAGGGCACACAGAGCATAGAGCGCACAGAGTGCAGAGTGCAGAGCACACACAGAGCACAGAGAGCACACAGCACAGGGCACACAGAGCGCACACACAGCGCAGAGCATAGAGTGCACGGAGAGCACACAGCACAGGGCACACAGAGCATAGAGCGCACAGAGTGCAGAGCACACACAGAGCACAGAGAGCACACAGCACAGGGCACACAGAGCGCACACACAGCGCAGAGCATAGAGCGCACAGAGCACAGAGTGCAGAGCACACACAGAGCACAGAGAGCACACAGCACAGGGCACACAGAGCATAGAGCGCACAGAGTGCAGAGCACACACAGAGCACAGAGAGCACACAGCACAGGGCACACAGAGCGCACACACAGCGCAGAGCATAGAGTGCACAGAGCACAGAGGGCAGAGCACACAGTGCAGCAGCACAGAGAGCACACAGCACAGGGCACACAGAGCGCACACACAGCGCAGAGCATAGAGCGCACAGAGCACAGAGTGCAGAGCACACACAGAGCACAGAGAGCACACAGCACAGGGCACACAGAGCGCACACACGGCGCAGAGCATAGAGCGCACAGAGCACAGAGTGCAGAGCACACACAGAGCACAGAGCACACAGCACAGGGCACACAGAGCGCACACACAGCGCAGAGCATAGAGTGCACGGAGAGCACACAGAGCACACAGAGCACAGAGCACAGAGTGCAGAGCACACAGCACAGGGCACACAGCACAGGGCAGAGCGCACACACAGCGCAGAGCATAGAGCGCACAGAGTGCAGAGCACACACAGGGCACAGAGAGCACATAGCACATGGCACAGAGCACACAGCACACAGCGGCTGAGATGTTGTGTGCTATAGAGTGGCTGAGAGGAGACGGGCCGGTCTCTGCTCCATCACGCTCCATCACGCTCCAGCCCTTTAATAATGCATGAGTGTGCACAGGGCCCAGGATCTCACTTTTGTTTTTGGGGTCAAAATCGCCGCGCTGAAAGATTCATGATCAGGGATGAGTCATCTGGGGTCCTAATGAGGCCATCTGTAAAAGTGCCTGTCCTGAGCCTGGCTGTGTGCGTCTGTGTCAGACCTCCATCAGTCACTCATCAGCGCTGTGTGCGTGTGGGTTTGTCATTTATATCAACGGAACAATATCAGGAACCCACTGCCACCTCAGAACAGGAGCTGCGTGTGAGGGAGCGTGTGAGTGTGTGCGTGCACCTGTGAGTGTGAGCACATGCGTACGTGTGTGTGTGCGCTTGCCCGCATGTTTTAGAGCGGGGTTGGTTTGGCAGTGTTTGACTGTCAGTGTGTTGGGAGCGTGTTCACAGCGCAGGTCGGTGTGCTGTTAGCATTCCGCAGGCTCTCGCTGGCAGTGCTCTTTCTGTCACACGGGCCCGGTGCTGAGACCTGCAGGAAGTTGTGTTTTTATCCAGTGAACTAAGGAAGAGCGGTTGGAGAAAGTCTCGCCTTTTCTCCACATATTCCCCTTTCCTCACCTGCAAGTGTGTGCGCTTGTGTTTGAACTTACTTCAGTGTGTGTGTGGGCGTGCATGCGTGTGTGTGCGTGAATGTACGTGCACGTGTGTGTGAGCGAGAGCTTGTTTGCTTGTACATGTGTAGACGGAGTGTAATGTTTTGTTTGTATGACAGCAGACGTGTGTGTGGTCGGATGAGCATATGGGCTGGCTGAGGACTCCCTTGGCGGTGAGCTGTGTTCAGCTCTGTTCTGTGAGCAGAGATACGGAGCCTCTTTCGGTGAGCTGTGTTCAGCTCTGTTCTGTGAGCAGAGATACGGAGCCTCTTTCGGTGAGCTGTGTTCAGCTCTGTTCTGTGAGCAGAGATACGGAGCCTCTTTCGGTGAGCTGTGTTCAGCTCTGTTCTGTGAGCAGAGATACGGAGCCTCTTTCGGTGAGCTGTGTTCAGCTCTGTTCTGTGAGCAGAGATACGGAGCCTCTTTACATTCCTCTTCAGGATCCGGTGTGGATCTGATAGTTCAGCCAGATTTGTCAGTTGTTAAAATCAGATTCGTTTTTTTGAAGGGTGGCTGACTAGAGTCTGGATTAATTTGTTTTATGGGCCAACAAAACAAGTACACAAACACAAATACTCAAACACAAAGTGTTCTGGACACTTCAAACCGGGTTTTCAGATCAAGAGAATGGAGGATTTTAGTCCAGTGTGTGGTCACTAATGTGTGGTTTGATGTCTCAATATCAATTCTGAGACATTGAATATCAACCACAGAAAACTCACATTTATGATGCTGTGACTTTATGAATACTAATATTGTCTTTTTATTTTGATTTCATTTCATTCAATACAAAAGCCATAGATTTGTATGTAGTACATATCTGCAAACAGGTGAGACTGTTTGCTGCTGGCCCTGGTCTGACATGCTAATCTGCAGGTGTGTTAATTAACCAATTTTTTTTAATTAGCAGGTGCTTTAATTGGTGTCCTCCTTTGTCAGATCTAATCTGGGTTGACAGTTCATCTGCAGGGTTATGGGAAGGGGCCGTTTGTGTCTCAGTTCTGAGAAAACGGCACGCATCAGAATCAGGTCAAATGCTTTTCCACAGAAGAGTTGTGGAGTTGTATGTTCAGTATGATGTAATGAGGGGTAATAGAATAAACCTCGCTGCGTGCGGGATAGGGAGGGGGTGTGACATGTGTGTGACAGGGATCACGCTCGGTGTCTCTGAGTGGTGTCGGGTCTGTTAGACGATGCGCTTCAGTACCTCAGAGAGGGCCCTGTCCCGGTTCGGCGGGAATGGCGTGGGGGTCAGTGCGTCTGACACGAGCATGGCCGCCACAAGCCCTGCTGTCTCCAAACGGGCCTGCCGGGAACGCCAAAGCATCCCGCTGGACGCTATCTCTGGGGCAGCGCTGCCAGATGAGCTCCTGTCAGACACACACCACGCACACGCCCCGCGCATACCCCACACACCCTGCATACACAGCCCACGCACACGCCCCACGCACCCTGCATACACGGCCCACGCACCCCCTGCACACCCACGCACCCCCCTGCATAGCCCCCCACACCCCACACCCTGCATACACAGCCCACGCACACGCCCCACGCACCCTGCATACACGGCCCACGCACACGCCCCACGCACCCCGCGCATACCCCACACACCCTGCATACACAGCCCACGCACACGCCCCACACACCCTGCATACACAGCCCACGCACACGCCCCACGCACCCGCGCATACCCCACACACCCTGCATACACAGCCCACGCACACCCCACACACCCTGCATACACAGCCCACGCACACGCCCCACGCACCCTGCATACACAGCCCACGCACACGCCCCACGCACCCTGCATACACAGCCCACGCACACGCCCCGCGCACGCCCCACACACACCCCACGCATACCCCGCACGCCCTGCATACACAGCAGAGCTCTTTGCAGGGTATCACAGATGGAGATAGTACTGCGCAGTGATGTGATGCGCAGAGAGGTGCGCTGACGGCTACTTTGTCCAGTGGGGTTGAAAGGCGGAAGCTGGTGCCCTGTTATTCCCCAGAGTGCGAGGGCTTCCTGTGAATGGGGTGAGCTTTTTCTGTTCGAGTTGCTGTGATTGAAGCTTTACAAAGTCCTGGAACTTTTCACAGAAAGCATAAAGTGTTTGCTGCTGTTCGGGTTCTGGCCCTTTCAATAACACTCTCTCCTCCCTCTCTTTCCTCCCTGTCTGTCTCTCGCAGCCCGTCAGCTGGAGCGACTGAAACCCAACATAAAGCTTTATGTTCTGTGGAAACCAAGTTGCGCACAGGCACAAATACTGCTCATACACCGTATATTATAAACGATGAGTCTGTATTACATAACACATAAAATGAAGTTTTGCTCAGTGTTCCGCTGCAGCTCGGCTGTAGGGGGCTGAAGTTAGCGCTCTACAGACCTGCTGATGAGATGCAGTCTGGACTCTTAGCTTCCACACTGCCAGTGGGGTTAATAACTGCTCTATTACAGGAGAATCAATAAAGCCAGTGGGGGTTATAGCTGTTTTACAACACTGGTGTTCAGTGTGTGTGCTACTATCATTTTTAAAGCAAGAGTGTGCAGAGCTGTTCACTTTGATCGACTTTCTGTACTGTGCTGTGTAATGTATGGATATATATCATTACATAGAGGATGTGTTCCCGATCAGCCGCAGAAGAGCTGCACTGTTCTGATCCCATTAAGATGGAGGGACAGGAGAATCTCACGGCAGATTTCAAAGTTAGGAGGAAATATTACTTTCATTACAATGAAATGTAGCATCTAACCGACTGTCAGTATGTTTTCTCAGCCCTCATTTTTGTCCACTGTTTTCTACCTTTTCAGATGGCTTACCAGCATAAACAAATGTGTTTGGCACTGTTAGCTAAGCTTAGTGACTGTGTGTGGTACCATCAGCCAACATATGTGAAGTGAACAATAAAAAGACTGAATATGCTTGCAAAAACCAGCTAATGGTAGCTTGCATTGTTGAGCGCATGTTGGGAGTGTCTCTGTTGGATGACAGGGTTAGGATTAGGGTCGGGTGCAGTAACAGCTGCAGGGGGCGCACGGCCCCAGCGTCCACTAACCAAAGATCAGCTAACACTAACGCTAACATGGACAGAACACCCGCCACACTACTCTGAATGTGTGATTAAACTATGGAATTAATCCTGTTGCTGGACAGAAACCTGTGTTCTCTTTTAAAAGTTAATGGGACCAAATTATTTATACAAGATGTCGAATAGGCTTATACATGTGCATTTACTAAAGGGTGAAAAGCACCAGTGTGTGACTCGAGTGAGACTCCTCTGACTTTTAAACATGTTTTAGTACACGGTTCTGCTTTCACTGCCATTGGGCAAAGGTTTTATTCTGACAGATGTTTTCACGAAGGTGCCTCCGGGAAACATTTTGGAATTTTTATCACAAATACATTTGAAGTATTCTGTATAGGTTTTTTCTTTGTGCTGTACATGGTTTGTTTGTATATGGGTTGGTTTATCAAATAAATAAACTGAATAATTGGGCTGCACTCTCCGGCTCTCAGACTCCCGAAACGGCAGGCACTGCGGCCAGCTCACAGAGCGAGAGAGAGAGAGGTCCCCCGCTTAGAGCCCCCGGCTGCAGAAGCTTTCTCAGGCCACATAATGAGGGCCCCCCTCAGGGACGGGGCAGCGCAGGGGAGCGGTCTTTATGGTGGTGATGAGCTGGTCCTGTGAGAGGGAGGGAGGGAGCGAGGGAGCGCGCTCACAAAGAGCAGCTTTAAATGTACCCGTATTCCGAGAGGAGCTGCGGATCTCTGTCTGACACTGCGATGTACGCTGTGGCGCTCTGTCTGTCTGTGAAACACGCAAGAGCGCAGTCACCTCCCCCACACAAACACGCAGGAGCGCAGTCACCTCTGCCACACGCAGGAGCGCAGTCACCTCCCCCACACAAACACACAGGAGCGCAGTCACCTCCCCCACACAAACATGCAGGAGTGCAGTCACCTCCCCACACACAAACACGCAGGAGCGCAGTCACCTCCCCACACACAAACACGCAGGAGTGCAGTCACCTCCCCCACACAAACATGCAGGAGCGCAGTCACCTCCCCCACACAAACACGCAGGAGCCCAGTCACCTCCCCCACACAAACACGCAGGAGCGCAGTCACCTCTGCCACACGCAGGAGCGCAGTCACCTCCCCACACAAACACACAGGAGCGCAGTCACCTCCCCCACACAAACACACAGGAGCCCAGTCACCTCCCCCCACACAAGCACGCAGGAGCACAGTCACCTCCCCCACACAAACACGCAGGAGCGCAGTCACCTTCCCCACACACACGCAGGAGCGCAGTCACCTCCCCCACACAAACATGCAGGAGCGCAGTCACCTCCCCACACACAAACACGCATGAGTGCAGTCACCTCCCCCACACAAACACGCAGGAGCGCAGTCACCTCTGCCACACGCAGGAGCGCAGTCACCTCCCCCACACAAACACACAGGAGCGCAGTCACCTCCCCACACAAACACACAGGAGCCCAGTCACCTCCCCCACACAAGCACGCAGGAGCACAGTCACCTCTCCCCCACACAAACACGCAGGAGCGCAGTCACCTCCCCCACACACACGCAGGAGCGCAGTCACCTCCCCCACACAAACATGCAGGAGCGCAGTCACCTCCCCACACACAAACACGCATGAGTGCAGTCACCTCCCCCACACAAACACACAGGAGCCCAGTCACCTCCCCCCACAAGCACGCAGGAGCACAGTCACCTCCCCCACACAAACACGCAGGAGCGCAGTCACCTCCCCCCCACACATGCAGGAGCGCAGTCAACAAACATGCAGGAGCGCAGTCACCTCCCCCACACAAACATGCAGGAGCGCAGTCACCTCCCCCACACAAACACGCAGTCACCTCCCCCACACAAACATGCAGGAGCGCAGTCACCTCCCCCACACAAACATGCAGGAGCGCAGTCACCTGCCCCACACAAACACGCAGTCACCTCTGCCACACGCAGGAGCGCAGCCACCTCCCCCACACAAACACGCATGAGCGCAGTCACCTCCGCTACACAAACACACAGGAGCGCAGTCACCTCCCCCCACACAAACACGCAGGAGCGCAGTCACCTCCCCACACACAAACACGCAGGAGCGCAGTCACCTCCGCTACACAAACACACAGGAGCGCAGTCACCTCCCCCACACACAAACACGCAGGAGCGCAGTCACCTCCCCACACACAAACACGCAGGAGCCAGTCACCCCCACACAAACATGCAGGAGCGCAGTCACCCCCCACCACGCAGGAGCCCAGTCACCTCCCCACAAACGCGCAGGAGCCCAGTCACCTCCCCCACACAAACATGCAGGAGCGCAGTCACTTCCCCACACAAACATGCAGGAGCGCAGTCACCTCCGCTACACAAACACACAGGAGCTCAGTCACCTCCGCAGAAAGGAAATGGGAAAAGGCAATAAGGGCCAAAGTGTTCAGGGACACTGCACACACAAACCCATCTGCGCAGCAGAATGCATGATCACATTCAGGGGAAATGAACTGTGCTCCAAAGGCCTGAGCGCGTATGCATCTGTTAATGTCTGATACTGGATAACGTTAATCACATGGAAATATGAGAGTCTGACAGCTCTTCTGTCAGCATGCAGGTGGCCATGCAACGCTAAAGGGCCTTGAGATTCATCCGCCATTTAAGATTATAAACGCTGTGCGTGCCCAGGTCAGCACTGACGCCAGCAGAGGCAGATGAAGGAATCAGACAGTAAAAAAAGCATGAAGGTTAGCGTTCTTTTTCTTCTTTCTGCCCTAATAAAGGGGAATAAAGTGATCATTTCTCATCACTCACCACTGCCACAACATCCTCTTTTACTTTTGTCAAATACAAATGTGTTCTTTTCTGAGTAATTCTGATATTTTAAGACAAAGAAATGAAGGCAAGAAGTTTTCATGTCTATTTCGTGACTTAATTGCATTTTACTTGAAGCTTTTCTCTGAGTGAACTTGGTGTTATTTTGAGATCCTTTAAAATGCTATAATGAGCTCCAGACTGACAGATCTATTTGCTTGTGTTTGGCTTCATAAAGTTTGATTTTCTGAGACAGGAAACCTGCTGGTGTGTTATTTGTTCAGAAGATGAACAAAGACAACAGACGATGTTCACGCACACCAGCCCAAACCCTCTCTCTGAAATCTGTCAAACTTTCACTGATCATTTCATAAAGGAAGGTCTCAGGTTTGACATGGGAGTGTGTGGTCTCTTCCCATTAAACATGATAACGCATGACTGATGGCTGAGGAGGCTCCAAATTCACACCAAACTACCATTCAACTACACACACACACTCACACGCACACACTCGCGCACACACACGCGCGCGTGCGCGCTCACACACAAAAGGAAGCTTACCATATATACACATACAAACAAACAAACATACACAAACACATGCATACATACACATCCATGCACACACACATCCATGCAGATGTGCGCACACACATGCAAACTTTCTCCTGTTTATTCCGCCATCATCAGTCAGTTATGATGAACTGCAGTGTGTTGTCTAGGTAACCGTATTTAGCATATGGCAGTAGTTACAGTGAAGATGGATATGACAGTGTCTGTCTGTGACGAGGGCCGAAGTTGCAGGATCAGTGCTGTCTCGTGTGACGCACGCGAGCGAGGAAACAGGTTTTAAACCTGCTGCTGGTGTGCAGCAAGCCCAATCCTGTGCCCCCCCACCCGCAACCCCCAACACAGGTCATAAATACACAGCAATGCGACATATTTGCAAAACCATAAAATACAAAACCATAACTCTAATCTGGATAACACACCCTCCCCCAAGTGAGACCACCCAGGAGTTCTGCTCATAACGAGCACCAATCCCCCCCCCCCCCGCCCCTGCCATTAGCATGCCATGCCCCCTTTAGCCCAGGGGGCTTGTTAGGGACAGCACAGCGCTACCATTAGCACACTCGCGTCTCTGCTTGATTTGGCACTTTCATGAACATGTTTACTCTGCCACCATGTAAGCCTTCCCCAGCGTCTCACTCTTTCTCTCTCATCCTCTCTCTTCCCCCCCACTCTCCCGCCTCTTCATCTCCAACTCCCTTTCCCCATTTTTCTCTCTCTCCTTCCTTTGTCTCACGCTCTGTCTTTCCTACTCTGTTCCTTTCACTCACTCTCTCTCGCTTTCTCTGAGACAGAACAGGAGATGAATATAAATAGATCTTAAGTAAATTCCTGACCTTATAAATATTTATTCTCTCTGATCCAGGAGAATCCATTATTTCTTTAATGACAACAATATCCCTTTAAAGAGGGCTAATAAGCTGCGCTTGGTATGCAGTGGGTGGAACAGCACTGGCCTGACGCAGCCCATAGAAATGGCTGATAACTCCCAGCAGAGAATACCCCGGCCCCTGTGCGAGGCTAACGCAGAGAATACCCCGGCCCCTGTGCGAGGCTAACGCAGAGAATACCCGGCCCCTGTGCGAGGCTAAGCACAGAGAATACCCCGGCCCTGTGCTAGGCTAACACAGAGAATACCCCGGCCCCTGTGTGAGGCTAACACAGAGAATACCCCGCCCCTGTGCGAGGTAACACAGAGAATACCCCGGCCCCTGTGCGAGGGTAACACAGAGAATACCCCGGCCCCTGTGCGAGGCTAACGCAGAGAATACCCCGGCCCTGTGCGAGGCTAACGCCAGAGAATACCCCGGCCCCTGTGCGAGGCTAACGCAGAGAATACCCGGCCCCTGTGCTAGGCTAACACAGAGAATACCCCGGCCCCTGTGTGAGGCTAACGCAGAGAATACCCCGGCCCCTGTGCGAGGGTAACACAGAGAATACCCCGGCCCCTGTGCGAGGGTAACACAGAGAATACCCCGGCCCCTGTGCGAGGCTAACACAGAGAATACCCCGGCCCCTGTGCGAGGCTAACACAGAGAATACCCGGCCCCTGTGCGAGGTTTACACAGAGAATACCCCGGCCCCTGTGCGAGGCTAACACAGAGAATACCCCGGCCCCTGTGCGAGGTTTACACAGAGAATACCCCGGCCCCTGTGCGAGGCTAACGCAGAGAATACTCCGGCCCCTGTGTGAGGCTAACACAGAGAATACCCCGGCCCCTGTGCGAGGCTAACGCAGAGAATACCCCGGCCCCTGTGCGAGGCTAACGCAGAGAATACCCCGGCCCCTGTGCGAGGCTAACACAGAGAATACCCCGGCCCCTGTGTGAGGCTAACGCAGAGAATACCCCGGCCCCTGTGTGAGGCTAACACAGAGAATACCCCGGCCCCTGTGCGAGGCTAACACAGAGAATACCCCGGCCCCTGTGCGAGGGTAACACAGAGAATACCCCGGCCCCTGTGCGAGGGTAACACAGAGAATACCCCGGCCCTGTGCGAGGGTAACACAGAGAATACCCCGGCCCCTGTGCGAGGCTAACACAGAGAATACCCCGGCCCCTGTGCGAGGGTAACACAGAGAATACCCCGGCCCCTGTGCGAGGGTAACACAGAGAATACCCCGGCCCCTGTGCGAGGCTAACACAGAGAATACCCCGGCCCCTGTGCGAGGGTAACACAGAGAATACCCCGGCCCCTGTGCGAGGCTAACACAGAGAATACCCCGGCCCCTGTGCGAGGTTTACACAGAGAATACCCCGGCCCTGTGCGAGGCTAACACAGAGAATACCCCGGCCCCTGTGCGAGGTTTACACAGAGAATACCCCGGCCCCTGTGCGAGGCTAACGCAGAGAATACTCCGGCCCCTGTGTGAGGCTAACACAGAGAATACTCCGGCCCCTGTGCGAGGCTAACGCAGAGAATACCCCGGCCCCTGTGCGAGGGTAAGACAGAGAATACCCCGGCCCCCTGTGCGAGGCTAAGACAGAGAATACCCCGGCCCCTGTGCGAGGGTAAGACAGAGAATACCCCGGCCCCTGTGCGAGGGTAACACAGAGAATACCCCGGCCCCTGTGAGGCTAACACAGAGAATACCCCGGCCCCTGTATGAGGCTAACACAGAGAATACCCCGGCCCCTGTGCGAGGGTAACACAGAGAATACCCCGGCCCCTGTGCGAGGCTAACACAGAGAATACCCCGGCCCCTGTGCGAGGCTAACACAGAGAATACCCCGGCCTCTGTGAGAGGGTAACACAGAGAATACCCCCGGCCCCTGTGCGAGGGTAACACAGAGAATACCCCGGCCCCTGTGCGAGGGTAACACAGAGAATACCCCGCCCCTGTGCGGGCTAACACAGAGAATACCCCGGCCCCTGTGCGAGGCTAACGCAGAGAATACCCCGGCCCTGTGCGAGGCTAACACAGAGAATACCCCGGCCCCTGTGCGAGGGTAACACAGAGAATACCCGGCCCCGGTGCGAGGCTAACACAGAGAATACCCCGGCCCCTGTGCGAGGTTAACACAGAGAATACCCCGGCCCTGTGCGAGGTTAACACAGAGAATACCCCGGCCCCTGTGCGAGGCTAACACAGAGAATACCCCGGCCCCTGTGCGAGGCTAACACAGAGAATACCCCGGCCCCCTGTGCGAGGGTAACACAGAGAATACCCCGGCCCTGTGCGAGGCTAACGAGAGAATACCCCGGCCCCTGTGCGAGGCTAACGCAGAGAATACCCCGGCCCCTGTGCGAGGCTAACGCAGAGAATATGTGCAAACACTTGCTTGGTATTAATTTTATATACGGAGCTGATTATGTATCTGGAACAGAGGTTTTTTTACCCCCTCGCCAAAACCCGTGGTTGTGTCCGTGTCTGAGACACCCAGACACAGGAAATGGCCATGTGAGATGTTCAGAGGAATTTAAGAATGATACACATCTGAAAATTAAATCTGGATTCAATATATGGCAGGCTTTGTGGCATTTTGACAAAACTAGAAATGTGTCTCAGATATCGTCTGTAATTTATATCATATAAAAATATGTCATTCCAAGATTTATCAAACTCTTTCCCCCACTGTCAGCTATCCGAAGAGCGAGGAGGGCTCGGAGTATCTGGAGCCTCTCTTCCGCATGTGGACCGTTTGAGTCCAGCTGATTCCGTTAGTATCTGCCTCTAACTTTGACTTTCAAATAAACTCAATCATCGCTTCCTTTTCTTCAGAAATACCTGCCAGGATTCAGTCAGACTCTCTCAGCACTGGACGAGTTCACTGTCCCAATGGTGCAGGTCTGCACTGTCAGTGATTGAATATAAATACCCATTTAATATGCTATAGCATTACCCTACAGTGTGTAAATACCCATTTAATATGCTATAGCAATACCCTACAGTGTGTAAATACCCATTTAATATGCTATAGCATTACCCTACAGTGTGTAAATACCCATTTAATATGCTATAGCAATACCCTACAGTGTGTAAATACCCATTTAATAAGCTATAGCAATACCCTACAGTGTGTAAATACCCATTTAATAAGCTATAGCAATACCCTACAGTGTGTAAATACCCATTTAATATGCTATACCATGACCCTACAGCGTGTAAATACCCATTTAATATGCTATAGCAATACCCTACAGTGTGTAAATACCCATTTAATAAGCTATAGCATTACCCTACAGCGTGTAAATACCCATTTAATAAGCTATAGCAATACCCTACAGCGTGTAAATACCCATTTAATAAGCTATAGCATTACCCTATAGTGTGTAAATACCCATTTAATATGCTATAGCAATACCCTACAGCGTGTAAATACCCATTTAATATGCTATACCATGACCCTACAGCGTGTAAATACCCATTTAATATGCTATAGCAATACCCTACAGCGTGTAAATACCCATTTAATAAGCTATAGCAATACCCTACAGCGTGTAAATACCCATTTAATATGCTATAGCAATACCCTACAGTGTGTACAGCCCTACAATGCACTTAAATACTGGCCAAATTGTATTATTAATAATGGCCAATAACATTTTTGTCTACATCATTCAGAATTGTTTCTATTTAGTGTTATCCATCGTAGTGCTCATTCAGTGACCCCGGTGACCTTTAAACGGGCCGATGAGCTCACACCCCTCTGTCCATCTCTCAGCAGCGGAGAGAGGAACTCCAGCGTGTGCGATAAAGCAGCAGCAGAGCCCTGCTTCTGGATCTTTCCGCTGCTGTCAAGTGTCACGCAGACCTCCAGAGTACCCATATGCTGCACCATATGCTGGAGTGTCCCTGCAGTGCATGATGGGAGAGCAGACTGCGAGGTGTCAGGACGTTAGCTCAGGGCCGCTTCACCGCTGAGGGTTGACATGCTACAGCGATGGTGTCCTGAACTCAGTAACTCACAAAATCTGCCTTTAAATATGAAAATATAAAACTCCATATGCTTCCTCTCTCGCGCGTTTCCTCTCCTTCGCCCTGCTGCAGGCCGAGCGGAGCGTGCTCTGTGTTTATGCTTCCTCTCTCGCGTGTTTCCTCTCCTTCGCCCTGCTGCAGGCCGAGCGGAGCGTGCTCGGTGTTTATGCTTCCTCTCTCGCGTGTTTCCTCTCCTTCGCCCTGCTGCAGGCCGAGCGGAGCGTGCTCGGTGTTTATGCTTCCTCTCTCGCGTGTTTCCTCTCCTTCGCCCTGCTGCAGGCCGAGCGGAGCGTGCTCCGTGCAGGTTAGTGTCCCGTGCCCAGGCCACGCTGGGCAGTGATGGCTGGTTTACTCACAGGTGCTGGCTGACCACAGGTCCTGCCGCCCCTCCTCCCAGTTGTGTTTGGTTGGGTCCTGACCAGGGCAGCTCTGCCTTTGAGCGCTGTGGAGCAGATCACCTTTAAACTGCCGCTCAGCTGGAGAGAATGAAGTCTACCTAAATCATTAAATCTCACTCTGGTGGCTGCAAGACTGGCATGCCGCAAATCCAATTATTCCTGAGAGGGTGAGACTGGTTTGTATGATGGATTTACTCACACAGAGTTGATAAATAGAGGTGAGGGGTCCTGTTTATCTGTGTTGGGGAGTTTTGTCTTGATGTGCTTTCCAGTCTGTCTGCACAGGACCTGACCTTTACAAGAGCAGCTGCCTGATGAAAAACAGCTTCTGGAAGGCTGTATGTGCGTGCGTGTGCGTGCGTGCGTGCGTGCGTGCGTGCGTGCGTGCGTGCGTGTGTGTGTGTGTGCACCTGTGTGTGTGTGTGTGTGTGTGTGTGTACGTGTACCTGTGTGTGTGTGTGTGTGTGTGTGTGCACAGTGTATATGATGTGTGTGTGTGTGTGTGTACGTGTACCTGTGTGTGTGTGTGTGTGTGTGTGTGTGTGTGTGTGTGTGTGTGTGTGTGTGTGTGTGTGTGTGTGTGTGTGTGTGTGTGAGTGTGTGTGTGTGTGTGTGTGTGTGTGTGTGTGTGTGTGTGAGGGGTAGCGTTTCCCCTCTCGCGGTGCATGTTACACCCCTCCCACAGCCCGCGGCTCTGACCCCACTCCTGTGCACTGCGACACCCCTCCCACAGCCCGCAACGCTGTCCAATTAAACCCCTGAACCTGTCAGAGCGACCCTTTCTCTGACCCACCTATCACTGTGGAGCAGACCGCTCTCCTTTCACTGTGACTTAACACACCCTTCTGTCAGTGCCAAACTGGGCAATTTATAAGTGTGTGTGTGTGTGTGTGTGTGTGTGTGTGTGTGTGTGTGTGTAAAAAAATGTAATGTCTAAATGCCTGTATGAAGATGATTTTATATTGTCATCAGGGTTCATTATAAAGAAGTAGAAAAATGTAGTGTCTAAATGCCTAATATGAAGATGATTTTTATATTGTCTGATACAAAGTATTAGGTAAAGCAGGGTCAGGTGCAGGTGAACGTGGTGCAGGTGAAGCAGGGTCAGGTGCAGGTGAACGTGGTGCAGGTGAGGCAGGGTCAGGTGCAGGTGAACGTGGTGCAGGTGAGGCAGGGTCAGGTGCAGGTGAACATGGTGCAGGTGAGGCAGGGGTCAGGTGCAGGTGAACATGGTGCAGGTGAAGCAGGGTCAGGTGCAGGTGAACGTGGTGCAGGCAGGTGCAGGTGAAGCGTGGTGCAGGTGGGTCAGGTGCAGGTGAACGTGGTGCAGGTGAAGCAGGGTCAGGTGCAGGTGAACGTGGTGCAGGTGAGGCAGGGTCAGGTGCAGGTGAACGTGGTGCAGGTGAGGCAGGGTCAGGTGCAGGTGAACGTGGTGCAGGTGAGGCAGGGTCAGGTGCAGGTGAGGCAGGGTCAGGTGCAGGTGAACGTGGTGCAGGTGCTTAAACAGGGGAGTCTGTTTTGTCTGAGCTCTGGTGTTTTATAGCCATCATAAATGGCACCATAAAGTTAGGCAGCGTGACCATCTCAGACGCTGTTATAGAGTCTCAGCCCTAAATCACTAATAAATGACATCTATTTCCACTGACTCCCACCCTCTGAAAACTACAGCTCTCATAAACAAAGCATGTCTGTTTCCAGCCCACTCCTCCACTCTGAAACCCTGCTCCCATCATGTCTCATATGCTCGGTGCTCGGCTTCTCCTGAGTTTCCCCGGAGACGCACCGCCTGCATTCCAGCAGCAGTGCTGTTTACGCAGTCTCCAAGCCATGGACAAACACCCTCAATTACATTACATCAATCAATGCAAAACGCATCATGTTATGATTTGTCATGTACATAATATAGATTTATGGATTTCATCAGATGAATAATCAGGGTTTAAAAATAGCTGTTTCATCTACTGTGTGTGTGCGCAGTACACAGCTGATACAATGCACAGTGTATAGCTGATACAGTTTATTACAGTGTATTTGAATAGACTGTGACATCAATATAAACACTATGTTTATGGATCAGTTTAAAACACAGAGGGAAAAGACATTAAAAGCCCTTATTTCCATTGTTTGTGACTCTGTCTGTTTTGTGACACAGTGAAAGATGTGGCCCGGTTGTGATCTCTATGTACAGCTTATGCCTCACTGGCCAGCCAGGATAGAGCTGGTCCACATTCCACATTACAAAAATCCATTATGTTGTGCTGGTGAATTTTTTATTTTTAAAAAAAGACAAAACACTTTCTTGGTTTTGTTGAGTTCTTTTTTTGGAGATATGAGAATATTTAGCTTGACATTGAAGGTGCATGTGGATGGTCTCTGAGAATGCAGCGTTCTGGCGCCCCGATAAGCAGAGCAGTGCAGAACTTGTTATAATAAACACAATATCGTAAATACAGCCTTGTAAATGTCACTCTGACTATCCTGCGCTGAAACTCACTTTTATCACAGGGTGATGTATGCTATCATAAACACACAGTAACTTTACTTTTGGATAAATTCAGTCAACTGTATAACTTTAAAATGGTTTATTTATGGGTTTATTTCTGTTTTGAAAGGCAGTGTCTCCCCTTTAGTGTTAAGATAATGGGTGAATTTGTCTGTATTGATTTCTTAGTCGAAATAAATGACGTTGGCGCTGAAGTCAGTAATTTATTGAATCACTGATGATTGTGGTTCTATGTATCGTATTGCTCAGGAATAATTTGCCTTATTCATTTCTGGCTCGATA
Organism: Albula goreensis; assembly: GCA_022829145.1. Classification (NCBI taxonomy): domain Eukaryota; kingdom Metazoa; phylum Chordata; class Actinopteri; order Albuliformes; family Albulidae; genus Albula; species Albula goreensis. The sequence continues at coordinate 1,141,835 of CM040749.1, forward strand.
TTAACGTGATTCTTTCCGTGACTCATTCACATGAATGATTCTCTTTGGCAAAATAATTCCCAGGCAAAGCATGCCTAAAATAATCTTTGGTGCTTTTGTATTTGATCAGACGGATTATTTTAAAGTTCTGTCTTTTTTGTTAATATAAAAATCGGATTTGAAGTATTAAGTAATCAATCTCTTTTGTGCGTCCCCATCAGTGAGTTTATTTGTAATCTGAAGTGATGGTAAATCATGGAGGGAAAAGCAGAATATGCATATGAAGGAATCAGAGCAGGTGCAGTGTAACGAGGTGGAGCTCGTACAGGTGCAGTGTAGGTGCAGTGTAATGAGGTGGAGCTCGTACAGGTGCAGTGTAACGAGGTGGAGCTCGTACAGGTGCAGTGTAATGAGGTGGAGCTTGTACAGGTGCAGTGTAACGAGGTGGAGCTCGTACAGGTGCAGTGTACAGGTGCAGTGTAATGAGGTGGAGCTAACGAGGTTCAGGTGCAGTGTAGCTCGTACAGGTGCGAGGTGGAGCTCGTACAGGTGCAGTGCAGTGTAACGAGGTGGAGCTTGTACAGGTGCAGTGTAACGAGGTGGAGCTCGTACAGGTGCAGTGTTCGTAGCTTCATGTTTACATGTCATGACTTATGTTGCATGCACTACTTGCATGCATTACAGATTTGATGTACTGACTCCCTTCACTCTGCTATAGTGACACCAAGGAGATGAAACTCGACCAAACGTGTGGAGGGCCCAGAGGAAAGAGACGGGACCCGGCTGCGAGTCCAGCAGAGAGGGACGGGACCCGGCTGCGGGTCCAGAGCATGGAGGCAGCGCTGCGGCGTCTTGAGTGAGAAGGTAAAGTGAGCACACGGGTAATGGTTGGATGCTCTCATTAATTGTACCACACAATTAAAAAGCTGGAATTAATGACTACACAGAGCCGTCCGTTCCCACCCTCCTCACTCTGCAGTGATTACTGTCATTACCATCATCACCGCCATCTCCGCTGCTAATAACAGTAAAACACACGAGCGCAAAGAGTGTAATTATTGTGTGATTATAATAACATGCATACGAACGGTGACTCTGTCATTATGATGCGGTTATGGACAGCGTGGGGTTGGGTGGGTGTCCCTGGTCCCTCAGGATGGGGGGAAGTGAACTGTACTGGATACTTTTGGGCTCTGGAGTCAGAAGTTTTTCATCCTTTCCATAAGGAAATTATTTTTTTATAATTAGAGAAAAATATGGACATGTGCTTCACTTATTCTTTTTTAGATTTTATGTAGTTACATCTTTTTCTTCCTCTCAATCTGTCTTCCTTTCCCATTCCTTCTCTCTCTCTCTCTCCCTCTTTCCCTCTCTCTCTTCTCTCTCTCTCTCTCTCTCTCGGTTCAATTCAATTTTCAATTCAGTTTGCTTTATCGGCATGACATAGGCTGTGTTGCCAAAGCAAATGGTTCAATTAATGTAATTTATAACAGGACAAACAAACAGGAACAAAACATCAATGAATAAAATGAATGACTATTAAGTAACATTTATACGTTTATTGTATTCCAGTACTGGTGACAGGTTGCTACATATAGAGCAGCCAGGGAGGCTGTGTGTCCTTCACCCAGTAAAACTGGTTATTTTCTCTCCACAGGGAGTGTTTCAAAATTTGGATGTATTCTTTCAAAGTTTTTGAAGAAGTCTGCAAATTTTTGAGTCATTTTCTCTCTCTCCTCTCTCCCTCTCCCTCTCCTCTCTCTCTCTCTCTCTCTCTCTCTCCTCTCTCTCTCTCTCCCTCCCTCTCTCTCCTCTGCCTCTCCCCCTCTCCCTGGGCTCAGTCTTGTGGGGTGTGTGGAGCTTGTGAGGGGGCGGTCTGATGGATTCCTGGGCTCAGTCTTGCGGGATGTGTGGAGCTTGTGAGGGGCGGTCTGATGGATGTAGTGCGCTGCTTTAATTATTGAGCACAGGTCTGTACCTGCATATTTAATGATGGGAGGGGCAGGTTGCTATTGTAATGCTGGGGCTCTCTGCTCCAGCCAATCAGCAGCTGTGTTAAACATGCTCATTCATTCTCATCCAATCAACCACTCTGCTGCTGTGACACTGGAGAGAACCGTGTGATACTCTGGCCAATTAGGAAGGAGACAATCACAGGCCAGTTATAGTGACAGTTACAGCTTTACATTGTGTGTAAAATGAAACAAGTAGCTCTTGAGCTAAAGACTCGTGAAAGCATAGCTATTTTCACCAGTAATTAATTAGATTTCTATGCTGAGAGACAAGGGGAGAATGTTTACACAGTGCTTCTCTGAAGTGCTCTGCGGAACGAGTGAGATGGGGCCAAAGGCATGGGAACGTAAAGCAGGCCTGCTGGAGCCCAGAGACATCCTGCTGGGTGTCAAACAGACATTATTCACACACAAGGAAAAACATGGCAACTAAAGCATTGTGTAAAACAGGGAATGAAAGCCAGGTGATTTTTTTTATTAGAAACCATTAAAAATCAAAAGATCAGTGCAGAAAGGCCATTTAAACAGGCGTTAAAAACAGGCAGATCAGTGCAGAAAGGCCATTACAGAAAAAGGCCGTTAAAAACAGGCAGATCAGTGCAGAAAGGCCATTACAGAAAAAGGCCGTTAAAAACAGGCAGATCCAGGGGGGGTTGCCCATCTTCCCAGGCAACATTTTGGTAACACTTTAAGATCAGCAAAAACCATTATGATGTTGACTGTCAATATGTGGAAATCTTCTTAATGATTATATATGAGATATTGATGTGTGTGTGAACGTTAGTTGATGCTGTGTGTGGCTGGAGACAGGCTGATCTGGGTAACACTGCTGAGCCAGTTCACAGTACACCTGCAATCAATCACCAGCTGTGACCAATCACAGTGCAGAGTCACATTCACAAACACATGAAGAAATGCATAAATCAACGGCAAATACACAATGACTAACAAATGGATCAGTAATGACTAAATCTGCTCAATAAGTTAAGTCTGCTTTTTTCAGACCCTGTTACTAGCATTTGTGGGCGGAGCAAATAGGCCATGTGGGATGATGAAAGCCTCAGGGGGCGGGGCTTGGGTAAGTGGTGAGGACAGGAAATGAGGCCCGTGTGAAACGCAGTGAAAGGTGAAAATGGAGGTCAGGGGAGCGCAGGAGGCAGGGGAGACGCTGAGCGCGTTTCCGTGTCAGAGCACAGAAAACGCTCCGCTCCCAGGGGAACGTGACAACACGCTTTTAACAGGCGGAAACGGACTGATTCTGAGAATATCTGCGGTGTGCTGTGATGTTCACTCACCTGGGAAAACGCACATTTGATTTGGTACGCATATAATCCATACAGTCACTGCAGCACAGCGAGTCAGACCTGATGCACAGCCACACCATCCTGCCCCATACTCCACTTACTGAATATAAGCTCTTAATTTGTGCCTGATTCTAATTCCCGTTCTCATGGCTCTGTGTATGAAATTAATGGCAGATGTATCTGGAGTGTGTGGTCTACATGTTCCATTAAAATGAATATGAAGATCTTTGTGTCCTGGGTCATTTTCCCCAGTGTGGTGGATACACCAGATGGTTATGTAAGGTGTGTGCATCGCTGAGGTCATGGGGAAGCATCAGGCCAGTCATCCTGGAACTTCCAGGTCACAAAATGGCGTCCTTTTCTATTTGTCATGATCATTTGCCAAACCCAGTGCAAGCTTGGACGGTGAACACAGACCTTAAACCGTGTTTCTGCGGCGTCCCGTGTGAGTGCTGATAAATCCGCTCTATCGGGTGCTCTAACTGCAGAGACGGGTCGGGGCCGGCCTCATTAAAAGCGTATTTCACAGCCTGGTGCTGCCAACAGCCCGCAGAAACCATGCGACGCAGGAGAGGAAGAGAGTTATGGCATGCTGCCGTCTGACATACATGACACGGCCGATATTCAGCTCATAAACTCACAAGCCTGGGCAGGATCTCTGCTATGCCCAGCATGACCACGTTAAACAGTGACCATGAGGGTCTGAGGGACTGACATTAAGGTCACAGTGAGGGAGAGCAGAGTGATGATCCAGCCCTGCTCTGAGAGGGGCAGAACAGGGAGGAGGGTCTGAGGGACTGACATGGAGCGGAGTGATGAGGTCACAATGCTGTAGAGGGACTGACATAGAGCAGAGTGATGAGGTCACAATGCCGTAGAGGGACTGACATAGAACGGAGTGATGAGGTCACAATGCCGTAGAGGGACTGACATAGAACGGTGTGATGAGGTCACAATGCCGTAGAGGGACTGACATAGAGCGGAGTGATGATGTCACAATGCCGTAGAGGGACTGACATAGAATGGTGTGATGATGTCACAATGCCGTAGATTGTAGATGTAAGACTTAATGGATAAGAGATCTGATTCTGCTTAAATCACAAAACAGTATTTATTTATGTGTTTATTTCCATCTCTTTGTTGTTGTTTTGATAATATATGATACAGAATATGAAATATGAAAATAAGCGCCCATTCCTGTCACTTCCTGCCTCCGTCCTCCTTTTCCACCACATCTCAATGAAGCAGTTATTTGTGTTACTGTGGCAGAATGGGATCCCACAGTGTTAGGTGAGCGTTTTCATAAGAGCGTGTTTTCCCTGCGCGAGGTTCATCCTCGCCCTCCCATCATGCACTGTGTAATTAGCATAACCACCAATGTCCAGGCCACATTAATGAGCTGAAAAACCTTACAGGCAGGTCTGTTACAAGAGCAACCCAGCTGAAATCACACGACAGAAGCACAAAGGGACATGTCCTTTATTTCCCTCAAATTCAGGTTGTTGGGGGACAATAAACAGACAGACATTGTTGAAAAAAACAGAACATAATCAAAAGAATAGAATTGGAAACATCACACTTTCTATTCTCCTTTCTTCTTAATTACACAACCCTGTGTGCTTAATTGTCCAATCAGAGCTCTGTGTATTTACCCAATCACAGCCCTGTGTGCTTAATTGTTCAATCACAGCCCTGTGTGTTTACCCAATCACAGCCCTGTGTTTAACTGTTGAACCACAGCCTGTATTTTATGACATTCTCCAATCCAGGACCACATGCTGTTTATACAGAGATTTAGCTCTGAGAAAGTGATCCTCTCATTGCCTCTGACAGAGAGATTCGCAGGGGAGCCGAAAGCACCGTCTCACCTCTGTATGCTCCTCTCTCTCTCACCAATTACACATTTTACTTTTCATCTCCTTCCAGAATGTGGAGCTCTCTAAAAATCTCTTCCTCACACATACTCACACATGCACACACGCACACACGTTATACAGACACATGCACACGTGCACACACACTCACACATACACATGCACACACACATAAATTACAAAGACACACGCATGCATGCATGCACACACACAGATGCGCGCGTGTGCACTCACACACACGCACACACAGAGACGCACTGATTTCCACTGTAGCCTTTCATCATTGGGCAGACAGGAGCAGGTAAATGATGTACTCAACAATCTGCATCATAACTGATATCTGAAAATATATGATGAGAAATATGATTATTGCACCTGATTATTCCACTATCTAGTTCCAGTCCCTAATTATAGTTTCCAAAGACCGTGTGAGGGGGGCCTGGCTGTTTCTCAGCGGAGTCGGTCCTTTGTTTGTTCTCCCAGTATTAGGATGTTGT
>CM040749.1:1150000-1160000 GCA_022829145.1 Albula goreensis
TGAAAGAGTGAGAGTGTTTGTTTCTGAGAGAGGCAGATTGGCAGTGTTGTTGTATTTTATTGTTTTACAGTAGTAAGCCGTTAGCTGTGACTGACTGACTGCCTCATTATCCATAGATTGATTTTCTTGCAGGCTTCACACAAAAATTCACTTTGCATCAAAACTTTGAAAGAACGCAAAATAAATGTGCTGAGAATGAGCTGCTCTGTAGCCATGGTAACCACCTCTTGGGGCTCTCTTACTTTATATTGACCCCGGAGTGTGGAGGATGACAGCTTCTGGCTGTATCTCTGAGCTACAGGGGCAGCACAGGGTGCGTGGCAACCTAGTTCTGTCACCCGGCAACCGCATCAGAAGCACCACATCCAGTCTCAGGATGCTGCTGGCTAAGGGTCTGGAGTCGCCCAGCTCCCCTCCAGAAGCTTCTCACACTCCTCTGTCCTGTAGGGGATAACATGAACATCAAAGCATATTGCACACATTTTTATCTCTGTCACCTAACATGTGCATTTGGAGAGCTCTTATTGCGCAGCACATTTCTTTCTTTCTTTTTTTTGCTTTGTTTTTACGCAACAACAGCAGTTATTTATGTCCAAATGAATGAGTGTGGCCAGAATGGATTGTGTTATACCATATTTATATAATCATAATGATGTATATAATACAATTTATAGCAACTTGTCACACCAAGTCTATTACAGGCAGGGAAGTGAAAGTTTTATAAAAATATAATGAACTCTTGCAGCCCTTGGAGTGAGCACACCTTGATTTCAAAGCTGAGTCTTCACACATGAATTGTTTTTTTTAAATACACTGCAAGCTGTCAGTTCATCTTCAGGCTGGTGTTGTACACTGCTTTCCACACAGGGACAAACACTTGCACTAACGCGGTCTTAATTAGATAAACACAATGAGCTCATTATCCAGTCGCAGATACAGAAATAACACACATTCTCTCACACTCACACCACAGCTACATTACACACATTGCATCACATGCTTACACTCTCAAACCTACAAACCACACACACACACACACACACACACACACACACACACACACACGCATGTGCGCTTCACCCCAACACAGGACCCTTATCACTGAGATGCATGCACTCATCCAGCGCAGGGTGCTGGATCTGATCCTGCAGACTTTGCTCCTGACTGAAGACCGTGGGCCACTCATCAGAATTTAGTGTCGCACTGGAGTGAGTCTGCACCCTGTCAGGCCCCTCTCACGTTGGGCTACCTTGGCTAATCTGATGCTCACAGTGCTGATGTTAAACCAATGAGAGACCCTACAGGGTACACGCACAACAGCCCTAGTTGCTAAGGAACAGAGGACAGAACCATACTTACTGAGCGCTAATTGGCCAAAACACCTGTCACTCCTCAGATCAGCAGCCCCCGAACAAACTGTCAAACTGTTGATTGGCTCAAAGGGATGTGGGAGACTTATGTGAGAGTTGGGAAGTGCACCTCAGGTAAACAGCAGTTGCATAACAAAGTTTTTCTCGGATGCTGCTCCTGTCAAAGTAAAAACCAAATGATAAAAACATTAAAGGGCCTGACAGGAAGCTGCCTCTGACCCGAGGAAGATAGAGGAAAGGAAAGATAGAGAGAGAGAGAGAGAGAGAGAGAGCAAAGCTGGGAGAGGTAGAAGAAGAAGGAGAGATCATATCGTCTTATGAAATCAAATCTCTGTAGGAGCTGTTTCACAGTGGAACACCAGGCACACAGCGAAATCGCATATCTGTGGGGTGTTTGAAACACAGCTAAAATGCCCAAGTCCACAAAGTCCTATTTGCAGTGGCATAGACAGCCTGCCTTTGTTTTGTGCCTGTGCACCTGAGATGGCAGGAGAATGTGCCGTTCCACTCCATCACCCTCCCCCGCCGAAGGCTGACGGAAGGCCTATGCGTACCTGAGTCTCAGGTGAACTGAAACCCCTGACGGACCAATCTAGATGCACCTGGAGCTCAGTCCCTCTCTCTGACAGCAAAGCCGTCTTTACGCGCGGGCAGGTCCAGCGAGACGGCCACAAAGCCGTTCCCATGGCGACTGGCTTTGTGCAGTGGTTTTATATAAATAAAGTTCTTTGAAATTTGACCTGATATTCAGCTCATTGAACATAGAAAAGTCCCAATAGAATAAGGTGAAAAGAGTTTTCATTTAATTCCCTGAATTTTAAATGGATTCGACCCCAGCCTTGATGTACAGTATAACAGAGTAGATCACAGCTGCGGTTTCTGCAGGAACGTTGTAAACGGCGCTGCCTTTCTTTCGCCATGGAGAGAGTTCTTCCCTTGGGTCTCCACTCAGTGCAGTGGGTCCAGAGCTGGTCACAGGTGCAAATGGACACCACAGAGTCATTTTGTGGTTCTGCGCCACCATTTTCACCGGTCTGGAGGTTCTGATACCGCTAACCTTTCCATCCTTTCATAATGCCGTGCCATGTTCCACTTTTTACAAAGTGTAAGAAAAAAATAATAATAAAAAGAGAGTAAGAAAACTCAAGAAGTCTAACCTGACTGAACAGGCCCCATCACTGTAACCTCTTCGATGGAAATGTACTTCAGCACGTCTGTGCAGAGTACAATATACTCCATTATGTCTGAGTGGAGAGTAATGTATACTCCATTGTGTCTGAGTGGAGAGTAATGTATACTCCAGTGTGTCTGTATGGAGAGTAATGTATACTCCATTGTGTCTGAGTGGAGAGTAATGTATACTCCAGTGTGTCTGTATGGAGAGTAATGTATACTCCATTGTGTCTGAGTGGAGAGTAATGTATACTCCATTGTGTCTGAGTGGAGAGTAATGTATACTCCAGTGTGTCTGTATGGAGAGTAATGTATACTCCATTGTGTCTGAGTGGAGTAATGTATACTCCAGCGTGTCTGCATACTCCATTGTGTCTGAGTGGAGAGTAATGTATACTCCATTGTCCATCCAGTGTGTCTGTAGTGGAGAGTAATGTATACTCCATTGTGTCTGTATGGAGAGTAATGTATACTCCATTGTGTCTGAGTGGAGAGTAATGCATACTCCAGTGTGTCTGAGTGGAGAGTAATGTATACTCCATTGTGTCCATTGTGTCTGCAGTGGAGAGTAATGTATACTCCAGTGTGTCTGTATGGAGAGTAATGTATACTCCATTGTGTCTGCATACTCCAGTGTGTGGAGAGTAATGCATACTCCAGTGTGTCTGTATGGAGAGTAATGTATCCATTGTGTCTGAGTGGTGAGTTGAGTTTCTGAATGGTTCTCCTCTGTAGATACTCAGGTGATAGACAGAGCAGAGGGAGCCGATCCCCCTGTAGCTGTCAGTCTGACACGCTTCAGGTGAGTTTACAGCCTGTAGCCTGTCCTCCCTCACTACATCTCCCACAATGCCTGTCTTTACCCTGTGTGTGTGTGTGTGTCTCACTGCTCTTTACCCTCTCCTGTGTGTGTGTGTGTGTGTGTGTGTGTCTCACTGCTCTTTACCCTCTCCTGTGTGTGTGTGTGTGTGTGTGTGTGTCTCACTGCTCTTTACCCTCTCCTGTGTGTGTGTGTCTCACTGCTCTTTACCCTCTCCTGTGTGTGTGTGTCTCACTGCTCTTTACCCTCTCCTGTGTGTGTCTCACTGCTCTTTACCCTCTCCTGTGTGTGTGTGTCTCACTGCTCTTTACCCTCTCCTGTGTGTGTGTGTGTGTGTGTCTCACTGCTCTTTACCCTCTCCTGTGTGTGTGTGTGTGTGTGTGTGTGTGTGTCTCACTGCTCTTTACCCTCTCCTGTGTGTGTGTGTGTGTGTGTGTCTCACTGCTCTTTACCCTCTCCTGTGTGTGTGTGTCTCACTGCTCTTTACCCTCTCCTGTGTGTGTGTGTGTGTGTCTCACTGCTCTTTACCCTCTCCTGTGTGTGTGTGTCTCACTGCTCTTTACCCTCTCCTGTGTGTGTGTGTGTGTGTGTGTGTGTGTCTCACTGCTCTTTACCCTCTCCTGTGTGTGTGTCTCACTGCTCTTTACCCTCTCCTGTGTGTGTGTGTGTGTGAGAGAGAGAGAGAGAGAGAGAGAGAGAGAGAGAGAGAGAGAGAGCATGTGTGAGTGTATGTTCGTGTGTGTGAGAGAGTGTGTGTGTGTGTGTGTGTGTGTGTATGAGTGAGTGAGGGTCTGTGTGTGTGTGTGTGTGTGAATGAGTGAGTTAGAGTGTGCTTGTGTGTGTGCGTGTATGAGTGAGTGAGAGTGTGCTTGTGCGTGTGTGCGCATGCGTGCGTGTGTGTTCATGCATGTGTGCGTGTATGAGTGAGTGAGGGTCTGTGTGTGTGTGAGTGTGTGTGTGTGTGTGTGTGCATGCATGCGTGCGTGCGTGTATGAGTGAGTGAAGGTGTGTGTGTGTGTGTGTGTGCATGTATGAGTGAGTGAGTGAGGGTGTGTGTGTGTGTGTGTGAATGAGTGAGTGAGAGTGTGCTTGTGTGTGTGCGTGTATGAGTGAGTGAGAGTGTGCTTGTGCGTGTGTGCGCATGCGTGCGTGTGTGTTCATGCATGTGTGTGTATGAGTGAGTGGTGTGTGTGTGAGAGTGTGTGTGTGTGTGTGTGTGCATGCATGCGTGCGTGCGTGTATGAGTGAGTGAAGGTGTGTGTGTGTGTGTGTGCATGTATGTGAGTGAGTGAGGTGTGTGTGTGTGTGTGTGTGTGTGAATGAGTGAGTGAGAGTGTGCTTGTGTGTGTGTGTGTGTGTGAGAGTGTGTGTGTGCGTGTATGAGTGAGTGAGAGTGTGCTTGTGTGTGTGTGCACGTGCGTGCGTGCGTGCGTGTGTGTATGAGTGAGTGAGGGTCTGTGTGTGTGAGAGTGTGTGTGTGTGTGCGTGTATGAGTGAGTGAGAGTGTGCTTGTGTGTGTGTGTGTGTGTGTGTATGAGTGAGTGAGGGTCTGTGTGTGTGTGAGAGTGTGTGTGTGTGCGTGTATGAGTGAGTGAGAGTGTGCTTGTGTGTGTGTGTGTGTGTGTGTGTGAGATGTTTTCCTGCAAAGCGAAGCAGCAGCAGGCTGGTGTTTCTGAAAGGAGTGAACTCTGGTCCTGTTTCAGTGCAGGGAATGAGAGTCTTCAATTAAATACGACTGATGGGCCCATCACTTCCATTACATTTGTAAAATACTGCTTTAAGAAATCACGCCAGGTTATTTGAAACTATTACTCCATCTCATTTTCCCCTGCTCTCCCGTGAATGAGCAGTTCATTTCCTGAGTGCCTGGCCATCTCTGTGCAGTTTAATAGCATATTGAAATAACACGCCACATCACCCACAAATACTGTGTTAATTATGACTGTGTGCTCCTCTTATTTTATGCTGATACAGCTGCCTGTCATCTACATGCACACGCATGCAGGAATTCACATGCACAAATGCATACACTCGCGAACACACACACACAAGCACACGCATGCACACACGCGCACACACATGTAGACATGGCTCTGAAAAAACATCTGAATGGCTTTATCTCATTGTGAGTGTGTTCATTGTGAGTGTGTGTTAGCTATGAGTGTGTTCATTGTGAGTGTGCATTAGCTATGAGTGTGTTCATTGTGAATGTGCGTTAGCTATGAGTGTGTTCATTGTGAGTGTGCGTTAGCTATGAGTGTGTTCATTGTGAATGTGCGTTAGCTATGAGTGTGTTCATTGTGAGTGTGCGTTAGCTATGAGTGTGTTCATTGTGAATGTGCGTTAGCTATGAGTGTGTTCATTGTGAGTGTGCGTTAGCTATGAGTGTGTTCATTGTGAATGTGCATTAGCTATGAGTGTGTTCATTGTGAATGTGCATTAGCTATGAGTGTGTTCATTGTGAATGTGCGTTAGCTATGAGTGTGTTCATTGTGAGTGTGCGTTAGCTATGAGTGTGTTCATTGTGAATGTGCGTTAGCTATGAGTGTGTTCATTGTGAGTGTGCGTTAGCTATGAGTGTGTTCATTGTGAATGTGCATTAGCTATGAGTGTGTTCATTGAGTGTGTTCATTGTGAGTGTGCGTTAGCTATGAGTGTGTTCATTGTGAATGTGCGTTAGCTATGAGTGTGTTCATTGTGAATGTGCATTAGCTGTGAGTGTGTTCATTGTGAGTGTGCGTTAGCTATGAGTGTGTTCATTGTGAAATGCTATGAGTGTGTTCATTGTGAATGCGTTAGCTATGAGTGTGTTCATTGTGAGTGTGCGTTAGCTATGAGTGTGTTCATTGTGAGTGTGCGTTAGCTATGAGTGTGTTCATTGTGAGTGTGCGTTAGCTATGAGTGTGTTCATTGTGAATGTGCGTTAGCTATGAGTGCCTTTCAGGCCTTCACCCCATTGGAATCTGAAGTGTGACATCATTTTAAAAGTCAGCCTGCTCTCACGCACAGAACACCCACACACACAACCCTGCAGCCATTGTCCTGACTGGAGATCCAGTGTGCTCCTGTGCTGTTGTCCAGTGCTCGGTTTCATTAGCAGGTTGTAGCCTCTGACTGGAGACTGGAGATCCTGTGACTGGAGATCTGGTGTTTGGCTTCATTAGCAGGTTTAGCCTAGCATCCTGACTGGAGATCCAGTGCGTCCTGACTGTCCTGAGATCTGGTGTTTTTGACTTCGTTTGGCTTAAGCAGGTTGTAGCCTAGCATCCTGACTGGAGATCCAGTGCTGGAGATCTGGTGTTTGGCTTCATGAGCAGGTTGTAGCCTAGCATCCTGACTGGAGATCCAGTGCTCGGCTTCATGAGCAGGTTGTAGCCTAGCGTCCTGACTGGAGATCCGGTGCTCGGCTTCATTAGCAGGTTGTAGCCTAGCGTCCTGACTGGAGATCTGGTGTTTTGCTTCATTAGCAGGTTGTAGCCTAGCATCCTGACTGGAGATCCTGTGCTGGAGATCTGGTGTTTTGCTTCATTAAGCAGGTCCTGACTGGAGAGCCTAGCATCCTGACTGGAGATCCAGTGCTCGGCTTCATTAGCAGGTTGTAGCCTAGCGTCCTGACTGGAGATCCGGTGCTCGGCTTCATGAGCAGGTTGTAGCCTAGCATCCTGACTGGAGATCCTGTGCTCGGCTTCATAAGCAGGTTGTAGCCTAGCGTCCTGACTGGAGATCCAGTGCTCGGCTTCATTAGCAGGTTGTAGCCTAGCGTCCTGACTGGAGATCTAGTGTTTGGCTTCATTAGCAGGTTGTAGCCTTGCATTCTGACTGGAGATCCTGTGCTCAGCTTCATTAGCAGGTTAGTGTCTGTCTGCAGAGCCAGCCTGAATCAGTGCACTAGCAAACTGTTACCAAACCCCTCTAGCATTGTGAAAATTATGAAACATTTACTTTTATGTGGAATAATTCAGTTAAGATCTTCAGTGAAACTTCCTGCTTTGTTTTTAATGTTTTCCTACTTTCCTCTGAAGGCCAAATATGAGTTGATTGCTCTGTAAAAGTTTGTCAGAGACGTGTTTCTAACATAAAGGGACAAAAGCACCAGCATAAAAACAAGCACTTAGCTGTAATGTGTGCGCTTTTGGAATAGTGATTCTCTGTTATAATCACAGTAATGGAAAAGCAGCGTCTCTTCATGGAAGCTCATTTATCTTGATTTTGAACACACACACTGCATAGCCACATCCAGAGTCCCCTCATTTCTGCCTGTTAACAAACTCTATAGGCTTTCATTTAAATTTCAGAGTGCTGTAAATCTAATTAATAAAGTTGTTTTCAAAGCGAATAAATATAATCAACTGCAGCATGTTACAGAGGTTACAGATTACTGGGGGCCAAGCAGCGAAGCTTAAAGAAATTTAGCATACTGATCGGGACAGTCCCCTGACTCTTTTCACCAAGTTTCCTGTCTGTGCCTGGAGTACTCTTTGCGCCACCAATAGGTCATATTTGGAGGTGTGTTTACACACTTAACTTTTGAACCATATGCCCAAAAATAAATGTGGCACTATTAGACTACCTGGATCAAGCTGAGTTCAATGTCAATTTTCCAGCCATACTGAATTTTTTGAAAAAGTTTAAATATCCGTCACAGTCCAACAATTTTGTTTAATCTTCCCCAAAATGGGCAGAGATGATCTTCAGACCAAGCCTCAAAAAACTGTCAGATGGATTTTTGATTTTCATAACTGTCTGTTCATTACAGTCAATAAAAATCAGAGGTGAAGCCACCAAACAGGAAGTGAGGTCATATCTGAGCAACTCTTTGATGCATTGACACCAAACGTGTTATATGGATTCGGAACCCTATTCTGAGGATGTCTAAAAACATTTGTGTCATTTGACCACCGGGGGGCGCTGCAATAAACAAAAATGTGCTTTGGCTAATAACTGTTGTTGTGTTTGTCTTAAAGTAATTCCCGTGTCTTTGGTCAACTTTGTCAACTGGCATAAAACTGCCTATCGGTGCTTTTAACATGATCAGATCAACGCTTTTAACATGATCAGATCAAGCTCCCCTAGCGACTCTACCCTGCTGGACTGCCTGGCCCCTTCATGGCTGCTTGCAGCTATATTTGCTGTTGTTGCTGCTATTGGCATCAGAAGTAGTAGCACGAGTCATAATATGCTTTGGGTTACGTATATTTTTGTTTTGCTGCTCCTTTTAATTGAATTTAAGTCTTGATTAAATGAGAATGAAAGTAGGAACTGTGCCAAAGGTTAAAATGATAAGCATCAGATCAAATGAAAAGCTAATCTGATGTAATAGGCAGGAATCTCGGCTCATTTGGATGTGATTAACATTTAAAGAGCCTCGCAACAGGGCTCTCAGAGACAGGACAGACTCTGCTGTGCCATGCCATGTTTTTATCTAAAATGCAGCGCAAGAGGGGCACATTAGTCTCAGACTGGCATCAGTGTGGAGAGACAGAATTCAGCTGAGCCGGTTCTACTTTAATGGAGTCAAATGAGGTGAAGCAAAGCTTAATCTCCTTACACACACACACATTTACACACACATACAGACACGAACATGTACAAATACTCTCACACACACATTTATATGCAAACACCCACACACACACAAAACTACAAACATCTGTATAACTCCAGTATACAATAACAATAACACAACAACAAAACTACAAAGAAACTGCAATATTACATCAGTATATAATCAACACCAGCAGAACAGCAAACACCGGTACACCAAACACAAAACCAATAAACCACAAAGACATCGGTGCACCAAGAAAGCACACAGAAGCAGCGGTGGTGCGGTTTGTCTGCCCATCACTGCGCTGTGCTGAGAGAGCAGCGTCACCACAGAGACTGAGAAACACTTCCCACTTCTGGTCCTGCCACTCGTATTGATCCAAACTAATCACCCAGAGCCCAGAGCGGCCATTCCTCTCTCCACGGGAGCGGGGGAATGTGTCACAGCGTTTACAGCGCGCTATCCATCTGACAGCTGATGAGCTAACCCGTTTCTGAGGAAACAGCGGCGTACTCGCGGCGCGGCTGGTGTCTGAGAGGCTGGCGTTTGTCATGCTTTATCTGCAGGATGGGTCATCTGTTCAGTGTGACAGGGAAAGTGAGTTTGCAACTTTGTCCCTTTTTTTAAAAAAAAAAAAGAAAAACGGAAAGAAACTTTTTTTTTCTTTGCGTTGCTGAATAAATTCAGATCCAGTCATCAGCTTACTGATGGTGTACCATGATAAAGCACAGCCAATCAGGAGCATTCTTCAGCTCCCAAGGGAAAGCACAGCCAATCAGGAGCATTCTTCAGCTCCCATGTGACAAATAGTCATCCAGAGGCGGGGCCTGTGAGCCGGCAGGCAAGGGCGGTGGGTCACTACCCACAAGGCTATGGGCGGTGTTCACCTTTGAGTGGTTTATCCTTTGCCGACATTCTTATACAGAGTAATATGTATCACCAGCTATTTTTATACAGACTATTTATATGGATGGATATTCATGAAGCAATTTCAGAACCTTGCTCAAGGGCACAGTAGCACTTCCCCACCTGGGAATCAAACCTGCAACCTCTGAGTAACAAGCCCAGCCACACAACCTCTATAGCTTC
>CM040749.1:1165000-1202500 GCA_022829145.1 Albula goreensis
ACCCAATATCACTAACACACACACACACACACATGCAAGACCCAATATCACTAACACACACAAACACACATGCAAGACCCAATATTACTAACACACACACATGCAAGACCCAATATCACTAACACACACACACACACACATGCAAGACCCAATATCACTAACACACACACACACACATGCAAGACCCAATATTACTAACACACACACATGCAAGACCCAATATCACTAACACACACACACACACATGCAAGACCCAATATCACTAACACACACACACACACACATGCAAGACCCAATATTACTAACACACACACATGCAAGACCCAATATCACTAACACACACACACACACACACATGCAAGACCCAATATCACAAGTGCACACACACTAGAGTGAGTGTCTGAGATAGGGATCAAAGGGCTCAGGACTTTTGTTGCTCTTTAAAGTTTGACAATTACTCATCAACACGAGAGAAACCCCCCGCTGCTCTCCTGTTTTCATGTCTATTTGCTTATTCCAGAGAAATCCTCTGAATGATCCACCTGACTACAGTTAGCAGTCACATCATCTGTATTTAGTTTATCCATCAAAATGGATAAAAGTCTATGAGCAACTTCCCGGAACATGAACTAGCTCCAGTAAACAGTGGAACTCTCCAGAAAGACCATGTGCTCTGGAGCTTCACTGCCAAAATGTTCCATGGAACATTCTCCTTGACCAAAAAAAAGTGTAATAATATCTTGAACCATTTCAACCCGAACCCCAGACAATCATCCATCATACCACAGCCCAAAAAGAAATGTTATAAAACGGCTGGATGGAGAAATGGAGAGAGGGTTGAAGAGGTGTAGACTGAGTTGGTAGCATGGGCAAGGGGGGGGCGGGCGGGGGGGTCCACGCTGCACTCATATCAAACATGTTTCCACATGCTAAGGGTCTGTCGCCTTGCACGCTCATAAATATTATATTAAAATTATGAACACACGGGCCTTGATCCTGCCGCCTGCCTGCTCTAATCTGAGGGGCCATCTGCATGTGGGAGAGAAGGCTCCACACGAGCTCATCTCTGACTCTCTCACACACTCAAAGGGCGCATATTACCCATTTTACACTCATACACACGATTACAGTCTCATCAACACCACATGTCCACATGGTACAGTGAGGAGTGTTTGGGGACACTACATGTTTGGGACACTGTGGTGTTTGGGGACACTACATGTTTGGGACACTGTGGTGTTTGGGGACAGGGACGCTGCACTATCTACAGCTTCAGTCCCGTGAGATCCACATTCAGCCCAGAAAGTTACTGACTGAGAGAGGAGACCGGAAACAGAGAGGGAAAAGAGAGGAGGAGACAGGTCGAGAGAAATGGATGAATGAAATCTCAGACACAAAGCGAACAATAGCGGCAGACAGCAGGGTGGAGGGTCGATAAAGAAATGGCAGCATTCCTTTCAGTCTCGCTCAGGCAGTGTGGTCGAGGTCAGCAATCACCCAGCGTCACTTTTCAAACCACACAAACAAACAAAACTAAAACCTTACAACATTTATTTATAAATCAAACTGTAGGACAAACACGAACGTGTAAATTTCAGCATGTGAAGTTCCCTTCTGAGGTGGAAGGGGACATTTTGAGCGAGACTCATTTGGAATCTAAATAAATGTAAACGCTGTTTGTTTCCCTCCCTGAACACAGTTTGGCTAATTCAGCAAATCAAACCAAAATGAAAGAAAAAAGACAGGATGTAAGGGGAAAAGGGAGAAGAATACTAAAACACCACTGGAATCCTGGCCTTACATCTCCTTCTGAATTTTAAAATGTGAGGACCGAAATTCTGAGTAAATAAAACATGAACACCTGCACAGTTCTGAGGTCTTGCAGTGAAACACATTGGGTTCACATGCTGGGAAGAGAGCGAGCGGCTTCGGCTCTGCTCCTTCACTGCTATCAAAGCCCGGAACAGTCCGCCCCATCATGTCCTAGAAACAGACTCCCTCTGAATGTGTAAGTCCAGCTTAACGCAGCGCAGGAAAGGAAATAAGTACCACTGCGCTTTCACTGCCCTGAGGTCCATCCGCTCCTGAGGCTCTCCTCTCGGAGTAACTGTACGTGACAGTAGTCGTGCTCCAGGAAACCCGAGTGTGCTTGGCTTCTGAGTCTGTTCCACCGTCACGAGGAAAGCCGCAGCCCCACGGCTTCTCCTAGAGCAGCGCCACACTGATCACACCCATTTCCAACAGCTGCTTTGAATGATGTTATCATATCGTTTCATATCCCCAGGTTACGATGTGATATTTTCAGCAGATTTGTTCACTTATGTATTGTTTCAAATAAAGGAAAAGAGAATGTAAATATTTAATTCAACAGTTACATTTTTGAAAAGGTGGAATGGTAAGTTGCAGATAGTACAGGACACCTTTCAAATGAAAGTGTTTCTTTTTTCCAACTTGAACAATGTCGGGCCTCGTAAATGATTTAGCTCATGATTTCAGTAGAGCAGGGTTCTCCTTCTGAGCTCTTTGACAAATGAGTGCAGCATGTTCAACTGTTAGTCTGATGTTTTCATCAAACAAAACCAACTGGCCAACTGCACAACAGGACCAATACTGTCTGTTAAATTCAATGCAGTACAGCAACAGTGACAGATATTGTAGTCCATCTGTTGAACTATGAACTGTGAGTTCTCCAATATGTGCTCATTGGAGGCTGGAAAACAAACCGTCACGCCCAGAACACAGAGCGAACACAGGTTCTATATCAGGTTAATTCCCCCTCTCCCCTTCCCCCTCAGGCTGTGTCTGACAGACAGCAAAGCTGACTTGAACCTGTTTTTTCCCATGTCTAATTCTGATCAGATCTCTTCTTTGAGGTCTAAAACGTAGTCACACAGATCCAGATCCTGTTTGGGTATCTTAAATTCCATGCAGCTCCCATTTCTGCCCGTGTGACTTCTGTCTGGCTGATCAAAATCAGGTTTTCTTTTTCTCTCAAGTGTTTTTGTAATTTCCATGCAACACAGTATTTATTAACATCATCACTTCTTGCAGAAAACAGCGATCAGCGCAGAGATTTAAGCAAATGATCACAAGCGCGTAATTTGTCTGAACGCATCAATCTTATCTGTTCTCAAGTACAGTCTGCAGATTCAGGTTAATTTACACTATGATGAGGTTAACTGTTAGCATGATAATCTGCCACTGCAGGTCATTATATCATAATTATAATAGTTAAGATTAATATTATATAATTAATGTTTTCATTGCAGCTGTGAAAAAAATCTGACTGCAAAAACCCTTCAAATTTATATTCACAGTGATTAAATGTTCTTGATCCAATTAAAGGTAGCTCGATGCTGAAATCTTTCTGTCATTTAAATAGGATGCATGTGAATTTTTATGTTAAAAAGAGTGAAGGGGTTCTTTTTCTTGAAGATTTACCCATGGAGCTTTTCTTTCAGTCTTACTCCAGTAGCTTCCAGAATGAGTGTTTTTCTATCTGCTCCAGTAACTCACACTTGAGTGGGTTCTTATGCGCCCTTTCTGCCACTGCGGCACACTGCCGATTAATTACTGCCTGTGTGAGCTCAATGTGATCTCGTTAGCATGCCCTCTTACCCCTGGTTGTGATGCAGTCTCTGTCTCTCTCTCTTTTATGGAGCTTTAATAAGCACCCTGCGTCTGATTGGCCCAGGCAGGTCAGCTGACCGGTGTCTTCCTGCCCCAGAGGTCAGTAGGAGAGGACGCATGTTAAAAACACTCAGATGAACTCCTGAATCGTCTCTTTCTCATTCAGCGTTTGAATTATGTAGATGTTAGCTTTGCCCACTGACATAATTATGTTGATAATAATAACGATAATTGTGCTCATCATCATTATGATTATTATGATTATCAGAGTTATGGCTGGGATTGCCTGAGTGTTCTCGTGAGCAGGGTGTCATCGCTGGCGATCAGAAACCTCAGAGTCGCCCTGGGGTTCAGTCTCAGGGTTCAGTATCAGTGTTCAGCTCCGGCTGCTGGACAAATAAAATGTAGGCCATATTTCCCAAGAAAAAGATTAATTTCTATAAATTAAAATTAAGTTCTATAAATATTTAATCATTTAATTGCACTAAACTATGTATTGTAATTGTATTCTTTATTATTTTTAAATTTTTCTATTTTATTTTTATCAAGCTTTCATCAGCAGCAGGCACCGGAGCAGCACAGTGATGGTGTGAGTCAGTGTGATCTCAGAGAAACATGCTCCTCAGGGACAAACTCTAACAGTGCAGTCATTTAGCGGATGCTTTTATCCAAACCCACTCACAGCTGATTAGGCTAACCAAGGGCCAATCGCCCCTGGGAGCAATGTGGAGTCAAGGGCCTGACTCAAGGGTCCAACAGCAATGGCGATCTTGCTGTGCCTACTGTCACTCACTCATTCATCTGTTCATTACCTGTGTGAAACACTCACACACACCTCTCTAACCGGCTCTAAAACCCGCTAAAACCCTGTCTGTTTGTGCTGCTAAACCAACAGCGCTGCACACTCCACCTCGTAAAACCCTCTCTGCACAGGATCAAATAAAAACGCTCCATTACCCAAATCCATTTAAACATCCCAACACGTCAGAACTGTGGAAGCAATCGCACAGGTAATCACCTCACACTGCCTGTAAGAAAAAATAAACTCTCTGTCAGCCCCGAGGAAAACACTGAGGATAAATAAAGGGGTTTCACTCAGCAGAGAGTTGGGATTGTCTCAGAGGGGTGGGGTTTGGGGTGGAGGGTTGGGGTTTGGGGTGGAAGGGATGGGGTTTGGCTCTGAAGAGGGTGAGGTTTGGATTGGAGGGGTGGGGTTTGGCTCTGAAGAGGGTGAGGTTTGGGGTGGAGGGGTGGGGTTTGGCTCAGGGTTGGGGTTTGGGGTGGAGGGGTGGGGTTTGGCTCAGGGGTTGGGGTTTGGGGTGGAGGGGTGGGGTTTGGCTCAGGGTTGGGGTTTGGGGTGGAGGGGTGGGGTTTGGCTCAGGGTTGGGGTTTGGGGTGGAGGGGTGGGGTTTGGCTCAGGGTTGGGGTTTGGCTGAGGGGTGGGGTTTGGGGTGGAGGGGTGGGGTTTGGCTCAGGGGTGGGGTTTGGGGTGGAGGGGTGGGGTTTGGCTCTGAAGAGGGTGAGTT
Source organism: Albula goreensis (assembly GCA_022829145.1). NCBI lineage: Eukaryota > Metazoa > Chordata > Actinopteri > Albuliformes > Albulidae > Albula > Albula goreensis. Next base: position 1,170,157 of record CM040749.1, read on the forward strand.
TTGGGGTGGAGGGGTGGGGTTTGGCTCTGAAGAGGGTGAGGTTTGGGGTGAAGGGGTGGGGTTTGGCTCAGGGGTGGGGTTTGGGGTGGAGGGGTGGGGTTTGGCTCAGGGGTGGGATTTGGGGTGGAGGGGTGGGGTTTGGCTCAGGGTTGGGGTTTGGGGTGGAGGGGTGGGGTTTGGCTCAGGGGTGGGGTTTGGGATGGAGGGTGGGGTTTGGCTCAGGGGGGTTTGGGGTTTGGGGTGGAGGGGTGGGGTTTGGCTGAGGGGGGGGTTTGGCTCTGAAGGAGGGTGGTTTTGGGGTGGAGGGTGGGTTTGGGGTGAGGTTTGGGGTGGGGTTTGGGGTTTGGGGGGTGGGGTTTGGGTGGGGGTGGGGTTTGGCTGAGGGGTGGGGGGGTGGGGTTTGGGGGGTGGGGTTGGGGGGTGGGGGTGGGGTTTGGCTCTGAAGGGTGAGTTTTGGGGTGGAGGGGTGGGGTTTGGCTCTGGGGTGGGGTTTGGAGGTTTGGGGTGAAGGGGTGGGGTTTGGCTCAGGGTGGGATTTGGGGTGGAGGGGTGGGGTTTGGCTCAGGGTTGGGGTTTGGGGTGGGGTGGGGTTTGGGGTGGAGGGGGGGGGGTTTGGCTCAGGGTTGGGGTTTGGGGTGGAGGGGTGGGGTTTGGCTCAGGGTTGGGGTTTGGGGTGGAGGGTGGGGTTTGGTGGGTTGGGGTTTGGGTTTGGCTCAGGGGTGAGGTTTGGGGTGGAAGGGGTGGGGTTTGGCTCAGGGTGGGGTTTGGGGTGAGGGTGGGGTGGGGTTTGGCTCAGGGGTGGGATTTGGGGTGGAGGGGTGGGGTTTGGCTCAGGGTTGGGGTTTGGGGTGGAGGGGTGGGGTTTGGCTCAGGGGTGGGGTTTGGGGTGGAGGGGTTTGGGGTTTGGCTCAGGGTTGGGGTTTGGGGTGGAGGGTGGGGTTTGGCTCAGGGTTGGGGTTTGGGGTGGAGGGGTGGGGTTTGGGGGGTTTGGCTCAGGGTTGGGGTTTGGGGTGGAGGGGTGGGGTTTGGGGGTTGGGGTTTGGGGTGGAGGGGTGGCTCAGGGGTTTGGCTCAGGGTTGGGGTTTGGGGTGGGGTTTGGCTCAGGGTGGGGTTTGGGGTGGAGGGGTTTGGCTCAGGGTTGGGGTTTGGGGTGGAGGGGTGGGGTTTGGCTCAGGGTTGGGGTTTGGGGTGGGGTTTGGGGTTTGGGGTGGAGGCTCAGGGTTGGGGTTTGGGGTTTGGGTTTCAGGGTGGGGTTTGGGGTGGGGGTTTGGGGTGGGGGGGTGGGGTGGAGGGGGGTTTGGCTCAGGGGTGGGGTTTGGGGGGGTTTGGGGGTGGGGTGGAGGGTGGGGTTTGGCTCAGGGTTGGGGTTTGGGGTGGAGGGTGGGGTTTGGCTCAGGGGTTGGGGTTTGGGGTGGAGGGTGGGGTTTGGCTCAGGGGTGGGGTTTGGGGTGGAGGGGTGGGGTTTGGCTCAGGGTTGGGGCTCAGGGTTGGGGTTTTTGGGGTGGAGGGGTGGGGTTTGGCTCAGGGGTGGGGTTTGGGGTGGGGGGGTGGGGTTTGGGGTGGAGGGGTGGGGGTTTGGCTCAGGGGTGGGGTTTGGGGTGGAGGGGTGGGGTTTGGGGTGGCCTATATCAGGAGGATCTGCAGATCTGGGTTTTCCATCAACAGTGACTGACAGGGCCATCCCCGTTCCACTCCCTGCTCCATCAGAGCCGTCAATCACAGCCTTCATTCAGCTCTAAATGCAGCAGTATCCTACTGCACAGTATCCTACTGCTTCTGACAGTTTAATCAAGATCCCCCTCTTATCTGAGGCGGCAGATAATGAAGTGAGCAGAAATAATGTGTTAGCGTGGGCAAGCTCTGAGGAGGGACGTTGACTGTGTGTGTGTGTTTGTGTGTGTGTGAGTGTGTGTGAGTTTGTGTGTGTGTCTGGTTGTGTGGGTTACAGCAGTGGAAGAGGTTTTAGTGTTTAGCATTAGTTTTGATCTCAGGCTGGAAGTGTAAGGTCTGGCATTTCCTTGTGAATCTGTTGTGTTTTATGTCACCCAAGCTGCTCCGGTGCAGTGTGAGCTGCTCTCTCATAAACCGCTCTTAAAATACGATGCGTCTCTTTGCTAATTTGGGTAATGCTACCAACTGCAGAACCGCTTGATTGATTCTCTTCTCTGCCTGAATTGTTTTGGAAACACACTGCCAGGATGGCGGGCTCAGTCGCCGTTCCCAGTGACAGTAACGCTCAGCCGTTTTGTGAAGAGCCTCACACTAATAAACTCCACTGATTTATCTCCAGCTCTTTTATCTTCTCTGCATTGTGAAACTGCTTTGAGACTCATTTCAGCTGTGAATCAGGGGCTGCTCCAGTCAGCACGTTTCTAGGGCTGTAGTAAATTAAAAATGTAGTGTGTGAATCAGAGATTGTCTCCAAGAAGGAGAAGGGACCACTAATAACCACACCGGTCTGTGATCAAATGCTTTTATGGTCAGTGTTGTTTTTTTTAATTTGTATCCTCGCTGAAAGAGGTTGTAATTTTATTTTATACAGACCCTCTGCACTATAAATCCTTTATAAAACTCGAAAACGCAGTCCGTTTCTGATGGTGTCTCATTGTACATTATGATGTACACAACGGCATGCTGGGATACAAACTGCTTGGAGCGTAGCCCTGGGCAACAGCAGAATGGCTTTCGGTGAAAGAAAAACGTTATTACGCACTCCTTACATCACTGAACACGAGGAGGAGGCAAGCTGAAATGTGAGCCCAGCTTACAGTCTGTGGATGAGACGCATTAGCACAGTGGCAGCTGATTGGTCATACTGATCAGCAAAGCTGCTGCTGATTGGTCACACTGATCAGCAAAGCTGCAGCTGATTGGTCATGCACGGTATTTAGCTTTGGGTCTGGTTAACTTACCATTTGTGCCGAGATATAACAATAACATCAACATAAAATACACAATGGCCATAATATATAACCAGGATTATATTTTTAAAAAGCTATAAAGGACCTTGGATATTCTACCTGCGTGTCTAAACGAAGAAGAAAAAAGCAAGATCTCGCTGAAACAAATAGAGAGAAACTACTGGGATAGAAAATGTAAACTTATTACATCTGGTGTCTGTTATTGAGATGCAGTGGAACCAATGAGGAAAGGAGAGAGAGCTAGGGTTACAGTAAGCTATTACTTTATAGTACATAAAATGTTATCGTACTACAGTATATTCTGATGTATATATTCTTCTTTCTTTATTTTTTCTCTGTTTATTTCTATTGCTATTCCATTATGTTTGGCTTATCGCAAATTTCTCTGCCATTATTATGCCTTATATGTTTTCAGCCATGATAAATGTACTATTGGCTGAATCACACAAGGCCACAGACCAATCAGATCCCCACACTGAGCTCCCGATTCCCCTGTGACCGGGCAGCCATGCTGGGAGGACCTGCAGTCATGGGCTATGCTGTTTCTGTGTGTGTGTGTGTGCGTGCGTGCGTTACTCTGGTCTCCTCCCTGCTGTTTCTCTGTGTGTGTGTGTGTGCGTTACTCTGGTCTCCTCCCTGCTGTTTCTCTGTGTGTATGTGCGTTACTCTGGTCTCCTCACTGCTGTTTCTCTGTGTGTGTGTGCGTTACTCTGGTCTCCTCCCTGCTGTTTCTCTGTGTGTGTGTTACTCTGGTCTCCTCCCTGCTGTTTCTCTGTGTGTGTGTGCGTTACTCTGGTCTCCTCCCTGCTGTTTCTCTGTGTGTATGTGTGCGTTACTCTGGTCTCCTCCCTGCTGTTTCTGTGTGTGTGTGTGTGTGTGTGTTACTCTGGTCTCCTCCCTGCTGTTTCTGTGTGTGTGTGTGCGTTACTCTGGTCTCCTCACTGCTGTTTCTCTGTGTGTATGTGCGTTACTCTGGTCTCCTCCCTGCTGTTTCTCTGTGTGTATGTGCGTTACTCTGGTCTCCTCCCTGCTGTTTCTCTGTGTGTGTGTGCGTTACTCTGGTCTCCTCCCTGCTGTTTCTCTGTGTGTATGTGCGTTACTCTGGTCTCCTCCCTGCTGTTTCTCTGTGTGTATGTGCGTTACTCTGGTCTCCTCCCTGCTGTTTCTCTGTGTGTGTGTGCGTTACTCTGGTCTCCGCCCTGCTGCTTCTGTGTGTGTGTGTGTGTGTGTGTGTGTGTGTGTGTGTGTGTGTGCGTTACTCTGGTCTCCTCCATGCTGTTTCTCTGTGTGTGTGCGTTACTCTGGTCTCCTCCATGCTGTTTCTCTGTGTGTGTGTGCGTCACTCTGGTCTCCTCCCTGCTGTTTCTCTGTGTGTGCGTGCGTTACTCTGGTCTCCTCCCTGCTGTTTCTCTGTGTGTGTGTGCGTTACTCTGGTCTCCTCCCTGCTGCTTCTTGTGTGTGTGTGTGTGTGTGTGTGCGTTACTCTGGTCTCCTCCCTGCTGTTTCTCTGTGTGTATGTGCGTTACTCTGGTCTCCTCCCTGCTGTTTCTCTGTGTGTGTGCGCGTTACTCTGGTCTCCTCCCTGCTGTTTCTCTATGTGTGTGTGCGTTACTCTGGTCTCCTCCCTGCTCTTTCTCTGTGTGTATGTGCGTTACTCTGGTCTCCTCCCTGCTGTTTCTCTGTGTGTGTGTGTGCGTTACTCTGGTCTCCTCCCTGCTGCTTCTGTGTGTGTGTGTGTGTGTGTGTGTGCGCGTTACTCTGGTCTCCTCCCTACTGTTTCTCTGTGTGTATGTGCGTTACTCTGGTCTCCTCCCTGCTGTTTCTCTGTGTGTGTTTGTGTCACTCTGGTCTCCTCCCTGCCTTTTCTCTGTGTGTGCGTGCGTTACTCTGGTCTCCTCCCTGCTGTTTCTCTGTGTGTGTGTGTGTTACTCTGGTCTCCTCCCTGCTGCTTCTGTGTGTGTGTGTGTGTGTGTGTGTGTGTGCGTTACTCTGGTCTCCTCCCTGTTGTTTCTCTGTGTGTGTGTGCGTTACTCTGGTCTCCTCCCTGCTGTTTCTCTGTGTGTATGTGTGTTACTCTGGTCTCCTCCCTGCTGTTTCTCTGTGTGTGTTTGCGTCACTCTGGTCTCCTCCCTGCTGTTTCTCTGTGTGTGCGTGCGTTACTCTGGTCTCCTCCCTGCTGTTTCTGTGTGTGTGTGCGTTACTCTGGTCTCCTCCCTGCTGCTTCTGTGTGTGTGTGTGTGTGTGTGCGTTACTCTGGTCTCCTCCCTGCTATTTTTTCTGTGTGTGTGTGCGTTACTCTGGTCTCCTCACTGCTGTTTCTCTGTGTGCGTTACTCTGGTCTCCTCACTGCTGTTTCTCTGTGTGTGTGTGTGCGTTACTCTGGTCTCCTCACTGCTGTTTCTCTGTGTGTGTGTGTGTGTGTGTGTGTGTGTGCGTTACTCTGGTCTCCTCCCTGCTGTTTCTCTGTGTGTGTGTGTGCGTTACTCTGGTCTCCTCCCTGCTGTTTCTCTGTGTGTGTGTGTGTGTGTGTGCGTTACTCTGGTCTCCTCCCTGCTGTTTCTCTGAGTGTGTGTGTGTGCGTTACTCTGGTCTCCTCCCTGCTGTTTCTCTGAGTGTGTGTGCGTTACTCTGGTCTCCTCCCTGCTGCTTCTCGGTACTGGAGCCTGAAGTGTCAGAAATCAAAGCCCTGGGCCTGGCCTGTGGAGGGCCGGGGCTGGCTGTGTGTCCGTGCAGAGAGTGGAGGAGGAGCAAACAGGGAACAGGTCCTGCGCTGTGCAGTGCCCCTAACGAGGCGCTTGGTCACCCAAAAACAGGCCAGCTCCCCGCTAATGATCCCGCGCTTTCAGCAGCCTGTCACTGTCTCCCTGACCCACAGCCTTCTGCAGAACCACATTAGCTCTTCAGTCTGGGATTACATTTTTAGATTTACAGCTTTGTCTTATACATGCAGTACATCCAGGCCACACATTTACTGAAGCAATTCAGTTTGACAGCAGTGACATTACCTCACTCAGGAACTGAACCTGCAACCTCTAAATCATAACTCCTGTATATAATCACAGACTGTGATAACGATGATGCCTGACAGGAAAACATCATTAAAGCTTTAAAATGCGCACCCTGTCACAGCTCTCTCACCTGCGCCCTGAGTTTACGGCAGGGTAGCTCAAGGGCCTTCGCATTTAGGGCACTGAGATCCAAATGAGGGGTGTTAAGTGGCATGCGTACCCAAAGCATTTTCACCTCATCATGGTGATCAGCAGACCGCATGCAGCCATGCACAGCGGCATTAAAGGGTTAAGTGACAGGAGAGTGACAGTCTGCTTACATGGGTACCATTCCCATGAGCTGTTAAACATTGAGCCAAAGAGAACCAATCAAAACAGTCATCTGCACAGCCAAACCGTATGATTGGGTCACACACAATCTACCCATTTGGGGGTTTTTCTGGGATTCTGTATAGCTAGTTAAACAGTCAGATTGGCCTAACACATCTCTCTAACACACACACTCACACACGCAGGGCTGCTGTTGTTGGAGCACACACAGATAAATCCTTCACTTTCGGGGAATTCTCCGTCTGTTTTGACGTAGCGCTTCCTGTTTCATTCCACACAATCCACAAATATTTGTAAATGTTCCAGCAGAATGCAGCTGCCCCAGACTCCGGCCATGTGTTAGGCTGGGCAGCTGCCCCACACTCCGGCCATGTGTTAGGCTGGGCAGCTGCCCCACACTCCGGCCATGTGTTAGGCTGGGCAGCTGCCCCACACTCCGGCCATGTGTTAGGCTGGGCAGCTGCCCCAGACTCCGGCCATGTGTTAGGCTGGGCAGCTGCCCCACACTCCGGCCATGTGTCAGGCTGGGCAGCTGCCCCACACTCCGGCCATGTGTTAGGCTGGGCAGCTGCCCCACACTCCGGCCATGTGTGAGGCTGGGCAGCTGCCCCAGACTCCGGCCATGTGTTAGGCTGGGCAGCTGCCCCAGACTCCGGCCATGTGTTAGGCTGGGCAGCTGCCCCACACTCCGGCCATGTGTTAGGCTGGGCAGCTGCCCCACACTCCGGCCATGTGTTAGGCTGGGCAGCTGCCCCACACTCCGGCCATGTGTTAGGCTGGGCAGCTGCCCCAGACTTCGGCCATGTGTTAGGCTGGGCAGCTGCCCCAGACTCCGGCCATGTGTTAGGCTGGGCAGCTGCCCCAGACTCCGGCCATGTGTGAGGCTGGGCAGCTGCCCCAGACTCCGGCCATGTGTTAGGCTGGGCAGCTGCCCCAGACTCCGGCCATGTGTTAGGCTGGGCGCCATAGTAGCATGGGGGCAGAGAGGGGTGGCAGGTGTTAGCACTCAGACCCGGTACAGGCATTGTGCTTTAAACTTTTAGGGGTGAGGTCAGGGAGGCGCCATAAAGCTGCTGAGCATCTCCCTCTAGCATGGCGCAGGATATCTGGGGCAGAGAGGGGTGCAGTGACATCAGGTGTTTTTAGCACTCTGGTGCATTGTGGGGGTGAGGTCAGGGAGGCGTCATAGTAGCATGGGGGCAGAGAGGGGTGGCAGGTGTTAGCACTCTGGTGCATTGTGGGGGTGAGGTCAGGGAGGCGTCATAGTAGCATGGGGGCAGAGAGGGGTGGTGGTGGAGAGGGCACGTCTTTTACCCAAGGGGTGCCCAGGAGCCCAAAGACACATCACAGCGTATGAATGCAGTTACTGTGCTATGCTTTTACAGTGCCATCGTCCCATGGCACCATTGCAGCGAGCAGCTTTGCACTCACTTCACTGAGCAGGCCTGGAGCAGCAGTGGCTAGTAGAAGGGCAGGAGGATGAGCAGTGTAGCAGTTAGGGAACAGGACTCAGAGGCTTGGGGTTCAGCCCAGGAACAGAGTTTTATCAGCAGCTATCCTGCTGTATAAACAGACGGGCAAAGAGCATCCGTTCTTCCAGCTGAAATACAGGACCTCACAGCTAATGCGGAGCCGGTGAGCTGTGCTGGTTTGGGGCTCCCCGGCCCCGCAGTCTGCAACGTTTCCGTCCTCACGAGCTTCTGCGCGAAATGTATTCGTACATATTTCATGCCAGTGTAACCATACAAATTATTGAATCAAATATTAAATATTGACAGGGATTTAAATATTAAACATTAAGCAGTCACCATGTAGTAAATATGATGTTACCAGTGAAGTATGAAAAGCCTTACTCAGGGTCCTGAAACCTGGGGTTATGAACCAACCAGAGGCAGGAACCACTGCAGCTGGGAACTGCACAATGGGGGACCAATTATGGTGCCGGACAGGAAACTTTACAGAATTCAACTGTCACATGAAGAATGCAGTCACCATATTTATAGGTGGAGGCAGATCAAGAGCAGTATTTATAATTGATTAGGTTTATAACTTTCTGAAGTCTTGTTGAGAGCACTCTTCCCGTGTACTGTGTGTACAGTCTGGCCTGTACCAGCTGGCTGTGGCAGGAAACCCTGGGAGGGAGACGTGTGATTGGCTGTAGCATTGCACAGGAGGGCAGAGACTCTGGGGGAGACGTGTGATTGGCTGTAGCATTGCACAGGAAGTGATTGGCCATTGCACAGGGAGGGCAGAGACTCTGGGGAGACGTGATTGGCTGTAGCATTGCACAGGGAGGGCTGATTGGCTGTAGCATTGCACAGGAAGGGCAGAGACTTGGGGGAGAGCAATAGCACAGGGAGGGCAGAGACCTGGGGAGACATGGATTGGCTGGCATTGCACAGGAAGGGCAGAGACTCTGGGGGAGACGTGATTGGCAGGAAGGGCAGAGTGGGGGAGCATTGCACAGGAAGGGCAGAGACTCTGGGGGAGACATGTGATTGGCTGTAGCATTGCACAGGGAGGGCAGAGACTCTGGGGAGACATGTGATTGGCTGTAGCATTGCACAGGAAGGGCAGAGACTCTGGGGGAGACATGTGATTGGCTGTAGCAATAGCACAGGGAGGGAGGAAATTTGGGTTGGGGTGTTTTGTGTTTTTGGTGACTCCCGGCTTGGTTAGTTGTTTGTTTCTCTCTCTCTCCTATATCCATATATTGAATAATTAAAATGAGAGGAGACCCTTCAGCTCAGGGCCCTTAGGGAGCTGCTGTGGGCCCTTCTGCAGCTGTCACTGTGTGGGAAGCTCCTCTGAGAGCGCCGTGGATCGCCACATTCTGGGCTCCACTTTCAGCCGTGAGCTCAACAACGAGTGCCAGCCTTGAATGTGTGTGCTTGTGCGTGCGAGTCCGTGAGTGTGTGTGCTTGTGTGTGCGAGTCCGGGAATGTGTGTGCTTTGTGTGTGCGAGTCTGTGAATGTGTGTGCTTGTGTGTGCGAGTCCTTGAATGTGTGTGTTTGTGTGTGCGAGTCTGTCAATGTGTGTGCTTATGTGTGCAAGTTTGTGAATGTGTGTGTGAGTCCGGAATTCGTGTGTTTGTGTGTGCGAGTCTGTGAATGTGTGTGCTTGTAATTGCGAGTCTGTGAATGTGTGTGCTTGTAATTGCGAGTCTGTGAATGTGTGTGCTTGTAATTGCGAGTCTGTGAATGTGTGTGCTTGTGTGTGTGAGTCCATCAATGTGCTTGTATGTGTGAGGTTTGTGTGATTTGGTGTATGTGTGACCCCACGTTAGAACGTGTGTGAGTGTGTTCATTTGTGTGTGTGTGTGTGTGTGTGTGTGTGTATGAGTGTGTGTGTAAATAATTAGTAACACTGCAGGGATCTACCCATACTCTTACCCAGAGTAGCACTGTGTTATACAGTATGCATTATTGTTTTTTCTTCTTTGGCAAAAAGTGCAGTTCTGAATGAAATCCCCTGAGCCTCCCTGTACCTGGAGGAGAGGAATGTGGTTATTATATTATTCATACAATTACCATCAGCATTCCCACTGTGATGGAGACGGTCACATCTGATTCAGACAACTTCAGTCATGAGGTTTATTAGACATTACCGTGACTGTTGGAATTAGCATCAAATCTGTCCCACTTTCTCATCCGGAGTTATAAAACAATGGCCTAGTCATGTAGTGGTTAGGGAGCAGGGTCTGTGACTCAGAGGTTGCAGGTTCAGTGGCCAGGCAGGGCACAGCCATTGTGCTGTTGAGAATGATGAAAGGCAGTTTAAACTGTGCTAGCTGCTATGGATAAGGTCATCTTCTGTATGCAAGTAAAACATTCAGAAGGTTAAATTTCAGGCAACATAATCTTAAATCATTATTCCCAAGTTTCACTCCACACACAACCCGTCCTGCCGTGTGTTTGCTGTTTGCCGTGCTCTTCCTCCTCTCATTCCCTGCTTTTATTCTGCTTTAATTTCTCTCCTCTCTTTGTCTTTGATGTGCAAATTGGGGGCAAAAGCCTCGTCCTCCTGGCCAGCTGAGATCTGCCTCTGGTCTCCAAGCCCGAGATCAAACACATCCAAACACGCCAAATGCAATGTACACTGTATCTTAATGAAAGCCTCGAAAAATACCTTCTTTTTGCTTTTGCAATTACGCTACTGTATCTTTAGTGCTTCATAAATTGAAAACTGAATTGTAAAAATATCAACTGCTCAGCTCCTCTGAGGATGAAGACAGGCAAGATATCAGCACGATTTCATTTATGTAGTTTCCTCTGCACTTAATAATTGTTGTAATATTTCTCAGAAAAATCTGTTCATTTGAGGTGTTTTATTGTAAAATATTCTGGTGATGAGCCGGTGTGGTGCTGTCATTGTGATTTTTAATTTAATAAGGAAGAGCAAGGGGTCCAATATGAGTCCCTGGGGGACTCCACAGACCAAATAGAAAATTCTGCTTATCGCTCTCTGCACTCCACCTTGAAGCAAATTTCAAACCTACTCTGAGATAACACCTTTACTATTAAACTATGTCAGTCTGATGATGATGTAGATGCATCTGTTGCAATTTATTGAACTTATATTTCAAATTTGTCTATATTGTATTTCAAGCCCTGACTGAGCTAGACTCAACTAGCTAAACTGACTAAACTGAAAGAACAGTAGAAAACTTTGCTCTCCTTGCAGAAAAACAGCAGGAGTTTCTCACTGATATCTCAGAGGGCTGCAGTGTCAGCAGGTTTGCTTTGTGTCCTGGGTGTAAATTGGGTAGTGATTGAGAGGAAACCAAAGTGTGTGACTTTGCATCCAATCAATGGCTTAAATTAAGCAATTAAGCACTGAAACACACCCAAATCAGGCAAACACTTTGACCCTCCTGGACTGATACTCCCTAGTCTGATACTCTGTGTTTAAAGCAGTTCCGACTGGTTTTAATCGTTATTAGTTCAGGTGAAAATGCAGTGACACAAAATCAAAGTGATGAAACACTCTTGTTGTGAGTGTTGATGTGCCTGTGTAGCATAAGAGAGGGGAGCTCATCACTGAGCCCCTGCGATGTAACACAAAAACACACACATAGGGCCCTCACACCTGTTTGTATATGCATGTGTGTGCATATGTGTGTATGTGTACACAGGAGAGAGTGTGTGCTTGTGTGTGTAAGCATGTGTGTGCATGTGTGTGCATGTGTGTGCCAATGTGTGTATGTGTACACAGGAGAGAGTGTGTGCTTGTGTGTGTAAGCATGTGTGTGCACACGTGTGCATGTGTGTGTGATGGTGTGCATGTGAGTGTGTATGTGTACACAGGAGAGAGTGTGTGCTTGTGTGTGTAAGCATGTGTGTGCATGCGTGTGCTTGTGTGTGTGATGGTGTGCATGTGAGTGTGTATGACAGGAAGGCAGGGTCTTTCTCAGGTTATTCTGCTCTAAGGGAACAGAGAGATGCTATCCTGTTAAAAAATTGTTGGAAAAAGAATAAGAAAACTTAAGATACAACACACTCACCATCAGATCGCTATAACACACCTATAACACACTCACCATCAGACCACTATAACACAGGTATAACACACTATACATCAGAGGGACATAACACACTGTATATCAGAGAAATATAACACACTTGTACTTCATGTTCAGATTGAATTAAACACAGGGGGCCTATGCAAGTGTATGCAGGTGTAGGGCCATGTGCAGGTGTAGGGGCCTGTGCTGGTGTAGGGCCCTGTGCAGGTGTAGGGCCCTGTGCAGGTGTAGGGCCCTGTGCTGGTGTAGGGGCCTGTGCAGGTGTAGGGCCCTGTGCAGGTGTAGGGGCCTGTGCTGGTGTAGGGCCCTGTGCAGGTGTAGGGCCCTGTGCAGGTGTAGGGGCCTGTGCAGGTGTAGAGGCCTGTGCAGGTGTAGGGGCCTGTGCAGGTGTAGGGCCCTGTGCAGGTGTAGGGGCCTGTGCAGGTGTAGAGGCCTGTGCAGCTGTAGGGGCCTGTGCAGGCGTAGGGGCCTGTGCAGGTGCAGAGGCCTGTGCAGGTGTAGGGGCCTGTGCAGGTGAAGGGCTCTGTGCAGGTGAAGGGCTCTGTGCAGGTGTAGAGGCCTGTGCAGGTGTAGGGCCCTGTGCAGGTGTAGGGCCCTGTGCAGGTGTAGGGGCCTGTGCAGGTGTAGGGGCCCTGTGCAGGTGTAGAGGCCTGTGCAGGTGTAGAGGCCCAAGAGCACACAGTCTCCTGCGGGGAAAGGTTTGGGACAGGGTGACCAGTCATCCTTCCTCAGGACAGTCCAGCATTTCAGCCCCTTTCAGATGCCCCATCACATTTCACACTTCTACACCGTTCTGCTCAGGCAACACATACCCCCTCTTAGGCCGCACTCCAAACGCTTTTCATTCTGATTGGTTTCCCATCACAAGCTTCACCCTACCAGGAGTCAAGATGTTTGACAGTCAAATCCTCTGTTCTTAAGAGCTGCTTTTTTTCATTCATCTATTTTTATGTTTTCTTTGATGAAAAAGATTTTTATAAAAAAGAGAAACATTGCCCTGTTTCTCTGAAGCGAGCTTAAAGGGGCAGGGCGTGCGTGTTGGTGGTGGAAATGTGTGATGTGTGTGTGTGATGTGCAGATGTGTCAGAGACAGGAGAGAGTGCGTCAACTGGAGTGTGCAGCCTCTCGATAAACGTCAAACCCAGCACCTGACAGTCACGCTTTCAGCCTGCCCTGGGAGGGAGAGCGAGGCAGAGCGTATCCCTCTCTCTCCTCTCCGGTGCCTCTGACTCTCAGTTTGATTTAACGCCGCTTTCGTCGGCAGGCTGAGCGGTTTTAACGCCGTTTTCATCGGCATGCTGAACACTGCTCACAGCATGGATACCTGAAATCACTTTACATTCCTGCGCGAGAATTAGCGGCTCCGCAAAGCCGTTTAAAACAGCTCACACACGGCTGAGCTCCACTCTGCCCAGGGCTTACGCTCAGATGCACAGACCTGACAAAAATAATCCGCCCATTAACATCTCATAACCTGCTGGAGACGAGGCATGAATTCATCCCTGTTAAAGAGGAGGAGGGTGGGCTGGAGGGGGGTGAGTGTTGGGGGTGGAGGGGGCGAGGGGGTGGTCCGGTTGGGCTCTGAGCTGGGTCAGTGTGGAGGCTCCTCTGGCCTAATTTCTGTCTGGCAGGGAGACGATCCGGCCCAACCAGCCCACAAACACTGAACCACAGCGGAGGAGGAGAGAGGAACGAAGGAACAAGAGGAGGGGAGGGATGAGCACATGAACCACTGAGCCATTGGATCTAATTCCAACACACACACACACACACACACACACACACACACACACTCTCTCACACACACACTCACACACACTCACACACACACACTCACACACCCACGAACATGCACATACAAACACACACACATACACACACTCACACTCACACACCCACACACACACACACTCACTCACACACACCGCACACACACACACACTCACACACACACACACGCACACACACACACTCACACACACTCACACACCCACATACCCACACACACACACACACACCCACTCACACACACACTCACACACACTCACACACATATACACACACACACACTCACTCACACGCACACACACACACGCACACACACACACACACACACACCACTCACTCACACACTCACACACACACACACACACACACACACACACACACACACACACACACACACACACACACACACTCACACACACACACACACTGACATGCACATACAAACACAGACACACACCCTCACACACTGACATGCACATACAAACACAGACACACACCCTCACACATGAACATGCACATACAAACACACACACACACACACATTCACACGCACTCTCACACACGTGTGCGGGGTTAATCAGGATCCCGCTGTGACATGCCCAGCCCATGCCAGCCCAAGGTGTGAGAACAGAGATGGTGGGAGACATACTGCTGTTGCCCATGGCAACCCAAGAGATGCGAGACGGAGGGTTTTAGTGGGAAAAGGCTTTCTGAGATCTGTGAAGTCAGACTCACAGAAAGTGTCACAGTGCTGGAAGCCTTGATCAAACCCATACTCTGCCCACTTTAGAGAGGTTTCAACCACAGGAAAAACCCTTTAATATGGAATTGTAGTGCTGTGTGTGTGTATGAGAGAGAGAGAGAGAGAGAGAGAAAGAGAAATGGCTTGTGAGTGTTCAGAGTGTTAAGGCCCTGCTCCAGTGTGTGGATGGGCCCCACAGTCTGCATCCTGTTAAGGCCCTGCTCCAGTGTGTGGATGGGCCCCACAGTCTGCATCCTGTTAAGGCGCTGCTCCAGTGTGTGGATGGGCCCACAGTCTGCATCCTGTTAAGGCCCTGCTCCAGTGTGTGGATGGGCCCCACAGTCTGCATCCTGTTAAGGCACTGTTCCAGTGTGTGGATGGGCCCCACGGTCTGCATCCTGTTAAGGCGCTGCTCCAGTGTGTGGATGGGCCCCACAGTCTGCATCCTGTTAAGGCCCTGCTCCAGTGTGTGGATGGGCCCCACAGTCTGCATCCTGTTAAGGCACTGCTCCAGTGTGTGGATGGGCCCCACAGTCTGCATCCTGTTAAGGCACTGCTCCAGTGTGTGGATGGGCCCCACAGTCTGCATCCTGTTAAGGCACTGCTCCAGTGTGTGGATGGGCCCCACAGTCTGCATCCTGTTAAGGCACTGTTCCAGTGTGGGATGGGCCCCACAGTCTGCATCCTGTTAAGGCACTGTTCCAGTGTATGGATGGGCCCCACAGTCTGCATCCTGTTAAGGCACTGCTCCAGTGTGTGGATGGGCCCCACGGTCTGCATCCTGTTAAGGCACTGCTCCAGTGTGTGGATGGGCCCCACGGTCTGCATCCTGTTAAGGCACTGTTCCAGTGTGTGGATGGGCCCCACAGTCTGCATCCTGTTAAGGCACTGCTCCAGTGTGTGGATGGGCCCCACGGTCTGCATCCTGTTAAGGCACTGCTCCAGTGTGTGGATGGGCCCCACAGTCTGCATCCTGTTAAGGCACTGTTCCAGTGTGTGGATGGGCCCCACAGTCTGCATCCTGTTAAGGCACTGTTCCAGTGTGCGGATGGGCCCCACAGTCTGCATCCTGTTAAGGCACTGCTCCAGTGTGTGGATGGGCCCCACAGTCTGCATCCTGTTAAGGCACTGTTCCAGTGTGTGGATGGGCCCCACAGTCTGCATCCTGTTAAGGCACTGTTCCAGTGTGCGGATGGGTCCCACAGTCTGCATCCTGTTAAGGCACTGCTCCAGTGTGTGGATGGGCCCCACAGTCTGCATCCTGTTAAGGCACTGTTCCAGTGTGTGGATGGGCCCCACAGTCTGCATCCTGTTAAGGCCCTGCTCCAGTGTGTGGATGGGCCCCACAGTCTGCATCCTGTTAAGGCCCTGCTCCAGTGTGTGGATGGGCCCCACAGTCTGCATCCTGTTGCCCCAGTGTGTGGATGGGCACTGCATCCTCCAGTGTGTGGATGGGCCCCATGGTCTGCATCCTGTTAAGGCACTGCTCCAGTGTGTGGATGGGCCCCATGGTCTGCATCCTGTTAAGGCACTGTTCCAGTGTGTGGATGGGCCCCACAGTCTGCATCCTGTTAAGGCACTGTTCCTGTTCCAGCATCCTGTTGGTTCCATGGGGCCCCACAGTCTGCATCCTGTTAAGGCACTGTTCCAGTGTGTGGATGGGCCCCACAGTCTGCATCCTGTTAAGGCACTGCTCCAGTGTGTGGATGGGCCCCACAGTCTGCATCCTGTTAAGGCACTGCTCCAGTGTGTGGATCCTGTTGGGCTCCACAGTCTGCATCCTGTTAAGGCACTGTTCCAGTGTGTGGATGGGCCCCACAGTCTGCATCCTGTTAAGGCACTGTTCCAGTGTGTGGATGGGCCCCACAGTCTGCATCCTGTTAAGGCACTGTTCCAGTGTGTGGATGGGCCCCACAGTCTGCATCCTGTTAAGGCACTGTCCAGTGTGTGGATGGGCCCCACAGTCTGCATCCTGTTAAGGCACTGCTCCAGTGTGTGGATGGGCCCCATGGCCTGCATCCTGTTAAGGCATCCTGGTTACAGTCTGCATCCTGTTCCTGCTCCAGTGTGTGGATGGGCCCCACAGTCTGCATCCTGTTAAGGCACTGCTCCAGTGTGTGGATGGGCCCCATGGCCTGCATCCTGTTAAGGCACTGCTCCAGTGTGTGGATGGGCCCCACAGCATCTGCATCCTGTTAAGGCACTGTTCCAGTGTGGATGGGCCCCACAGTCTGCATCCTGTTAAGGGTTCCCCCTACAGTCTGCATCCTGTTAAGGCACTGTTCCAGTGTGTAGGCCCTACAGTCTGCATCCTGTTAAGGCACTGTTCCAGTGTGTGGATGGGCCCCACAGTCTGCATCCTGTTAAGGCACTGCTCCAGTGTGTGGGCCCTACAGTCTGCATCCTGTTAAGGCACTGCTCCAGTGTGTGGGCCCTACAGTCTGCATCCTGTTAAGGCACTGCTCCAGTGTGTGGGCCCTACAGTCTGCATCCTGTTAAGGCACTGCTCCAGTGTGTGGATGGGCCCCACAGTCTGCATCCTGTTAAGGCACTGCTCCAGTGTGTGGATGGGCCCCACAGTCTGCATCCTGTTAAGGCACTGTTCCAGTGTGTGGATGGGCCCCACGGTCTGCATCCTGTTAAGGCCCTGCTCCAGTGTGTGGGTGGGCCCCACAGTCTGCATCCTGTTAAGGCACTGCTCCAGTGTGTGGATGGGCCCCACAGTCTGCATCCTGTTAAGGCACTGCTCCAGTGTGTGGATGGGCCCCACAGTCTGCATCCTGTTAAGGCACTGCTCCAGTGTTTGGGCCCTACAGTCTGCATCCTGTTAAGGCACTGCTCCAGTGTGTGGGCCCTACAGTCTCTGTGGTAGAGCAGTACAGGCACTACTTTTACCTCCTTCAGAGATTTTATATAAATATTGTTTCAGGAAGAACTTCTTGTGTAAGAGAATAAGAAATGCATCCATTTTATCTCATCTTTACTTTGGGGAAAAGAGGGAGGGAGGAGGAGTATAAGGAAAGGAAGAGGGAGGGAGGAGCCAGACTCACACAAACTCACATACGCAAAAGCTTACACCTATACAGTCATACTCACTCACACACACACACACACACACACACACACTCCCCCTGTTCTAGAGCAGTGTGCAGTACAGACTCCCCCTGTAACAGAGCAGTGTGCAGTACAGACTCCCCCTGTACCAGAGCAGTGTGCAGTACAGACTCCCCCTGTACCAGAGCAGTGCAGTACAGACTCCCCCTGTACCAGAGCAGTGTGCAGTACAGACTCCCCCTGTACCAGAGCAGTGTGCAGTACAGACTCCCCCTGTACCAGAGCAGTGTGCAGTACAGACTCCCCCTGTACCAGAGCAGAGCAGACTCCCCCTGTAACAGAGCAGTACAGACTCCCCTGTACCAGAGCAGTGTGCAGTACAGACTCCCCTGTACCAGAGCAGTGTGCAGTACAGACCCCCTGTACCAGAGCAGTGCAGTACAGACTCCCCTGTACCAGAGCAGTGTGCAGTACAGACTCCCCTGTACCAGAGCAGTGTGCAGTACAGACTCCCCCTGTACCAGAGCAGTGTGCAGTACAGACTCCCCCTGTACCAGAGCAGTGCAGTACAGACTCCCCCTGTACCAGAGCAGTGTGCAGTACAGACTCCCCTGTACCAGAGCAGTGTGCAGTACAGACTCCCCCTGTACCAGAGCAGTGCAGTACAGACTCCCCTGTACCAGAGCAGTGTGCAGTACAGACTCCCCTGTACCAGAGCAGTGTGCAGTACAGACTCCCCCTGTACCAGAGCAGTGCAGTACAGACTCCCCTGTACCAGAGCAGTGTGCAGTACAGACTCCCCCTGTACCAGAGCAGTGCAGTACAGACTCCCCCTGTACCAGAGCAGTGTGCAGTACAGACTCCCCCTGTACCAGAGCAGTGCAGTACAGACTCCCCCTGTACCAGAGCAGTGTGCAGTACAGACTCCCCTGTACCAGAGCAGTGCAGTACAGACTCCCCTGTATCAGAGCAGTGTGCAGTACAGACTCCCCTGTACCAGAGCAGTGCAGTACAGACTCCCCCTGTACCAGAGCAGTGCAGTACAGACTCCCCCTGTATCAGAGCAGTGCAGTACAGACTCCCACTGTACCAGAGCAGTGCAGTACAGACTCCCCTGTACCAGAGCAGTGTGCAGTACAGACTCCCCTGTACCAGAGCAGTGCAGTACAGACTCTCCCTGTACCAGACCAGTGTGCAGTACAGACTCCCCCTGTACCAGAGCAGTGTGCAGTACAGACTCCCCTGTACCAGAGCAGTGTGCAGTACAGACTCCCACTGTACCAGAGCAGTGCAGTACAGACTCCCCCTGTACCAGAGCAGTGCAGTACAGACTCCCCCTGTACCAGAGCAGTGCAGTACAGACTCCCCTGTACCAGAGCAGTGTGCAGTACAGACTCCCCTGTACCAGAGCAGTGCAGTACAGACTCCCCTGTACCAGAGCAGTCCAGTACAGACTCCCCTGTACCAGAGCAGTGTGCAGTACAGACTCCCCCTGTACCAGAGCAGTGTGTGCAGTACAGACTCTCCCTGTACCAGAGCAGTGCAGTACAGACTCCCGTACCAGAGCAGTGCAGTACAGACTCCCCTGTACCAGAGCAGTGTGCAGTACAGACTCCCCCTGTAACAGAGCAGTGCAGTACAGACTCCCACTGTACCAGAGCAGTGTGCAGTACAGACTCCCACTGTACCAGAACAGTGTGCAGTACAGACTCCCACTGTACCAGAGCAGTGCAGTACAGACTCCCCCTGTACCAGAGCAGTGTGCAGTACAGACAGTGCCTTTGGCCTAAGCACTCAGAGAAGAAGCAGAATGCAGATCGACAATACCCCCCCCCCCCATTTTGCACGGCACATGGCCCCCTCCCTGCAGGGTTCCTCCTCCATTTCTCACCAGATGTTTTTCGTTGCTCCACAGCTGACAGCTGAATTAATGTAACGCTCGTCATGGCCTTTACTTCTACAGAATCTATTTAGCCTGTAACATTTTCATTACGGAGCTTTTCCACACTGCGCTGTGATCTGCAGGGCTGGGGAGGGAGGGGCCTCGGGGGTGGGGTTAAGTTTAAGCTGATTGAGTGTGCCACTGCCCCGTTATGCAGATTGGTCTGTTGACTCATTCAGTGAGAGTAAACTCAGGGTCATTCCTCACTCTGTCACTGCGTTTTCTGTGTGAATGCTGAACACACCTTCCACTGGCCCAAGCTCTGCATCAGCACAGCGTAACGGGTTCAGGGCTGCTAACTCAGAGGTTGCACGTTTGATTCCCAGGTAGGGTACTGCTTGACAAAAGCAGTCAACCTAAATTTCTTCATAAATATTAAATATACCTAGTTTAAAAAATGTATTATTTTCAGGTATTAGAGCAAACTACCCTAAAAATAGAAGCATGAATTCTCAGGTTTCACCAGATCTTTAAGCTGGTGTGTGTGTGTGTGTGTGTGTGTGTGTGTGTGTGTGTGTGTGTGTGTGTGTGCGTGCGTGTGCGTGTGCGTGTGCGTGTGCGTGTGCGTGCGTGTGCGTGTGCGTGTGCGTGTGCGTGTGCGGGTGCGTGTGTGTGTGTGCGTGTGTGTGTGAGTGCGGGCGTGCTTGCGCGGTACTTGATCAGCTGACCCAGCCCTATAAATTGTGCCCCATGGGGGAGGGCGTGGAGCCGTGGTCGGGGGAAATTAATCTGCCAGCCCACAGCCAGAGGATCTGCCGTTCATCAATCCTGAGTGTTTTTCCAGCACGCCGTCAAACGCGCGATCACATTAAACAGCACATTAACCATGTTCACTCCAACTCACCTCCGCTCCATACGCCCACATCACTCATTCAGCCCGCGCCGCAGCGACACGCAGCAGGTGCAGCTGGGCACACGCTTAAACGCACGCGACATGCATGAGGAGATCAGACAGGCGGCACGCGCTGATTACACACTTAACAAACCTCTCCAGCGTACTCCAGCCCCTGAGCCCGGCTATCAGGGCAGGGTAATGATGTGTACATCAGAGACTGCAGTGTGTGCACATGGGTGATACGCACATCAGTCTGGCGCTCCTCATATGTAAACAGGGTAATGACACGTCTTCATCTGGGCTTTTACGCATCACTTTACATCACAATCCACTCCGTCAGCCTCGCCATCAATCAACCAATCAGCATGCAGGCAAGCAAGCAGTGGAAAGAATGTATCATACTGGGGAACCATTTCGCTTAAAAACACAGCCCCGACCAATGAGCAATCAATACAAATTTCACAAAATAAATGGTGATTGAATGAAACAGATCAAATGAAAGGACCCTGATAAATATGTAGAGAAGATCCAGTGTGTGTAACGGGTCAGACAGGCTGAGCAGAGGCAGACGGCTGGGGAGATGAATCTGTGCTGGTTATGACACAGTCATGTCTGCCCCCTTATCAGCACAGAACAGTAGCATGGGCAGTTTGTTTTATGTAATGTTATGATTATTTTGAGGATATATTTCATTTAGTTCAGTCTGCCATTGAGCAACCTCCCCACCCCCAAACCCCATCTCTGTCCTTACAACTTCCAGCCAGCCACACTTGTGTTCTTAAGGTATAAAACTCAAGTCAGATGTGCTCGTTTTAAACGTGTTCTTTCCTGATTCCCGCAGTGAAGACTGCGTCAGAGTGTAGCT
The DNA here is from genome assembly GCA_022829145.1 of Albula goreensis. Taxonomy (NCBI): domain Eukaryota; kingdom Metazoa; phylum Chordata; class Actinopteri; order Albuliformes; family Albulidae; genus Albula; species Albula goreensis. The sequence goes on from CM040749.1 coordinate 1,191,167, forward strand.
CCACACAAACATCGAGCATCGTAAAGCTGCCTTTGTTTGTCTCCGCTGCCTGTGGTTACGCTGGGACCAGGCCCGGATCAGCTGTGTCTCTCAGACCAGGGCCAGAGGCTGGTGTGTTCTGGCCCATTAAAGATGGAAATCTGAGTGCATCAAGCTAACATTTTCTGAAATTACACGGTGTGACAGAATTTAGATAAGTGAGAGATTTCATCCTCCTACAAGTTCGGCCTATCGGGCCAAACAGCTCTTTAAAATCCTTGACTCATCCTGGCGTTTTCTTCAGCTGAATATCACATCCAGTAGTTTGATAATGTTTGATTACGCAGGGGTCCCGGGCTCAACACAAACGCATCAGTGACAGTGTGATCATTAGAGTTAATTTTTAGGAATCCCTCCTGTAATGACATGCCATGACATACGTTACTGCATACAGAACAGATTCTGTCCTGTTCAGGAGAAAATGAGGGGGCTATGCGTTACATTACAGTACATTACAGTCCCATTACAGTACATTACAGTCCCATTACAGTACATTACAGTCCCATTACATGGCAGTACATTACAGTCCCATTACAGTACATTACAGTCCCATTACATGGCAGTACATTACAGTCCCATTACAGTACATTACAGTCCCATTTGCAGATGCATTACAGTCCCATTACATCCAGAGTACTTTGACTTATCCAGAGTGACTTACAATTCAAAGTGCATTAAGTCCCAAGTGGCAGAAAGGAAGGCAGAGACTAAACTCTGTGAATGTCACCAGCTCCATGAGGTCCTACATCTCCACCCTCTGCCCCTGAGTGTTCCCTCACAGTGTTCCCTCGCAGTGTTCCCTCACAGTGTTCCCTCACAGTGTTCCCTCACAGTGTTCAGGCAGGTGAGCTGACATCACAGTGCTCTACAGCAGTGCCGAGAATCAGCGCGGGCGGGGAATGTAACGGATCAGAAGTTCAGTTTAACATCTCATCCACAGGATGGCCCCTCCTGCAGCACAGTGTCCCTGTCATTGCACTGGGGTTAATTGGATCCAGGGGGAGGGAGGGTCTCTGTTGCCCCGCTTACACTGATTCCAGCAGCAGAGCTGAGCTCGGGCAGGTTCTGCAGGGTGGCAAGGCCGCTGGCATGAACATTGGTCTGTGAGTGACTCTGCCTGAGGGCTCCTAAGACAGAGCTGACTTGCTGTATTTGTTGCAGAATCCAAGGAGATGTGAGGCATTTTCATAATTCATAGTGCCAGCCGTGACTGCCTAATGCTAGATTCAACACAATAAATCAAGGAAACATTCAGAAAAACAATGTCTTCTGACTCAGCTTTACTCTTATAGCATATCTGAGGTTCATGCACCAGCCATACAATGAGAAACACCCACAAGACTTGGATGAAAGACTTCCTGATGCGTGTTTTATCATTGCAAAATATGGAGACAACAGCCTGTGTTTAGAGCCATGGAGAGACGGGCCAGGAGGCTGTATTTGCTCAAGGTGGGCGTACATCATGGAACAGAAATAAACAGAGTTTCTTCTTGCTGATCCTGAGAGAGGTCCAGCCCACAGTCCAGCAAGCTCAAACACAAGCTGTTATTCTCTCTCAGACGGGATGCTCCAGAACAGAACCGGCTCTGCACTTTTTACACCGACAGACAAATTTTAGACTTCAAGTACCTGTAGCTCAGAGGTTACAGTGTAGTATAATGGTTAGGGAGCTGGGCTTGTAGCTCAGAGGTTACAGTGTAGTGTAATGGTTAGGAGCTGGGCTTGTAGCTCAGAGGTTACAGTGTAGTATAATGGTTAGGAGCTGGGCTTGTAGCTCAGAGGTTACAGTGTAGGGTAATGGTTAGGGAGCTGGGCTTGTAGCTCAGAGGTTACAGTGTAGAGTAATGGTTAGGGAGCTGGGCTTGTAGCTCAGAGGTTACAGTGTAGTATAATGGTTAGGAACTGGGCTTGTAGCTCAGAGGTTACAGTGTAGTGTAATGGTTAGGGAGCTGGGCTTGTAGCTCAGAGGTTACAGTGTAGTATAATGGTTTGGGAGCTGGGCCTGTAGCTCAGAGGTTACAGTGTAGTATAATGGTTAGGGAGCTGGGCTTGTAGCTCAGAGGTTACAGTGTAGTGTAATGGTTAGGGAGCTGGGCTTGTAGCTCAGAGGTTACAGTGTAGTATAATGGTTAGGGAGCTGGGCTTGTAGCTCAGAGGTTACAGTGTAGGGTAATGGTTAGGGAGCTGGGCTTGTAGCTCAGAGGTTACAGTGTAGTGTAATGGTTAGGAGCTGGGCTTGTAGCTCAGAGGTTACAGTGTAGTATAATGGTTAGGAGCTGGGCTTGTAGCTCAGAGGTTACAGTGTAGTACAATGGTTAGGGAGCTGGGCTTGTAGCTCAGAGGTTACAGTGTAGTATAATGGTTAGGGAGCTGGGCTTGTAGCTCAGAGGTTACAGTGTAGTGTAATGGTTAGGGAGCTGGGCTTGTAGCTCAGAGGTTACAGTGTAGTATAATGGTTAGGGAGCTGGGCTTGTAGTTCAGAGGTTACAGTGTAGTATAATGGTTAGGGAGCTGGGCTTGTAGCTCAGAGGTTACAGTGTAGTATAATGGTTAGGGAGCTGGGCTTGTAGCTCAGAGGTTACAGTGTAGGGTAATGGTTAGGAGCTGGGCTTGTAGCTCAGAGGTTACAGTGTAGGGTAATGGTTAGGAGCTGGGCTTGAGGCTCAGAGGTTACAATGTAGTATAATGGTTAGGGAGCTGGGCTTGTAGCTCAGAGGTTACAGTGTAGTATAATGGTTAGGGAGCTGGGCTTGTAGCTCAGAGGTTACAGTGTAGTATAATGGTTAGGGAGCTGGGCTTGTAGCTCAGAGGTTACAGTGTAGTATAATGGTTAGGGAGCTGGGCTTGTAGCTCAGAGGTTACAGTGTAGTATAATGGTTAGGAGCTGGGCTTGTAGCTCAGAGGTTACAGTGTAGTGTAATGGTTAGGGAGCTGGGCTTGTAGCTCAGAGGTTACAGTGTAGTATAATGGTTAGGAGCTGGGCTTGTAGCTCAGAGGTTACAGTGTAGTATAATGGTTAGGAGCTGGGCTTGTAGCTCAGAGGTTAAAGTGTAGTATAATGGTTAGGGAGCTGGGCTTGTAGCTCAGAGGTTACAGTGTAGTATAATGGTTAGGAGCTGGGCTTGTAGCTCAGAGGTTACAGTGTAGTATAATGGTTAGGAGCTGAGCTTGTAGCTCAGAGGTTACAGTGTAGTATAATGGTTAGGAGCTGGGCTTGTAGCTCAGAGGTTACAGTGTAGTGTAATGGTTAGGGAGCTGGGCTTGTAGCTCAGAGGTTACAGTGTAGGGTAATGGTTAGGAGCTGGGCTTGTAGCTCAGAGGTTACAGTGTAGTATAATGGTTAGGAGCTGAGCTTGTAGCTCAGAGGTTACAGTGTAGTATAATGGTTAGGAGCTGGGCTTGTAGCTCAGAGGTTACAGTGTAGTGTAATGGTTAGGAGCTGGGCTTGTAGCTCAGAGGTTACAGTGTAGTATAATGGTTAGGAGCTGGGCTTGTAGCTCAGAGGTTACAGTGTAGTGTAATGGTTAGGAGCTGAGCCTGTAGCTCAGAGGTTACAGTGTAGTGTAATGGTTAGGGAGCTGGGCTTGTAGCTCAGAGGTTACAGTGTAGTGTAATGGTTATGGGGAGCTGGGCTTGTAGCTCAGAGGTTACAGTGTAGTGTAATGGTTAGGGAGCTGGGCTTGTAGTTCAGAGGTTACAGTGTAGTATAATGGTTAGGAGCTGGGCTTGAGGCTCAGAGGTTACAGTGTAGTGTAATGGTTAGGGAGCTGGGCTTGTAGCTCAGAGGTTACAGTGTAGTATAATGGTTAGGGAGCTGGGCTTGTAGCTCAGAGGTTACAGTGTAGTGTAATGGTTAGGGAGCTGGGCTTGTAGCTCAGAGGTTACAGTGTAGTATAATGGTTAGGGAGCTGGGCTTGTAGCTCAGAGGTTACAGTGTAGTGTAATGGTTAGGAGCTGGGCTTGTAGCTCAGAGGTTACAGTGTAGTGTAATGGTTAGGGAGCTGGGCTTGTAGCTCAGAGGTTACAGTGTAGTGTAATGGTTAGGGAGCTGGGCTTGTAGCTCAGAGGTTACAGTGTAGTATAATGGTTAGGAGCTGGGCTTGTAGCTCAGAGGTTACAGTGTAGTGTAATGGTTAGGGAGCTGGGCTTGTAGCTCAGAGGTTACAGTATAGTGTAATGGTTAGGGAGCTGGGCTTGTAGCTCAGAGGTTACAGTGTAGTGTAATGGTTAGGGAGCTGGGCTTGTAGCTCAGAGGTTACAGTGTAGGGTAATGGTTAGGGAGCTGGGCTTGTAGCTCAGAGGTTACAGTGCTAACTGTGAATGAGAGCAGTGTGACTCCATTACTTGTAATACTACAGGAGCAGCGAATGGTCTGCAGTTCTGAGGAAGGGTTACACTGCTGCTGTCCATGTTAGGGAATTACAGAATTTTTGTCATTAAAATGAAAAATAGTTTTTTTGGCAAGGTTTTTGAAACCAATTATGCTGCCAGCAAACAAGCATGAGAGCAATTTGAGTTTGGGTGACATTTTAGCGGCTGTGGATCCGTGACTTCAGTTACAGCACTGGCCCATCACTGTGTCCCTCTCTGCTCCTTAGCAGATGCATAATGTAAAGTATGAGGTTATGTAATTGTGCTGAAGGGTCTGATTAAATGAATGTGAAGTGTATGCTAAATAAGTGGGGTGCGTCTGACGGTCTTTATTTAGACCTTTTAGCCAGCAGGCAGGAGAGTGTGGCTGTGTGACAGACTCTGCCTGCCTGCCTCCCGATCTGCTCACCTCCCACACAGATCACACCAAAACCCTGAATTAAACTTTCATCACCGTCCGTATGCATTGGCTGTGATTATGTTCAGGGTATGAATTTTTAAAATTGTGCAGGAAAAAGTGATGGTTTTATTTATTTGGTTATTGTTCTGGAATGACTTTTTGTCCGTAGGCCTCCAGAGCTAAGTGGATTATGGGATATGTTGTTTTCAGTGATACCCTGCAGCTACAGTTTGGGAATTAGGACCCTTACACACTGAGTGCCAGTGATGCCCCACGATTGGTCTGCAGTTATAACACACATCTGTGATCTGTCTGTAGTCAAACTGTGCATCTATGGTTCTACTGCAATAAACCACCACATTTATGGTCTTACTCTAGTCAACAAAGTTATCTATGGTCTTATTCTATTCAACCACAGCATCTATGGTCTTACTGTAGTCAGATAATGTGTCTGTGGTCTTACTGTATTTGGATTTAGCACAGTAAATTCAACTCAATAAAACACAATACACAGACACAGACACGCACAATACACAGGCACAGACACGCACAATACACAGGCACAGGCAGATGCACAAGCACACACACACACACACACACACGCATGCACAAAACCGAATACACAGGCACAGGTAGACGCACACATAAAACACAATACACAGGCAGACACACACGCATACATGGACACACTTTAAAACACAATAGACAGGCACAGACAGACACTCACGCACGCACACACACACGCACGCACGCACGCACAATTAGGCTCCACTCAGTCAGGGAGGCAGATGTTTGGCAGTTGCCATCTTTGACCGTGAGCCTTCTGGTGAATTCATGGCATGAGAAATGATGTATGAATTAAGATTTATGTGTGTATGCACTCCATTTCTTCTCATTCATTAACCTATAAAAACAGGAAAGCTGTGACAGGATGATGTATGTGTGTGTGGCTGCGTAGGGGGCTGTGCGTAGGGGGCAGTGCGTAGGGGGCAGGGCGCAGGGTGCAGTGCGTAGGGGGCAGTGCGTAGGGGGCAGGGCGCAGGGCGCAGGCCTCCCTGGAGCTCCCGCATGTGTCGCTGTGCAAATGGGGATCAGAAGGCTTCATAGACACACGGAAATAGGCAGAATTTTCTTTTCAAACTGAGCAGCTGATTTGAGTCACACTGAGCCATTTCCGCACTGCTATGAATCAGAACGCTTTGCATGGGATCATTTCATCTTTTTCTGTTCAGTGTCGCTTTTAAGTTTTTTTCATTGATTTGCAAAGAAACATTTTATGAACTGTAAAAAAAATATCCATAAACTTAAGTTTAAGTTGAAAACTCCACGATACTTGAATATATTTCAAGATAAATTCCTTAAAATTGAAAATATGGTATAATATGTAGTACATAGATAATACAATGATTTGCTCCCATTGCTGCTGCCTGAGCATAAAAACAAACGGGTCCATATGTGTGTCTGTAGGTGAATCATCAGTTGTTTGTCTGTAAATTCAGCCTCAGCTCTCTGCTCTGCTCTGCTCCTCTCAGCCCTCTGCTCTGCTCCTGTCTGCTGCACTGCTCTGCTCCTCTCTGCACTGTCTGCTCCTCTCTGCTCTGCTCTGCTCCTCTCTGCTCCTCTCAGCCCCTGCTCTGCTCCTGACTGCTCCTCTCTGCTCTGCTCCTCTCTGCACTGCTCTGCTCCTCTCTGCTCAGCCCCTCTCTGCTCTGCTCCTCTCTGCACTGCTCTGCTCCTCTCAGCCCCTGCTCTGCTCTCTCTCTGCTCCTCTCTGCACTGCTCTGCTCCTCTCTGCTCTGCTCCTCTCTGCACTGCTCTGCTCCTCTCTGCACTGCTCTGCTCCTCTCTGCTCTGCTCCTCTCTGCTGCTCTCTGCTCTGCTCCTCTCTGTCTCAGCTCTCTGCTCTGCTCCTCTCCTCTCTGCACTGCTGTGCTCCTCTCTGCTCCTCTCTGCTCTGCTCCTCTCTGCACTGCTCTGTCTCAGCTCTCTGCTCTTCCTCTCTGCACTGCTGCTCTGCTCCTGCTCTGCTCCTCTCTGCACTGCTGCACTGCTCTGCTCCTCTCTGCTCTGCTCTGCTCCTCTTTGTTCCTCTCTGCACTGCTCTGCTCCTCTGTGCACTGTACACACATTAAGAAATGAGCTGTTTATTTAAAGCTTCCCAAAGCACTAATGTTATTGAATTTTCAAATGTCTAATAAGCAAGACCATTCGTCTGAGTAAAAGTACACAAGAAGGTCAAAAGATTAATTTTGCTGATGCCTTCATTAAAATGTAACAACATAATTATTAATTCCAAACGCTCGATTTCTAGCTCTGGGTGCATTGCATAGATATGAAGAAATAGAACTTGCACATAACTGCACCAGCAACCACACCACCCTGTACCCTTCTACTGTCACACTGCTGAAGCTAAGCAGCCACACCACCCTGTACCCTTCTACTGTCACACTGCTGAAGCTGAAGCTAAGCAGCCACACCACCCTGTACCCTTCTACTGTCACACTGCTGAAGCTAAGCAACCACACCACCCTGTACTCTTCTCCCTCTCTCATCACTGTCTTACCCTGACCCAGAGCATATCTTGTGCCGTGCCTGTTTGGGCCCAGGAGGTGGAGTCTCACACTGACGTGGGTCGGAAAGTTTTCAGTTGTTGGTGGCGTCTTGGGAGGGCTGTGCTCTGAAGCTTCAACTCCTGCAAAAATCCCACCGCTAAGAAAAAAAGATTGTTCGGATGAAAACATTCTGAGTTGTATTTTACGGCCAAAGTCACAGAAGTAATGGGGCTCATATTACAGTTACACAAACAAATAAATGTAAGAATGAGTTACGTATATATTTACATTGTTACTGGGATTATCTCTATCTTCTCTGTCTTTCTCGTTTAACCTTGATAGCTTGATGTTACCTTGGAAACAGGCTCGGTATTTGCAGTTTTCAAAGGCAGAAGAGGCATTTTAGTGAAAATATAGATTAGCCTGCCACTCTGAGATAAGACTGATTCACAGGTGGATAATAGAATGTGGATTTTGTTTTGTCCACATTTGCTGTGAATGGCTTTGAAGCTTTATCCCCCTTTTCAGATACCTGAGCACCCCGCTCAGCCCTCCTGCAGCGTGGGGCGCGCACTGTCCCACTGGGCACCTGCGGCTGACTCAACTAACTCAGCCGACGTCACACTTTTCAACATTTGCAGTTTTCAACAAAGTTAAACCACTGGATATCTCATATGCAAAATATCATTTTGCTGAAGTTTTCAAGAAAATGTTATTGTGATAAATAAAAACTGTGGGCGATGATGCTATTCATTACTCATCACTAGACTCTGATTCATCTGAACCACCAGTGCAGTGACAGAGTCCCCGTCTGCAGAGCTCCATACGCTGCAGAGGATCTGAGATGGTGCAGGACTGTGAACTTTGGTGATGTGCTTGTAATTACAGACGAGACATCATGTACTGCAGTTCCCAGCATTGTGTGTCTTTGATATTATAAAAAATATTCACCGATAAATATGTATGCAAGAAGAGCAGACTGCTTGTCTTAAGGGTGAGATGTAGTGAGAAATGGTTGCGTTCCAGACCGGCATGTAAATGTGTCCCAGTATGACATGGTGAGAGCTCGGGTTGGAGCGGAGGAGTTTGTCTGAAACTTTGCACATTTAAAGGATTAATTGCGATGATTGCCGCCTAACATTTAATTTCATTTTAATGTATTCATTAAAAACATTTGACGAATAACAGGTAACCTCATCTGACATGCCCTGAGCTCCACAGGCGGCAGTGACTCACTCCTCTGGCATGCTGAAGCTTCAGGTAACGCTTGCTTTGCTGAAGCTGGTGGGCTAACTCCGGTAAGCTGCCGAAGTTAAGGCACTGGGTCGGAACTGCATTGTTGCGGTCACATTAGTGCTGCCATAATGACTTTCATTTAATTTGTATTAAATATCTTATTTAAATGCATAAACAAATGAATGAATGTTGAGTGACTATGGAGGCCAAACATGGTGGCACAGACTGCTTTACCCTCTCTTTGAGGGGAGGGCTTTGGTATTATTTATCAGAAGCTTTGACTTTGTCATGGGACGGCAGAGAGGAGTGAGTGTGCTGAATATTTTTGTTGTGATATCAGGGTAGAGATGAATTCCAGTCTCGCCTTTTAAGCTGTTAAGACTATGAGCATGGAACATGGTTAGTGTCATAGAAAAACTGCCCTATAATGATAGGGCAGCTCACCTAATAACATAATGAGCTCTATGAGCTCTACAACGGTTTAACGAGCTCACCTGCCCATAACGAGCTCAACTGCCCTTTAAGGAGCTCACCTGCCCAACACCGAGCTGTACTACCCTTTAATGAGCTCACCTGCCCTATAACAAGCTCTACTACCCTTTAATGAGCTCACCTGCCCTACACCGATCTCTACTACCCTTTAACGAGCTCACCTGCCCTATAATGAGCTGTACTACCCTTTAACAAGCTCACCTGCCCTATACCGAGCTCTACTACCTTTTAATGAGCTCACCTGCCCTATACCGAGCTCTACTACCCTTGAATGAGCTCACCTGCCCTATAACGAGCTCTACTTCCCTTTAATGAGCTCACCTGCCCAATAACGAGCTCTACTTCCCTTTAATGAGCTCACCTGCCCTATAACGAGCTCAACTACCCTTTAAAAAGCTCACCTGCCCATAACAAGCTCTGCTACCCTTTAACAAGCTCACTTCCTCTGTAACGAGTTAACAGATCCTGTAACAAATATATCTGCAATGTACCCTTAATGAGCCCACAGACCTTTTAACGAACTTACCTGCTGTTTGTTCTGCTCACCTGCTCGTTAACCTACCTTATAACAAACTCTCATACTCAGATGGGAGTGAGAGACAGGCAGATTCAGGGGGGCGTGAGCTGCAGGAGCAGGTGAGGATGCAGTGCTCGGCTGTCAGAGTCAATTACCTGTTTTTATTCTTTCCCTCTGCGCTCTCTGCTCACCCAAATCAAGGCAGGCTGTCAGGCTGTTTCTTTTATCTCAGTTTAGCGCTTAGTTTGACATTTTGACAAATGGAAATCAATGTCCTTGGAAAAAGGGGAGCTAGCTAATTGCTGAAATCACACTCATTAAAACTATCGCGTCACAACTGTCCCTCCAGTAAAACAAGCCATTCGTCCCATTCTGTCTGTTTCTGGATGCATGTGTGTCTGCCACCCTTCCTCATCTGAGATATTTCACTAATAATCCTTATTGCTGGAAATATGAAATATGTACATAAAGGAGGCATGATCTAGCATGTAAGCTTTCATTGCACTGTCAAAACTGTTCTTATGCTATCTGGGAGATTTTTCTCTGTTTATCGTTGTGAAGCTGAGCAGACACAGATCGTGTGCTGTGGGACCAAGCTCCTGACATCTCGTCTGAAAGGCACATTGTCTCTGCTGATTGCAGGGAAAATACTACCCTCGGCTTCCATGACATCATATGGATAAACATTAGTTTGTGTCAATGAAAATTAATTCCTTATATCTCCCCTGAATGAACAGCTATTTCAATGAAATTATTTTTGTCACTTTTTGTATCTATTTATTTCTTTCGGTTATTTTTTTAAGTTAATGTGTTTTAGGTAAGGTTATAACACTTTGCCTGCCTGTGGCTGTGTTATTATACGCTATTCATAAAATTCATCAATTTGGAACACACTTTGACAGGCTTTCATTAAAATTATAATGGATAGTTTATTCAACCTCTGCAAAACCTATTATTTGAAGTTGTGAGGTTATTTTATTTGTTATTTTTGCTTTGTGAAATAATAATGTGACTGTGCAGTTTTATTGTTAGTGAAGGAGAAACTCATTAATAAATTATAGTCCTTTATAAAAACTAGAGCAAACATTCGAAAGCTTTCAAGATCACATAGGAACCTGAAATATCATCACATATTACCGAAAACCACCCCCAAAGCTTCCTTAAAGGGCTGGAAAAGAACTGGGGCAGCAGTATGGGGCAGTGGTCAGAGCAGCAGTGTGGAGCAGTGGCCAGAGCAGCAGTGTGGAGCTGTGGCCAGAGCAGCAGTGTGGAGCAGTGGTCAGAGCAGCAGTGTGGAGCAGTGGTCAGAGCAGCAGTGTGGAGCAGTGGTCAGAGCAGCAGTGTGGAGCAGGGGTCAGAGCAGCAGTGAGGAGCAGTGGTCAGAGCAGCAGTGAGGAGCAGTAGCCAGAGCAGCAGTGTGGAGCAGTGGGGCAGTGTAGAGCAGTGGTCAGAGCAGCAGTGTGGGAGTGGCAGTGGTCAGAGCAGCAGTGTGGAGCAGTGGTCAGAGCAGCAGTGTGGGGCAGTGGCCAGAGCAGCAGTGTGGAGCAGTGGTCAGAGCAGCAGTGTGGAGCAGTGGTCAGAGCAGCAGTGTGGAGCAGGGGTCAGAGCAGCAGTATGGGAGCAGCAGTGTGGAGCAGTGGTCAGAGCAGCAGTGAGGAGCAGTGGCCAGAGCAGCAGTGTGGAGCAGGGGTCAGTGTAGAGCAGTGGTCAGAGCAGCAGTGTGGAGC
>CM040749.1:1207500-1232500 GCA_022829145.1 Albula goreensis
GTGAGGCCCTGTGATGGTTGAGGCCCAGTTATACTGTGATACTGTGATGTGTCAGGCAGAATGAGGCCCAGTTATACTGTGATGTGTCAGGCAGAGTGAGGCCCAGTTATACTGTGATACTGTGATGTGTCAGGCAGAGTGAGGCCCAGTGATACTGTGATACTGTGATGTGTCAGGCAGAGTGAGGCCCAGTTACACTGTGATGTGTCAGGCAGAGTGAGGCCCAGTTATACTGTGATACTGTGATGTGTCAGGCAGAGTGAGGCCCAGTTATACTGTGATACTGTGATGTGTCAGGCAGAGTGAGGCCTAGTGATACTGTGATACTGTGATGTGTCAGGCAGAGTGAGGCCCAGTGATACTGTGATACTGTGATGTGTCAGGCAGAGTGAGGCCCAGTTATACTGTGATACTGTGATGTGTCAGGCAGAGTGAGGCCCAGTGATACTGTGATACTGTGATGTGTCAGGCAGAGTGAGGCCCAGTTATGCTGTGATGTGTCAGGCAGAGTGAGGCCCAGTGATACTGTGATGTCAGGCTGTGATGTGTCAGGCAGAGTGAGGCCCAGTGATACTGTGATACTGTGATGTGTCAGGCAGAGTGAGGCCCTGTGATGTGTCAGGCAGAGTGAGGCCCAGTTATACTGTGATACTGTGATGTGTGATGTGTGAGGCCCAGGCAGAGTGAGGGCCCAGTTATACTGTGATACTGTGATGTGTCAGGCAGAGTGAGGCCCAGTTATACTGTGATACTGTGATGTGTCAGGCAGAGTGAGGCCCAGTTATACTGTGATGTGTCAGGCAGAGTGAGGCCCAGTTATACTGTGATACTGTGATGTGTCAGGCAGAGTGAGGCCCAGTTATGCTGTGATGTGTCAGGCAGAGTGAGGCCCAGTTATACTGTGATACTGTGATGTGTCAGGCAGAGTGAGGCCCAGTTATGCTGTGATGTGTCAGGCAGAGTGAGGCCCAGTTATACTGTGATGTGTCAGGCAGAGTGAGGCCCAGTTATGCTGTGATGTGTCAGGCAGAGTGAGGCCCAGTTATACTGTGATACTGTGATGTGTCAGGCAGAGTAAGGCCCAGTGATACTGTGATACTGTGATGTGTCAGGCAGAGTGAGGCCCAGTTATGCTGTGATGTGTCAGGCAGAGTGAGGCCCAGTTATGCTGTGATGTGTCAGGCAGAGTGAGGCCCAGTTATACTGTGATACTGTGATGTGTCAGGCAGAGTGAGGCCAGATTCTGCACTCCTAAACTCATTAGCGTAAGCAGTGAGCAGCACTGGCCATGTTCCACATTTCTGCCGTATCGATCACTGCCTTATTGATCAGTAGATTTAGTTCTTCTGTGGGCACATTGATTTAACCATATTGTACACTTTATCAACTAAGCCTCTGCGGAGAATTTGGAGAATATAATACAATCCCTCACACAGAATAAAATTATGTAATTATAAGACTTTTTTAAATCGATGGAACGACCAAAAAATTTTGCCTGTTTTCCCTTTTTGCAACTCAAGCTTCTGCATCAGTTCCTGTCTCTGTGTCCGTCTCATCGTGGATCAATTTTAGCCCTTTGTGCACACACAACATTTCACTGGGAATCAATTTTAGCCTTATGTACACAATCTGTCTCATTGTGAATCAATTTTAGCCCTGCAGGCACACAGACTGATGAACGTCTGTGTTTTATTTCCAGGTGTTTCCTTTTGGTGTCTGTGAACCTCGCTGCAGACCCAGACTCTTTTGTAGACCTGTAATTAGTTTTGTAAATTGCCTCTCTAATGCATGTCATTATGTTTGTTGAGTCACAATGCTGTGGGTTTTTTTTTTTGGTTTTGTTTTTCCAAATTACACCTGCACCCTTGACAGGTTGGGCGCACAGCAGAGAGCAGACTGCTGTGAATTTTCTCATATCTCAGAAGCATTCTGGAAATTAAATTTGGACAAAAACAATCCTTTATGCCTGCAGTTTCACACAAAAACAACACACACACGCACACACACACAGAGTGCAAAACACAAGCATCGCTTTTCTATCCAATTAATTATTCAATCTGAAATGAACCCTAACCCTGACCCAAAGGGAGCTGGGAAGTATTCACAGGAACATTTAATCAAGCTATTGCTACATGAGTCAGTGAGCTAATGCCTAATGAGCGTGCCTGCTGAACAGAGACTACGCAGAGAAAAAAGCCATTAAAATGCAGACGTCCTGTAAGTGGTCTTTAATAGCAGGATTTAGGATAGGAATAGTCTACAAGTATACAATGATTTGAGAGGTTTGCTCATTTTTTGGTACATAGTATACATTTCAGGAAAGCTTTTTTATTTTTATATATGCATAATATACATTTCAGGAATATTGCAAAATATAATTCGGAGGAAGTAACACTGGCTATAAATTGCAGTAAATTTTGAATGGAGATAGAATGGAACATGTTATGGACAGAAAAACGCCCTTTCCACCCTAATGAGGGCTGGTGGCTGATAGCTGGGGGCTGGATGCTGGGGCTGATAGCTGGGGGCTGGGGGCTGGGGGCCGGGGGCTGGGGGCTGGGGCTGGGGGCTGATAGCTGGGGGCTGATAGCTGGGGCTGGTAGCTGGGGGCTGGGGGCTGGGGGCTGATAGCTGGGGGCTGGTAGCTGGGAGCTGGGAGCTGGGGGCTGGGGTCTGATAGCTGGGGGCTGGGGCCCAGTGGCTGGGGCCTGGTGGCTGGGGCCCAGTGGCTGGGGCCTGGTGGCTGGGGGCTGGGGGGGGTCTGATAGCTGGGGGCTGGGGGCTGGGGCTGATAGCTGGGGGCTGATAGCTGGGGGCTGGTAGCTGGGGGCTGGGGGCTGGGGCTGGGGCTGATAGCTGGGGCTGGTAGCTGGGAGCTGGGAGCTGGGGGCGGGTCTGATAGCTGGGGGCTGGGGGCTGGGGGCTGGGGCTGGGGCCTGGTGGCTGGGGGCCAGCCGGGGTCTGATAGCTGGGGGCTGGGCTGGGGGCTGGGGGCTGGGGCCCAGTGGCTGGGGCTGGGGGCTGATAGCTGGGGCTGGGGCTGGGGCTGGGGGCCGGGGTCTGGGGCTGGGGGCTGGGGTCTGATAGCTGGGGGCTGGGGCCCAGTGGCTGGGGCCTGGTGGCTGGGGGCTGGGGGCCGGGGTCTGATAGCTGGGGGCTGGAGCTGGGGGCTGGGGCTGGGGGCTGATAGCTGGGGCTAGCTGGGGGCTGGTAGCTGGGGGCTGGGGGCTGGGGGCTGATAGCTGGGGGCTGGTAGCTGGGAGCTGGGAGCTGGGAGCTGGGGGCCGGGGTCTGATAGCTGGGGGCTGGGGGCTGGGGTCTGATAGCTGGGGGCTGGGGCCCAGTGGCTGGGGCCTGGTGGCTGGGGGCTGGGGGCCGGGGTCTGATAGCTGGGGGCTGGTAGCTGGGGGCTGTGGGCTGACAGCTGGAGGCTGGAGGCCAGTGGCGTGGGTGTAGTCAGTAAGAGTGGTACTTGGAGTCAGTGCTTTTGGGGCTGGAGTGGTTACATTAAATCAATCAAATGCATAAAAGCCCTGAACCTCATTGGCCCAGGCTCCTCACCTGATATCCATCAGCCAATCAGCATCACATGTGTCTAGTAGGCATTTACTTGTGAAAATATAACCCCATTATATTTGTAGATAAGAAAGAGATTGGACCCCTTTTGCAAAGTCATTTTCAGCTGAAGTGTGCTGTTGGAATAGCTTCTCTTCATCTTGCTATTTTAGCTCAGAGGATGAAACTGGCTCTGGTCTTTGAGTTCTATAAAAGCTTCATTAGAGATGAAGAGTATATGAGGAGTTCAGTTGTCATGGACATGTGAAACATTCAGCAGAGCCACAGAACTCCCTGGCTGCATGTGATTGGTGGAGAGGCTGGGGGAAGAGCAGGGCAGAGTGTGCTTCTCTTCAGCTGTTATCAAGGCTTCCTGCTTTCTCCCTCCAGCACCATGGACAGCGGCACAGTCACCTACGGACACACACAGCCGAGTCCGTCCCTACGGACACACACAGCCGAGTCCGTCCCTACGGACACACACAGCCGAGTCCGTCCCTACGGGTCCCTCCGTCCGGACACACACAGCCGATTCCGTCCCTACGGACACACACAGCCGAGTCCGTCCCTACGAAACACACGGCCGAGTCCGTCCTACGGACACACAGCCGGAGTCCGTCCTACAGACACACACGGCCGAGTCCGTCCCTACGGACAGACACACAGCGAAGTCCGTCCCTACGGACACACACAGCCGAGTCCGTCCCTACAGAGACACACAGCCGAGTCCGTCCCTACAGACACACACAGCCGAGTACGGACACACACAGCCGAGTCTGTCCCTACGGAACACACAGCCGAGTCCGTCCTACAGACACACACAGCCGAGTCCGAGTCTGTCCCTTTACAGACACACACAGCCGAGTCCGTCCCTACAGACACAGCCGAGTCCGTCCCTACAGACACACACAGCGAGTCTGTCCCTATAGACACACACAGCCGAGTCCGTCCCTACGGACACACACAGCCGAGTCCGTCCCTACGGACACACACAGCCGAGTCCGTCCCTACGGACACACACAGCCGAGTCCGTCCCTACAGACACACACAGCCGAGTCTGTCCCTACGGACACACAGCCGAGTCCGTCCCTATAGACACACACAGCCGATTCTGTCCCTACAGACACACACAGCCGAGTCCGTCCCTACGGACACACACAGCCGAGTCTGTCCCTACAGACACACACAGCCGAGTCCGTCCCTACAGAAACACACAGCCGAGTCTGTCCCTACAGAAACACACACAGCCGAGTCCGTCCCTACAGAAACACACAGCCGAGTCTGTCCCTACAGACACACACAGCCGAGTCCGTCCCTACAGACACACACAGCCGAGTCTGTCCCTACAGACACACACAGCCGAGTCCGTCCCTACAGACACACACAGCCGAGTCCGTCCCTACAGACACACACAGCCGATTCTGTCCCTACAGACACACACAGCCGAGTCTGTCCCTACAGAAACACACAGCCGAGTCCGTCCCTACAGAAACACACAGCCGAGTCTGTCCCTACAGAAACACACAGCTGCTCATGCTCATGGTCTTCATAAATACTGCAAACGCTGTTAGAAATGTGGGGCCAGCTGCTCCTTCTGGGTGTGGCCTGACTGACCCCAGGCCTGTGGGCCTCGGGCCGCCCGCTCTGCCCTCACCAATGCTGTGAACATTCCCCACATGTCACATCTTTTCTGTGTGTTTGTTTGTTTTTTATTTGTCTTTGCTTTCCCTCTGCTTTGTCTTCTTGCCACCTGTCAAGAGGAACAAAACAGCTGTTAGTCACAGCTCGGTTTGTTCTGGGCAGGAGCTAAGCGTAACAGTTTGGGAGCCTGGCCTGTAATTCAGAGGTGGCAGGTTTTATTCTCGGGTGGCGCACTGCCATCGAGCAGGGCACTTCACCTGAATTACATTACCAAAGATCCAGCTTTGCAACTGTGTCGGTAAGAGGCAGGTATTAGGCATTACATATATGTCCCTGGATGAGACATAAATGCAAAAATTCTGTATTTTTGTTGGCTCTCTATCTGGCAGGTGGCCATGCCTGCTACAGAGCACCATTCTGATATGCCAGCAGGTCCCCATCTGGCACAGACTGTGCAGACAGGCTGTGCAGTCTGTCAGTGCTCCTGCAGCTCCTGCCCCCTGCTCACTGTGCACAGGGAAGCATGCTCATGCAGCACAGGGCCCTTTGCTCCTGTATGAAATCAACACTGTGGAGAGACTCTAAGCAGGGCGGCAGGGAGCGGGAGCACAGACGGGTTCTGCAGGGGGAAGGGGCACAGCACAGACGGGTTCTGCACGGGGAGGGAGCACAGACGGGTTCTGCAGGGGAGCACAGTACAGACGGGTTCTGCAGGGGAGCACAGTACAGACGGGTTCTGCAGGGAAGGGGCACAGCACAGACGGGTTTTGCAGGAGCACAGCACAGACGGGTTCTGCAGGGCGGGTTCTGCAGGGGAGCACAGTACAGGCGGGTTCTGCAGGGGGGGAGCACAGACGGGTTCTGCAGGGCGAGCAGGCAGGTTCTGCAGGGAGAGCACAGCACAGACAGGTTCTGCAGGGGAGGGAGCACAGGCGGGTTCTGCAGGGGAGCACACGGGTTCTGCAGGGGGACGGGTTCTGCAGGGGAGCACAGCACAGACGGGTTCTGCAGGGGAGCACAGCACAGCACAGACGGGGGGGAGGGACGGGAGCACAGCACAGACGGGTTCTGCAGGGGAGGAGCACAGACGGGTTCTGCAGGGGGAGCACAGTACAGACGGGTTCTGCAGGGGGAGCACAGTACAGACGGGTTCTGCAGGGGGAAGGGGCACAGCACAGACGGGTTTTGCAGGGGGAGCACAGCACAGACGGGTTCTGCAGGGGGAGCACAGCACAGACGGGTTCTGCAGGGGGGGGGCACAGACGGGTTCTGCAGGGGGAGGGAGCACAGACGGGTTCTGCAGGGGGAGCGAGCACAGACGGGTTCTGCAGGGGGAGCACAGTACAGACGGGTTCTGCAGGGGGAGGGAGCACAGACGGGTTCTGCAGGGGGAGCGAGCACAGACGGGTTCTGCAGGGGGAGCACAGCACAGACAGGTTCTGCAGGGGGAGGGAGCACAGACGGGTTCTGCAGGGGGAGCACAGCACAGACGGGTTCTGCAGGGGAGGGAGCACAGACGGGTTCTGCAGGGGGAGCACAGTACAGACGGGTTCTGCAGGGGGAGCACAGCACAGCACAGACGGGTTCTGCAGGGGAGCACAGCACAGACGGGTTCTGCAGGGGGAGCACAGCACAGCACTGTTTTTCTGCCAGAGTGTGATTTTCTCGCGGCATGGAGGAGCAGGATGCATGAGCACTGACAGGCACACTGTGAGAGTGAAGGAGAGGACAGGAAGATGTCTGTGTGTGTGTGTGTGTGTGTGTGTGTGTGAGAGAGAGAGAGAGAGAGAGTTTCTGATGAAACACTTAAAGAACTGTACTTGGGCTCAGTGTACCTGCTGGGTAAAATACAGACATGGCATGGATGTCTTTGCTCCTGGTCTTTGCTCCTGGTGTGCCATACGGACATGTGAAAGGGGTCTTCGTTCATCCTGTTTTCCTGTGACGGTGTCCGCAGCCCCTCCGCTGCCTGGATGAGCACGTCCCGCATGCCAGCCTGCCGTAATATCTATAATTCAGCAGCACAAAACCAGCTTAAACTACAGCAGAGCAGCCCAAAGCCAGGACTGTCAGCCACAGCAGCCGAGCTCCAGACCAGCCCTGGGCCAGACGGCCGTGTCTGTCAACTGCTCTCTCCATTATTTAACAAGCCCCATCTTTTTTTCATATTTACATGTCTTCATATGCCTGTAGATGACAGCTGATGACTGCTTCCATGTCTCCGTATGAAATATATATGTGTAATCTGATCTCCACGTGATCCAGCACTGGTTTAAGGTTATTGTACGGGGCAGCTGGTGGACAGAGAGACCTGCTGACATAAACCCCCCAGGAAAAGAGCCACCCCACCCCATGTTATGCGCTTCCCCAGGGCTCCATTCTACCCATACAAAACTAATCCTTTCTTCAACAGAACTGCTTTTACCTGAGTGCAATAAATATTACATTACTGTATATAAACCATATTAACAGTGCGGAGTGAGTGGTCACTGCATCACCCTGGGTTTATTCCTCTAATGATGCAATCCTCCTCAACATAAGGACTGTTGGTGGCAAGATTTTCACAGCTGTCAAAAAGCACTTCTAACGTTCATACTTAAGCAGACTGTAGCCCTATTTTACAGCTGCTGTTTACACTTAGTGAAGAGAGGCTGAAACATGGCCATCAGGGATAGAATGCTCTCAGATGTTGCTGTGCGAATGTGTAAATTGGATGAGATCAACAGAGTTCCTGACACTTCTTTTGCTATTTAAAAATGTATGATGAATGTTAATGTTTTAGTATTTGATGAATCTGATCTTATTTTGGAGCAGTTTGGTGTTTCGTGGTCCTGACTCTGTGATCATTGCAGATCCCATGATGCTTTGTGAAAGAGTAGGGATAATAACCTCATTAGCTATCTACATATGGCCACCTAAATAACCCTATATAAGGTTGGGGTATACCATGGGTTCCTATTCTTTAACATACATATACCATGAGTCCCTATCCTTTAACATGAATATACCATGGGTCCCTATCCTTTAACATGTATATACCATGGGTCCCTATTCTTTAACATGTATATACCATGGGTCCCTATCCTTTAACATGTTTATACCATGGGTCCCTATTCTTTAACATGTATATACCATGGGTCCCTATCCTTTAACATGTTTATACCATGGGTCCCTATTCTTTAACATGTATATACCATGGGTCCCTATCCTTTAACATGTATATACCATGGGTCCCTATCCTTTAACATGTATATACCATGGGTCCCTATTCTTTAACATGTTTATACCATGGGTCCCTATCCTTTAACATGTATATACCATGGGTCCCTATCCTTTAACATGTATATACCATGGGTCCCTATCCTTTAACATGTATATACCATGGGTCCCTATTCTTTAACATGTATTTACCATGGGTCCCTATTCTTTAACATGTATATACCATGGGTCCCTATTCTTTAACATGTATATACCATGGGTCCCTATCCTTTAACATGTATATACCATGGGTCCCTATCCTTTAACATGTATATACCATGGGTCCCTATTCATTAACATACATATATATACCATAGTACTTGCATATTCTCTGGATGTTGGATGTCTGTAATGGTGTGATTCTTTTCTCCTACAGCTAAAATGTGTGGAGTTACACATGCAGTAGGGAGCACTGTTCCTCCATTCTGGCTCAGTGTGTCTTTAAAGACTTCTTTTCATATCTTAATTCAGAGCAGGAGATAGTTTGTTTGTGCCTGTTGGTGGTGCAGGCAGGCTGTGGGAGTGTGTGTACGCAGTTGGTGTGCACTGCCCTCAGCCCTGTGTGTAGCTGCTGGTGCGGCTGTTCACCGCCCCAGCCCTGCGCCCTACCTGCAGCTCAGCCGCGGTCATTCACATCCACAGCCCTGCTCCCTGCGCTTTTAACAGAACCTCAGTCCACTGCAACACTCAACCAGCCCTGCGAAGCTTTAACCTGGGTTTGACTCTGTGGATTAAAGCATCCTTGCTGATTGTTTAAGCGTAATGTTTTCATCACTCTGGCAGCCTCTGGGGTGTAACTGGATATGGGATTAAAGTAACAGGAGCTGCGTTTTTTTCTTTGGATAAGGGGAAAATTAGATACAGTAGATGCATTTTTCAGTTTATTGACGAGTGAATGTAACTGGGCATTTGCTGAACTAATGTGAAAATGTATTCTTAAACCACAGGACTGTTACACATCCCACAGGGAGTGTGCTCAGCAAATAGCCCAAGTTCCCCAGGCCTGTAATGTGTGTGTGTGTGTGTGTGTGTGTGTGTGTGTGTGTGTGTGTGCGCGCATGTGTGAGTGTGTGTGTGTATAAGTGTGTGTACATTTGTGTGCATATGTGTGTATGTTTGTATGTGTGGGTGTGCATATATGAGTGTGTGTCTGTATAAGTGTGTGTGCATGTGTGTGTATGTGTGTTTGAGCGTGTGCATGCATTTGTATCTCATTTTGTTTGAAGGGCAATTGATAATAAGTTGGGACCATTGTAATGGTCATTCAGTAAGCTAATCACTGTCTATACTGCCTCTGTGACTATACTGCCTCTGTGACTATACTGCCTCTGTGTCTATACTGCCTCTGTGTGTATACTGCCTCTGTGTGTATACTGCCTCTGTGTGTATACTGCCTCTGTGTCTATACTGCCTCTGTGTGTATACTGCCTCTGTGACTATACTGCCTCTGTGTGTATACTGCCTCTGTGTCTATACTGCCTCTGTGTGTATACTGCCTCTGTGTGTATACTGCCTCTGTGACTATACTGCCTCTGTGTGTATACTGCCTCTGTGACTATACTGCCTCTGTGTGTATACTGCCTCTGTGTGTATACTGCCTCTGTGTGTATACTGCCTCTGTGTGTATACTGCCTCTGTGTCTATACTGCCTCTGTGTGTATACTGCCTCTGTGACTATACTGCCTCTGTGTGTATACTGCCTCTGTGTCTATACTGCCTCTGTGTGTATACTGCCTCTGTGTGTATACTGCCTCTGTGACTATACTGCCTCTGTGTGTATACTGCCTCTGTGACTATACTGCCTCTGTGTGTATACTGCCTCTGTGTGTATACTGCCTCTGTGACTATACTGCCTCTGTGTGTATACTGCCTCTGTGTCTATACTGCCTCTGTGACTATACTGCCTCTGTGTGTATACTGCCTCTGTGACTATACTGCCTCTGTGTGTATACTGCCTCTGTGTGTATACTGCCTCTGTGTCTATACTGCCTCTGTGACTATACTGCCTCTGTGTGTATACTGCCTCTGTGTGTATACTGCCTCTGTGAATATACTGCCTCTGTGACTATACTGCCTCTGTGTGTATACTACCTCTGTGACTATACTGCCTCTGTGTCTATACTGCCTCTGTGTCTATACTGCCTCTGTGTCTATACTGCCTCTGTGACTATACTGCCTCTGTGTGTATACTACCTCTGTGACTATACTGCCTCTGTGACAATACTACCTCTGTGACTATACTACCTCTGTGTGTATACTGCCTCTGTGTCTATACTGCCTCTGTGACTATACTGCCTCTGTGTCTATACTGCCTCTGTGTGTATACTACCTCTGTGACTATACTGCCTCTGTGACAATACTACCTCTGTGACTATACTACCTCTGTGTGTATACTGCCTCTGTGAATATACTGCCTCTGTGACTATACTGCCTCTGTGTCTATACTGCCTCTGTGTCTATACTGCCTCTGTGACTATACTGCCTCTGTGTGTATACTGCCTCTGTGACTATACTGCCTCTGTGTCTATACTGCCTCTGTGACTATACTGCCTCTGTGTGTATACTGCCTCTGTGACTATACTACCTCTGTGTGTATACTGCCTCTGTGAATATACTGCCTCTGTGACTATACTGCCTCTGTGTCTATACTGCCTCTGTGTGTATACTACCTCTGTGACTATACTGCCTCTGTGACAATACTACCTCTGTGACTATACTACCTCTGTGTGTATACTGCCTCTGTGAATATACTGCCTCTGTGTTTATACTGCCTCTGTGACTATACTGCCTCTGTGACTATACTGCCTCTGTGAATATACTGCCTCTGTGTCTATACTGCCTCTGTGACAATACTGCCTCTGTGACTATACTGCCTCTGTGTGTATACTACCTCTGTGTCTATACTGCCTCTGTGTGTATACTGCCTCTGTGAATATACTGCCTCTGTGACTATACTGCCTCTGTGACTATACTACCTCTGTGTCTATACTGCCTCTGTGTGTATACTACCTCTGTGTGTATACTGCCTCTGTGACTATACTGCCTCTGTGAATATACTGCCTCTGTGACTATACTGCCTCTGTGTGTATACTGCCTCTGTGACTATACTGCCTCTGTGACTATACTGCCTCTGTGTGTATACTGCCTCTGTGACTATACTGCCTCTGTGTGTATACTGCCTCTGTGACTATACTGCCTCTGTGTGTATACTGCCTCTGTGACTATACTGCCTCTGTGTGTATACTGCCTCTGTGTGTATACTGCCTCTGTGTGTATACTGCCTCTGTGACAATACTGCCTCTGTGTGTATACTGCCTCTGTGAATATACTGCCTCTGTGACTATACTGCCTCTGTGTCTATACTGCCTCTGTGACTATACTACCTCTGTGACTATACTGCCTCTGTGTGTATACTGCCTCTGTGACTATACTGCCTCTGTGACTATACTGCCTCTGTGTGTATACTGCCTCTGTGACTATACTGCCTCTGTGACTATACTGCCTCTGTGTCTATACTGCCTCTGTGTCTATACTGCCTCTGTGACTATACTGCCTCTGTGTCTATACTGCCTCTGTGTCTATACTGCCTCTGTGAATATACTGCCTCTGTGTCTATACTGCCTCTGTGTCTATACTGCCTCTGTGACTATACTGCCTCTGTGTGTATACTGCCTCTGTGTGTATACTGCCTCTGTGTCTATACTGCCTCTGTGACTATACTGCCTCTGTGACTATACTGCCTCTGTGTGTATACTGCCTCTGTGACTATACTGCCTCTGTGACTATACTGCCTCTGTGTGTATACTGCCTCTGTGTGTATACTACCTCTGTGTCTATACTGCCTCTGTGTGTATACTGCCTCTGTGAATATACTGCCTCTGTGACTATACTGCCTCTGTGTGTATACTGCCTCTGTGTCTATACTGCCTCTGTGTGTATACTGCCTCTGTGTGTATACTGCCTCTGTGACTATACTACCTCTGTGTCTATACTGCCTCTGTGTGTATACTACCTCTGTGACTATACTGCCTCTGTGACTATACTACCTCTGTGTGTATACTGCCTCTGTGACAATACTGCCTCTGTGTGTATACTGCCTCTGTGACTATACTGCCTCTGTGACTATACTACCTCTGTGTCTATACTGCCTCTGTGTGTATACTGCCTCTGTGTCTATACTGCCTCTGTGTGTATACTACCTCTGTGACTATACTGCCTCTGTGAATATACTGCCTCTGTGACTATACTGCCTCTGTGTCTATACTGCCTCTGTGTGTATACTACCTCTGTGACTATACTGCCTCTGTGTGTATACTGCCTCTGTGTGTATACTGCCTCTGTGACTATACTACCTCTGTGTCTATACTGCCTCTGTGTGTATACTACCTCTGTGTGTATACTGCCTCTGTGAATATACTGCCTCTGTGACTATACTGCCTCTGTGACTATACTGCCTCTGTGACTATACTACCTCTGTGTCTATACTGCCTCTGTGACTATACTGCCTCTGTGTGTATACTGCCTCTGTGACTATACTACCTCTGTGTCTATACTGCCTCTGTGTCTATACTGCCTCTGTGACTATACTACCTCTGTGTCTATACTACCTCTGTGACTATACTGCCTCTGTGACTATACTGCCTCTGTGACTATACTACCTCTGTGACTATACTGCCTCTGTGTGTATACTGCCTCTGTGTGTATACTGCCTCTGTGACTATACTGCCTCTGTGTGTATACTACCTCTGTGACTATACTGCCTCTGTGACTATACTGCCTCTGTGACTATACTGCCTCTGTGTGTATACTGCCTCTGTGACTATACTGCCTCTGTGACTATACTACCTCTGTGACTATACTGCCTCTGTGACTATACTACCTCTGTGACTATACTGCCTCTATGTCTATACTGCCTCTGTGACTATACTGCCTCTGTGTCTATACTGCCTCTGTGACTATACTGCCTCTATGTCTCTACATCCTTCTAACTACCTGTGCTTCCCCCTGCCCCTGGCTCTACCCCAGTCTCTGCCCCCATCGCTCAGTCCTGTCTTTTCCTCATGCCCCTGCTTTACTCCACACAGGCTCAAGTATGTGGGACTTCTTTTGGACCTGCTTGTTCCTGGCTGCATCAGCGTGTAAGTGTTCCAAAGCGCCTGATTGGATCATTACCTCCCTGCTTTATGTGCTCTTTTTGTTCCTGATTCTGGGTTTCAAGTGCAGGAGCTCTGGCGTTCTCTCGCCCTTAGAGACGGAGGCCCACGCTGTTAGGGGAAGGCAGAGCACTTAAAGACACTCCAGAGGGGTGCGACCGTGTTACCGTGTTCTTAATGCAGGCGTATCATACCGAGTTCAGGTGTCTGCCTCTGCAGGTTAAACGGACAGTAATTATCCCTGTGAGGGCGGAATCTTTAGCTCTGTGACCCAGGTGTTAGACGCCCAGGTCTTACAGCCAGGTACTTAGCCTAATGCCGCACAAAAAGTGCCCTATCAGATGAGACACCTGCTGTCTCTCCGGAGAGTTTGTTGAGGTTCGGTTTTCACGCAGCAAAACATACCAGCGAAAGTGAACCTATTCCCGTGAGATGTTTTAATTATGGCCGCCAAAATTAGTGTGTTAACGCTTCTGATATTATTGACATGTTTAACGCATTCATAAAACAATCACGTAATTCATTGTGATGACCAGCGGTTAATCTGAGCTGAGACATACAGGCTCCCAACATCATTGGGTAGAGCTGAGCCTGACACAGCCACCAGCGACACTTTATTCACATGCTGTTTCTCTGCCTGTACCGCTGACAGAATGCACCCATTACATGCTGGCCATTAAAATTAATTAAAAATTATCTGAACATCACTTTCTTCATGTTTAAAATGGTGTTGCACCATCCCTTTTGAGATCAGCCCATGAGTTAGGTCCCCTGAAGTTAAATATCCATGAGTTAGGTCCCTTAGGAAATAAGGTTTTGCTGGATGCTGTCAGATATTTCAATGAAGTAATGTTTTCTTTCACAGAATTGAGTTTTTGTTTGACAGAATTTTATTGACAAAGTCAGTGACCATGCTAATTTGATGTCATTATGTTGGTTAATTTTAAATGGGATAGATCCGTTAGCTATTTGCTTACATTAGCTGGTGGCCATGGCTTGTTCAGAAGTAGTATTTTATTGGGTACACCAGTAAAGTATTTAATAGCACAGTGGCACTTGTAGCTAGCTTTTTTTTTAGTCAGCCTAAGATGGTATGATGTATGAAATCCAGAGAGGCTTCTCATGTCTCAGTCAGGCCATGACTCAGTCAGGCAGCGGCTCAGTCAGGCAGCATCTCAGTCAGGAAGCAGCTCAGTCAGGCCATGACTCAGTCAGGCAGCAGCTCAGTCAGGCAGCGGCTCAGTCAGGCAGCGGCTCAGTCAGGCAGCGGCTCAGTCAGGCAGCGGCTCAGTCAGGCAGCGGCTCAGTCAGGACAGCGTCTCAGTCAGGCAGCGGCTCAGTCAGGCAGCGTCTCAGTCAGGCAGCGGCTCAGTCAGGCAGCGTCTCAGTCAGGCAGCGGCTCAGTCAGGCCATGTCTCAGTCAGGCAGCGGCTCAGTCAGGCAGCGGCTCAGTCAGGCCATGTCTCAGTCAGGCAGCGGCTCAGTCAGGCCATGTCTCAGTCAGGCAGCGGCTCAGTCAGGCAGTGTTTCAGTCAGGCAGCGGCTCAGTCAGGCAGCGGCTCAGTCAGGCAGTGTCTCAGTCAGGCAGCGGCTCAGTCAGGCAGCGGCTCAGTCAGGCAGTGTCTCAGTCAGGCAGTGGCTCAGTCAGGCCATGTCTCAGTCAGGCAGCGGCTCAGTCAGGCAGCGTCTCAGTCAGGCCATGTCTCAGTCAGTGTGCTCCTGAGCTTTTGCTTTTATGTCTGAGTGGCTCACAGCACAGAAACAACTTTTTTGGTCTTTTATTTATTTATATTTAGTTTTATTTATTTATATATAGTTTTTAAAAATGTTAAAATATGAAAGCTGTAAGAGTCTGCTAAGGTCTAATGAGTGGCGCTGAAGTGAAGGAGGAAGCCCCAGACATGCAGCGAGGTTAATGAGCCCCTCGTCTTTCAGCTTAACGAAGAGCGCCTTATTGAGAACGAGGATGTGGAGTGGTGTTAAAACGCATTCACATTTGTGAAACTTTGGCTGAAAAGCTCAGCAGGTGGTGCCATATTGAGCCCTCTCTCATAGGCTTGTGTGAATCAGCTTCACACTTTTAACAGCCCGTTACAGAACCCCCAGCGCAAAGCTGAGTGCTCTCTCAGAAACGACACAGCCTCTTCAGTGACTGCTGTCTTTGCCTGAGTTTTTAAGCTCATAACCCTTTGGTACAAACGACTGGATCATTTACAAGAGCCCCATGAAACATCACTGCCGCTGAAACTTGTTGCAGAACATTCCGGCACATGGAAGTGTGAGATATTCTCTTTTGAGTTCTGGCTGCTGAAACCTCCAGCCCCCACAATGGTGATACTCTGACCATTCAGCTCTCAGCTAAGCCCTCCCCCAACCTCTCCTCTCACCCTTCTAATTGGAGCGTGCATGGGCACAATGTGATTGACAGAGATGACAGCCTCTCATTGCGCCATGCTGCCAGCGAATGTGATGATCTGTGGCCCTGCTTGTGTAAGGTGGAATATACAGTTAACAGCAAGGTGTACCATGTGGGGACCTGATGTTTATTTGAAGATATGACCGAGAGGATTGTATGGAGGGATAATCTCGCTCACACGAGTAATGGCAGAATTACCATGAAATGAGCAGACACACACAGGTGTGAGGGCCAGGTAGTGTCCGTCATGAGCAGACACACACAGGTGTGAGGGCCAGGTAGTGTCCGTCATGGGCAGACACACACAGGTGTGAGGGCCAGGTAGTGTCCGTCACTGGCAGACACACACAGATGTGAGGGTCAGGTAGTGTCCGTCACTGGCAGACACACACAGGTGTGAGGCCCAGGTAGTGTCCGTCATGAGCAGACACACACAGGTGTGAGGCCAGGTAGTGTCCGTCACTAATAATCTCGCTCACACGAGTAATGGCAGAATTACCATGAAATGAGCACTGCTGTCCCCTGGGATTCAGAATTATTTTTAATCCAACAAGAAATTCTATTAACCTCAATTTTATTCACTTTGGATATATGTATATGCAAGCATGTTAATTGAATAATTTTATGAATGTAGGCTCATTTTATTAAATTACTGTCTGCAGTGCTTGATAAAAATCTTTTCATATTTTTATATATATCCAAATAGTCATGACTTGGTGGTAGAGTGGAAATTGATTTTAATGCATAAATGCGTAATGTGGTTATTATGGTATTTCATTGATCCATAAACACACAGGTGCGTTGCATTCTGTGTGCAACTGCACTTCAGCTGTCAGCGGGAGGCTTTTCCTGGCATTACTCTGGCCTGTTATTTCACAAGCACTTTGCCCCCTGCTACCCTGTGTCTGCGGCTGTCTCGGGCTGAAGTTTGCTCTAATGCATGGCTGTGCTGCGAGCTGTAATTGCTGTTAGCTTTGTCTTTTATGGAACTTGCTCATGCTGAGAAATGGAGCCTGTTTCTGCCTGCAAAATGGAGGCAGGGCTGAAGGGTGTGCTCATCTCTTTAAATGTGTGTCGGTCGGTAGAGAAATGCACCAGCCCAGTGCCACTGATTTCCTGATGTAACACAAACAAGGCAATTCGGACAGCCAGCAGACGCTGTATCTCACTGTCTTTCATTAATAAAATATATAACATATCTCCTCTGAGATTCCTTTATGCTGTGCAGCATACAGAAATGAGGGGCCAGAGGGTGCCCTATGTGTCAGAATTTAAGATGGCTGTATGGCCCTGGGGTGGGCATCTGCAGCAATAACGACTGCAAATCTCACTGCTGTAATCCCTCCTGGGTCATACCTGTAGGAAATAGTACAGGTACAGGTGAGGTACAGGTACAGGTACAGGTACAGGTACAGGTGAGGCAACCCCCCAATAACTGTGAGAGTAAAAGGTGTCACCATTATTAGTATTATTGTTAATAATTTAAAATATTTATAAATGTACAACAACCTTATTTTCAGCTTTAAAGAGCACAAATCATCTATGTCCAGATTCATGTAAGATCGTGAAACAGGTGTGTAGAAGGGATGTAAGTGTGTGGATGTGATATCTTCAGTTAAAACATCTCCATTAAAATGAAACACTATAAAAAAAGGAATCGTTTTTTCGTCAGTGTTGGGGTTTTACCACTTTTTGACAGTGTATGGGCCATACCATTGTTTGGACAACGTGGGGGCCATACCATTGTTTGTGACGGTGTGGGGATGGTACCATCGTTTGGGACAGAGTAGGGGCTGTACCATCGTTTGGGACAGAGTAGGGGCTGTACCATCGTTTGGGACAGAGTAGGGGCTGTACCATCATTTGGGACAGAGTAGGGGCTGTACCATCGTTTGGGACAGAGTAGGGGCTGTACCATGTGTAGTTTCCACCACTGAAAATTCCCATGAGAGCTACCAGATAAAAAAGATTTGGTTATGATAAGTGAGGACAAGACAGCATAAACCACGGAGTAACCGTGGGCTGTGTCCTTCCTCATTATTTACTGAACTAGTCTGCGGTGATGTGAGGTGATCGGCGCCAAAGTGGCCTTGTAAAGCTGCTGATTGCCTGGCCAGCTGTAAACATGCATATTTTTAGTTTAAGGTCGATGCAAGGCAAAGCTGAGAGGACAAGCAGAAAGTGGATGGGTACATCAGTGAGGCTTCTGACCCGCCGAAATAATGACATGACCTGTTTAGCCTGGGGATTTTTAACGAGGCTGGGCTGAGAGTTTAGAACACTTACGAGGTTATATCACCATGAATACGACACATACAGACACTGAATTAATCACTGCTGCAAATTGGCCAACTCTTTTAGGATATTTCTTTGTGCTGCAAAGGATTTTAAAGTGAGGAAGTGAATGAACCTGCCTTTAAGGAGTTGGCATTTTGCCCTGTAGGATTTTTTTTTCCTGATTTTGAAAATATATATTTTTTTAAATGTAGGATTGATGAGGAGTAGAAGGAGGATACATTTTTAAAATAATTTCAAAATAGCCGTGTCTATTCTATGACAGACTCAGTAACCGCTCCCCACTCTCATTTTTCAGGTTTATTCTATTTGCCCCCTCAAAAAAATGTGGGGTGCATGGTGCCCCTGTTTTAGGGTGAGCCACACACTTTAGTTAGTTGAGCTGAAACCCAAGAGAGCACCCAGAGCTCATTAGTGAGGCTTCCACCAAACTCAACACAGTAAACCTTATTTTCATCTCTGCTTTTATGACATGCAGAAACACTTGTTTACATTTGGCTAATGTGGATCCTGTCACAGAGCGCCTTGCTGGAGCAATATTTGATCCAAAATTCACTGTGTCAGTCACCCCAGAGCTAAGCTGTGTCAGTCATCCCAGAGCTAAGCTTTGTCAGTCACCCCAGAGCTACGCTGTGTCAGTCACCCCAGAGCTGTGTCAGCTGTGTCAGTCACCCCAGAGCTACGCTGTGTCAGTCACCCCAGAGCTAAGCGCTGTGTCAGTCACCCCAGAGCTACACTGTGTCAGTCACCCCAGAGCTAAGCTGTGTCAGTCACCCCAGAGCCAGAGCTGCTTTGTCAGTCACCCCAGAGAGCAGTCACCCCAGAGCTGTGTCAGTCATCCCAGAGCTAAGCTTTGTCAGTCACCCCAGAGCTAAGCTGTGTCAGTCACCCCAGAGCTAAGCTGTGTCAGTCACCCCAGAGCTAAGCTGTGTCAGTCACCCCAGAGCTACGCTGTGTCAGTCACCCCAGAGCTAAGCTGTGTCAGTCACCCCAGAGCTAAACTGTGTCAGTCACCCCAGAGCTAAGCTGTGTCAGTCACCCCAGAGCTAAGCTGTGTCAGTCACCCCAGAGCTACGCTGTGTCAGTCACCCCAGAGCTACACTGTGTCAGTCACCCCAGAGCTACACTGTGTCAGTCACCCCAGAGCTACGCTGTGTCAGTCACCCCAGAGCTAAGCTGTGTCAGTCACCCCAGAGCTATGCTGTGTCAGTCACCCCAGAGCTACGCTGTGTCAGTCACCCCAGAGCTACGCTGTGTCAGTCACCCCAGAGCTACGCTGTGTCAGTCACCCCAGAGCTGAGGCAATTACGCATGCATCCCGGGTGCTGCGTCTATTCATTCAACAAATCGCTAACGAGCGAAAGGAGAGAAACCAGAGAGAGAGTGAGGGAGACCGAGGGACAATTATTCAGCTGAAGGTGAACTGAGCCCCACTGCTGTCTGTAGAAAAGGAGAGGGATGAATGGAGGGAGGAGGAGGAGGGGGAGGAGGAGGGAGGGCTCGCTCAGCAGGAGGGCGGTAAAGAAAAGGAGGGAGGTGAGGAGGCAGAGTGGGGCAGGGAGTGCAGGCCCTGTGGGGGATGGAGGCAGATCCGCTCCACTCGGCCTGTGTGTCTGCGGCGCTGACAGACAGCGAAGGCAAGAGCAGAGGCTCCCATTCTCTGCCATTACAGTGTGTGTGTGTGTGTGTGCGTGAGAGTGTGTGTGTGTGTGTGTGTGTGTGTGTGCACAAGTGTGTGTGTGTGTGTGTGTGTGTGTGTGTGTGTGTGTGAGTGTGTGCGAGTGTGTGTGTGTGTATGTATGTGTGTGTGTGTTAGATTTCAATGGAAAAATACACGAGTGTGTGTGTGTGTGTGTGTGTGTACGTGTGTGTGTGTGTGTGTGAGTGTAGTGGACAGTACAGTACAGTACAGTGAGTGTGTGTTAGATTTATAGTAAGTATAGTATAGTATAGTATAGTATAGTATTGTATTGTATTGTATTGTATTGTATAGTATAGTAGTAAATGTTATCACAGCACCTTTGAGCATAACGCACAGTAATCACAGTGTCTGTGCAGATGAAACCAGTGGACCTTCACTCACCGTCACTGTCAATGATCGCTGAATTCTGGCACAGAGAACCAGCGGCTCATTTCTCCACAGGTAAAATATCTCTGGAAATAAAAATGATTAGCCAGTTCTATTCATTAGATATCAAAAGAAAAGTGAGCTCTCAGTTAGCCCACCTGATTAAGTAAAGGTTAAAATAATCATTTAAAATCAAGAAAGAATAGCTGCATACTGTTAATACGCCCCCGATTGATTTATTAAATTACACCCAGAGCAGTCTTACAGTCTCCATCATCTGGGGAGCAGAATAACAGGATCATGACTGCACTGCGCACACATGCCTTATTTTTTATGAGCTTTCATAATTAAAGGAGAGTAAAAAGGGAGCCAGCTGAGAGTAAAGGCAAATGTTTCTTAAAGAAAGGTATACTGATACATTACACATTCTACAGATAATACAGAATCACACTAAATATGGAGTGCAAACATAAAAAAAGTTTCAGAACCGATTCCACACATGTGCGTATGTGTTTGTACTTGTGT
This sequence comes from Albula goreensis, assembly GCA_022829145.1. NCBI lineage: Eukaryota > Metazoa > Chordata > Actinopteri > Albuliformes > Albulidae > Albula > Albula goreensis. The sequence continues at coordinate 1,228,412 of CM040749.1, forward strand.
GTTTATGTTTGTGTGAGAGTGTGTGTGTGTGTGTGTGTGAGTGTGAGTGAGTGAGTGTGTGTGTGTGTGTGTGTGAGTGTGTGTGAGAGTGTGTGTGTGTGTGTGTGTGTGTGTGTGTGTGTGTGAGTGTGAGTGTGAATGAGAGTGTGTGTGTGTGTGAGTGTGTGTGTGTGTGTGTGTGTGTGTGTGTGTGTGTGTGTGTGTGAGTGAGTGTGTGTGAGTGTGTGTGTGTGTGTGTGTGTTTGTACTTGTGTGTTTATGTTTGTGTGTGTCATAGAGAGAGACAGCTGGTTGTTGTGAAGCGCAGGTGTACTCTCATACAGGTGGTTGTGTGTTTGTGTGCTCACTGTGTGGGTGTGAAACTCAGTCAGCTGCTGTGCCACAGGTGTGGTGCTGGTCCCTCAGCGCAGATGGGGGTTGGGGAGGAAACTGCTTTACTGAGACGGACACTCGACACCTTTTCCATCCTGACTTATTATGGGCTGGGAGGGGAGCAGCGGCGGAGAACAGGGAGGGGGCACGCAGTGCGCCACTCAAACACAGAATGGAAATGAGGAACCGGCGCTTTGATGCACCGCCTCGCCGCCGCTGATGGCGCTCTGTTTGACGCGTTTCTGCTGCTGCGCTGCATCGTTGGTTGCGTTATTAACATGCGGAACCTTCCCGCTGACATCCATCCGACTCCCCCGTCTCACGCGCTACGCTTCCTCACACACAGCTCCCCTCAGACACACTCACCACAGAGACCGACGAGGACATCACACACACCCTGCCTGAACGTGTCACACACCCTGCCTGAACATCACACACACCCTGACTGAACACGACACACCTGCCTGAACACCACCACAGAACACCACACACAGACCACACACACCCTGCCCGAACACCACACACCCTGACTGAACACCACACACACCCTGCCTGAACACCACGCACCCTGACTGAACACCACACACACCCTGCCTGAACATCACACACACCCTGCCTGAACACCACACACACCCTGCCTGAACACCACACACACCCTGCCTGAACATCACACACACCCTGCCTGAACACCACATACATCCTGCCTGAACACCACACACACCCTGACTGAACATCACACAAACCCTGCCTGAACATCACACACACCCTGCCTGAACATCACACAACCCATGAACATCACACAAACCCCCTGCCTGAACATCACACACACCCTGACTGAACATCACACAAACCCTGCCTGAACATCACACACACCCTGCCTGAACACCACACACACCCTGCCTGAACCGGCGCCACCAGGACTCAGACATGGAGGGGGAGGGAGCAACGTCACGCAGTTACTCCAGTTAGATTTGAGAGAATCATAATTAATATGGTTGTAAGAATTATTCTTTTTTTATCTAAGACACAAGAATCATGAGGTGAAGGGGGGGTGTAATGTTGTAAAAATAATAATTATTATTAATAGTAGTATTGGTGGTACTAGTATTACTTATAACAAAAACATAATCATAAGATTGTGAACAGTGTGTGCTCAGTATTTTACAGAAATAAACACACAGCAGCCTGTCAGAATGGGTTTGAGATATGAGAACAGCAGACATGCTTTCCTCTGGGCTGGAGGTATTCTGATATCTCTGGGCTTCAGTCTGGAATGTGTGTGTGTGTGTGTGTGTGTGTGTGTGTGTGTGTGTGTGTGTGTGTGTGTGTGTGTGTGTGTGTGTGTGTGTGTGTGTGTGTGTGTGTGTGTGTGTGTGTGTGTGTGAAAGAGGGAGAGAAAATACTGTTTTATTCTGTTTTATAGTTATTCTCCTTTGTGCTTGTAAAGTTAGTGAAGGTTTAGACACCTCTGCATCACACCATATGGTAAAAGGCAGCTGAGTGGGGAAACACGCCATTTGATGATTCTGTATAACATACACTGTAAAAGGTTCAAGTTCAGCTTTAAACAAAACGGCTTCATTAGGAGGGAAACCCAGAGGATGTCAGGGTTCTACCTCCATTCCCATTCCATCCTTCAGGAAAGCGGAGAACAACATCCTGTAAATCTGAAGACTGCTGAAAACAAAAAACAGCCTTAAGATCCATAAGGCGTGAGTGCAGGAAAGTCAGGGTTTTTTTATATGTTCTCAACCACTTATGGTCTCCTGTTCCAATATAGTATATTCAATGTTTATGCCTCAGTAGAGATGCAAGCCCACATGTCCTTATTATGACAAAATATGTGATTTACCACACCGATTTGTAATTTGCAACACAACAAAATTCATCAGTTGGAATGAAATAATTAAGTTCTAAACTCATGATGATGTCACAGTGGCCTTGTGATCCTGTGTTGGTGTCACAGTGGCCTAATGGCGTAGTGAGTTGTGATCCTGTGTTGGTGTCACGGTGGCCCAATGGCGCTGTGAGTTGTGATCCTGTGTTGGTGTCACAGTGGCCTAATGGTGCTGTGAGTTGTGATCCTGTGTTGGTGTCACGGTGGCCTAATGGTGCTGTGAGTTGTGATCCTGTGTTGGTGTCACGGTGGCCTAATGGTGCTGTGAGTTGTGATCCTGTGTTGGTGTCACGGTGGCCTAATGGTGCTGTGAGTTGTGATCCTGTGTTGGTGTCATGGTGGCCTAATGGCGCTGTGAGTTGTGATCCTGTGTTGGTGTCACGGTGGCCTAATGGCGCTGTGAGTTGTGATCCTGTGTTGGTGTCACGGTGGCCTAATGGCGCTGTGAGTTGTGATCCTGTGTTGGTGTCACGGTGGCCTAATGGCGCTGTGAGTTGTGATCCTGTGTTGGTGTCACGGTGGCCTAATGGCGCTGTGAGTTGTGATCCTGTGTTGGTGTCACGGTGGCCCAATGGCGCTGTGAGTTGTGATCCTGTGTTGGTGTCACGGTGGCCTACTGGCGCTGTGAGTTGTGATCCTGTGTTGGTGTCACGGTGGCCTAATGGCGCTGTGAGTTGTGATCCTGTGTTGGTGTCACGGTGGCCTACTGGCGCTGTGAGTTGTGATCCTGTGTTGGTGTCACGGTGGCCCAATGGCGCTGTGAGTTGTGATCCTGTGTTGGTGTCACAGTGGCCCAATGGCGCTGTGAGTTGTGATCCTGTGTTGGTGTCACGGTGGCCTAATGGCGCTGTGAGTTGTGATGTGGTGATGATGGGGGCAGATGTTCCGGTGGGGCAGGGCTCAGGGGGTGGATGATCCTGGCACAGCGCAGGCCCGTGAGTGTCAGGGTGGGACAGGCTCCATCTGCTCTCATGTCCCCTGTGGTTCCCCCCAGATGGACCGTCTGGAGCTCGCTGCTCAGCTGGGTAAGCGGCAGGTCTCAGATCAGCACTGGGCTGCGTGCAGTTCACAGGAACAGGTGGGATAAATTCTCACATTTTCAGAAGAATTTCACAATGATGCAGTTTTGCTCTGATGCTCATAACTTATTCTCAGTGGCATTTTTTACCTCATGTAATCAATAATTTAATGATCTGTATCGTGTTGCTGCTCTGCTATTGTATGTGAGTGCTGCATGTTATTGTGCTCTGAGTGCCACAAAAATATCTGAAAGTCATTCATTTCTTCACTCAAGCATATACTCACTCTTTCACTCAGTCACTCACCCACTCACTCAATTACTCACTCAGTCACTCAGTTTCTCACTCACTCTCTGACTTCATTGCACCCAAACACAAATACACAGCAGCAGCTATGTGCTCCACAGTGTGCTGCAGAGAGCCGTGTGGCCTGGCTAGTGCTAAGCATGTGGGTGTGCGCTCAAAATGGCCGCCATGAAGAGTTTGACACATAATTTATCATTATATTTGTGCAGATCCAGCAGCAGGTGATGCAATAGCTGCTGTGTGGACTGTGCAGCTGAATCTGCAACGACAGTCAGCACCAGGGCGATGATCATATGAGTATCTGGTACCCCAAAGTCAAGCGTCAAGCTGCAGGTTAATAATGTAAGTGCTGTTGGTGATTTACAGAATGTTTTCATCCTGGCTAGCAAAGTAATGAGCATTAACATTAGCTGATTGGAGAAATAATGTTTAAAACTGTTATATTAAACATCAAGCTAATTTACTACTGAAAATAAATAGTCTTCGTGGTTAAGC
>CM040749.1:1237500-1242500 GCA_022829145.1 Albula goreensis
AGTAGTATCAGGAGGAGGGGCAGTAGTATCAGGAGGAGGGGCAGTAGTAACAGGATGAGGGGCAGTAGTATCAGGAGGAGGGGCAGTAGTATCAGGAGGAGGGGCAGTAGAAACAGAGGGAGGGGCAGTAGTATCAGGAGGAGGGGCAGTAGAAACAGAGGGAGGGGCAGTAGTATCAGGAGGTGGGGCAGTAGTATCAGGAGGAGGGGCAGTAGAAACAGAGGGAGGGGCAGTAGTTTCAGGAGGAGGGGCAGTAGTATCAGGATGAGGGGCAGTAGTATCAGGAGGAGGGGCAGTAGTATCAGGATGAGGGGCAGTAGTAACAGAAGGAGGGGCAGTAGTAACAGAAGGAGGGGCAGTAGTAACAGGAGGAGGGGCAGTAGTAACAGAAGGAGGGGCAGTAGTAACAGGATGAGGGGCAGTAGTAACAGAAGGAGGGGCAGTAGAAGCGGAGAAGGGAGCAGCTGAATTACAGCACGGGGCAGTAGTAACAGGAGGAGGGGCAGTAGTATCAGGAGGAGGGGCAGTAGTAACAGGAGGAGGGGCAGGAGTAACAGGAGGAGGGGCAGTAGAAGCGGAGACAGGAGCAGCTGAATTACAGCACGGGGCAGTAGTATCAGGAGGAGGGGCAGTAGTAACAGGAGGAGGGGCAGTAGTAACAGGAGGAGGGGCAGTAGTATCAGGAGGAGGGGCAGTAGTAACAGGAGGAGGGGCAGTAGTATCAGGAGGAGGGGCAGTAGAATCGGAGACAGGAGCAGCTGAATTACAGCATGGGGTAGCATTGCTTCATTTGTTAAACAGCAGTTCATGCTCCACTGCCCCTTAGCAGAGACCCAGCGATGCCTGGAAACCACCCTCTACCTCCAATCTCCCATCTCATACACTTACCCTGCAGTGCCCCGCCTGTCAGGCCCTGTTCTTCATTGAAATGTTTTTTCCTCCTCTCTCTTTCTCGCCATCTCTATATCTGTCCCTGTCTCTCTCTTGCACTCTGTTTTTCATTTTCTCTTTTCTTTGCTTTTCCTGAGTCTATTTAATCTTTAGATGTTTTGTACACACAGGTGTACACAAGCTCAATGTAAAATGATCAGTAAACGGAGGTAAGTGCGGTAGGACGCTGGTATAGTATAGTAACACTGCTGGTATCTGGAAAGAGGTGTTGAAAGACTGTCTCTGAATGTAGAAGTGCTGATAAATATGAGAGGAGCCGGTACGTACATGAGCGCGTCAGTGGTTTGAGTAAGAGGGTGTCAGTGAGTCAAAGTATTCCATCCGCCACAGAGCTTTATTTATACACTGAGTGATCCCAGCTCTGCTGCCGTGATATAGAGTGAGCCGCACAGACAGCAGGCTCAAATAAAGCCAAACTCAAATACGAAACTAAACCAGCACAACAAAGTTTTAGCTTGCCTGTGGGCTGCATGCCTGCTCTAGGCTCTTTAGCGCACACTGTGTGGCGTCTCCCTGTCCCAGGACGGCCCCCAATGGGAGTGTCTCACTGTTCCAGGACCGCCCCCAATGGGAGTGTCTCGCTGTCCCAGGACCGCCCCCAATGGGAGTGTCTCCCTGTCCCAGGACCGCCCCCAATGGGAGCGTCTCGCTGTCCCAGGACCGCCCCCAATGGGAGTGTCTCCATTTCCCAGGACCGCCTCCTATGGGGAGTGTCTTTCTGTCCCAGGACCGCCCCCAATGGGAGTGTCTCGCTGTCCAAGGACTGCCCCCTATGGGAGTGTCTCCCTGTCCCAGGACCACCCCCAATGGGAGTGTCTCCCTGTCCCAGGACCGCCCCCAATGGGAGTGTCTCGCTGTCCCAGGACCGCCCCCAATGGGAGCGTCACACAGGCCTGATATCCCAGCAGCCCCTGCCCTGGAACTGTGTAGCTGTTAAAAATACATTATTAACCTGTTTTATTACCTAAAGCGCACACAAAAGAAGAGTTTCTAGCCAGGAACAGGATATGGATTATTTGGATCAGGGTGCAGCAGCATAAAACAGTTAAGCAGCACTAAAAAGACACCCCCTTCAGAATATGTGCATTTGGTTTTCTCCATTAAAGTTCCTCTCCTTTTCATGTGCTGTGGTTTTGCCCTTACCTCCTTTAAAAATGGCAGACAGGTAATCTTTCCCACACATTTCAGCCATAAAATATGCTATAATGTCACTCACCACATAATTATTTGTCTCATTTCCTGCACAAGTGACCCATTACACATCTGTACATAAGCAGGATTAATACACATTTTGCGAGTTATTATGTTTTTTTTTTATTTAGAAGAGCTTGGTCGGCCATTTTTAACCCTGCGTGTGTGTGCTTGAATGTTGCAGCGTAAAATTGCATAGTATTATTTTGTGTGCGTTATTTTATTTTTGTCTTTTTAAAGTATCCGCCCAGGAACTCGATGCACTCAAGACAATTCTTTGCACAGATGAGGAGCACTTTATTTTATTTTATGCTTCATTCCCTCAGAACATTTTCAGCTCTCATAAAAGGAAACACACGTTTTTAAAAGTATCCTGAGCAGAGTAAAACGGAATTAGACTCAGCTAGGATTTCCATCTGTACCACTGATTTTATATTTCTGTAGCCTTATCTGCTTTTAGACAGACACACACACACACACACACACACACACACAAACACACACATCTCTGCTCACAAATATGTGACTTCACAGTCATTATACAAACAGACTGTAATGAGCAAGATTTTTGTTTATTTTATTCTTTGGCATGTGAGCGCTACAGAACAATAAAAATGCAGTATGTGTACAGTGTTCCATCCAGAGGTGTGTTCACTTCCAAAAGCACACACAGGTCTTTCAGAAAGGCTCACACTTTGCATAAGTCATCTGGTCTAAATTAACGGACACAGTCATGCACAACAGTTTCAGTTAAATTCAGCATATAGTGTTTTCAGTAAAGCATCGGTGAGCCTTTATCTGTCCTGAGAGATTCATTGGCAGAGATGGAATGTGCTGCTCTGTGTCTATGAGCCAATCCCAACTGAGTCACTCTCAGTCTATGAGCCAATCCCAACTGAGTCACTCTCAGTCTATGAGTCAATCCCAACTGATTCACTCTCAGTCTATGAGTCAATCCCAACTGAGTCACTCTCAGTCTATGAGTCAATCCCAACTGATTCACTCTCAGTCTATGAGTCAATCCCAACTGAGTCACACTCAGTCTATGAGTCAATCCCAACTGAGTCACTCTCAGTCTATGAGTCAATCCCAACTGAGTCACTCTCAGTCTATGAGTCAATCCCAACTGAGTCACTCTCAGTCTATGAGTCAATCCCAGCTGAATCACTCTCAGTGTATGAGTGGATCCTGACTGAGTCACTCTCAGTCTATGAGCCAATCCCAACTGAGTCACTCTCAGTCTATGAGTCAATCCCAACTGAGTCACTCTCAGTCTATGAGTCAATCCCAGCTGAATCACTCTCAGTGTATGAGTGGATCCTGACTGAGTCACTCTCAGTCTATGAGCCAATCCCAACTGAGTCACTCTCAGTCTATGAGTCAATCCCAACTGAGTCACACTCAGTCTATGAGTCAATCCCAACTGATTCACTCTCAGTCTATGAGTCAATCCCAACTGAGTCACTCTCAGTCTATGAGTCAATCCCAACTGAGTCACTCTCAGTCTATGAGTCAATCCCAACTGAGTCACTCTCAGTCTATGAGTCAATCCCAGCTGAATCACTCTCAGTGTATGAGTGGATCCTGACTGCGTCACTCTCAGTCTATGAGCCAATCCCAACTGAGTCACTCTCAGTCTATGAGCCAATCCCAACTGAGTCACTCTCAGTCTATGAGTCAATCCCAGCTGAATCACTCTCAGTGTATGAGTGGATCCTGACTGAGTCACTCTCAGTCTATGAGCCAATCCCAGCTGAGTCACTCTCAGTCCATTATGTGATGGTGACTGAGTCACACTGAGGCAGTGCTCCTGGTGTAAAGTCTAAATGCAGGGAGGCACAGTCACGGCCGGTTTGACTCTGGCACAGTGTCATTAATGAGGACAATAAACGCTCTTCAGATAGACTGCTGCTCTGAGGGGAGCTTCACATCCACAGACTGTGTGGAATTTCCTTTCCTTTAATTAAAATCAGCTCATCTAAGAGAAGAAAATAAATACATTCACACATAAAACAATCCCACAGTGTGCACTGAGGAGAGCCTCCAGTTCTCCTCCTGCGGGATCCGGCTGACGAGCCCCTCTGTGTTTCTGCTCACGTTCAGCGCTCTGGAGCCGTGGCGCGCTTTCACTCAGGCTCTTTCCTGTCATGCGCAGAGATACGAACACACCTGAGCGCCGTTTCACTGCCCCCAACGCCCCCAACACACGCTCACCCCCTCTGCCCTGGGCCTGGGGCAGGACAGTCAGAGTTGTAGGGAGAGGCAGAGCTCCTGCTTTAGTCTCTGTGTAGCGTACTGCGTAGTTAGTCGTGTTTTCTGTGTTCTGCTGTATTACACTGAGTCTGCATGTGCCCTAAACAGGGCCGCTGGTCAGGTGAGTTACACTCTCTGGTGTTATTTATGGCACCATGCTTTGTCAAAATGCTGCATGTGGAAACAGTCCACACCTTTCAGAAATAACCCATCATCATACGTGCATGCTGAAATTATTAATGCTGGTGTTATACAGTACATTCTGAAATGCATTGCTGTGAAATATATTTAAGATATATGTGTATTACAAAATCCAGCAGATCCCAGCATGTATGGCTAGAACCTTCACAGAGATGTTATATGCTGTAGTATATGTTGAATATATTGTGAGGATAATTTCAGTACCATAGAATATTCTGTTCCTTTTATGAAAGGTGGTTGCCTGGCAACATGGCTGAGGTGTGTGACTGTACATGGCTCGGTCCACAGCCTTGAACAGTGATGCTGCGATGACCTCATTGCGATGACATCATCGCATCACACTAAAACAAGTTCATCAGAAACGGATGAGTCATGTACCTCACAAGGCAAAAAAAAAAAGGGTG
>CM040749.1:1247500-1250000 GCA_022829145.1 Albula goreensis
ACACACCCTGTGACAGAGTTATTCATGTGCCCTGCTGCTTGCTGGTGCTCTGCATCTCCACCAGCATGAGGAGGGCAGACCCCCCTTCCTACAGCCTGGAGGCCCACCTCTGTCTCTGGGGTTTGTCATCAAAGATTACCCTCACTCGATTGGACGATTAGTTGTACTCACCAATGTAAAAATGCTCATTTTAAATACATTTAAGTAAAGTATGTGTGCCGTTCAGGCTGTGAGTGTATCAGTCATTATGATAGTAAAGTGTATCAGTCTTTACTAGACTGCGTGCTGGCACACACTAATTAGTGAGGCCATCTCGGCTTGACACTGAGGAAATTAAAAAGCAGGATACGGGTTGTGGGCGTTCTGAAGAGCAGCAGTATGGCGAGCAGGCCGGGCAGTCATGCTAAACTCTGCCTTCTGTAGTAGCTACAGCTCAGCTATCTTTTCATTTACATTTCCACCTTTGGCACCCGTTTGCTTCCCTGCCTTCACTAGCATTAGCAAATGTTTCTAGTGACCAGAGAAATAGATTGTCGCAGCTGATTTCAGCTGAAATGATCTCACATGCATTTTGTAGAAGGTGCGTCAGATGCCTGACGGTAGCAGGATCTTTCCGCCCCGCTGCGGGTGATATCTGGGCATGGGCAGAGAGAGAGGGTGGAGTCCGCCCCACTGATAAAGCCAGGCGGCTGAAGGGTTGCCGATAAGCCGCTAACGTGATTTTAGCTGCGCCAGCAAGCATATGAAAAAGGTACTGATTCCAACCATGTTAAGGAGAGTTCAGACCAGCAGGAGAGAGTTCAAGAGATGGGGGGGAGGGAACAAATTTAACGGTTGAAGTATCTCACGTCAGGAAAAAAAATAACGGGACGTATTGCTTTCTTTCAAATTGTTTATTAAAGGAGTGGATACGTTTGTCAGACAGCGTGACTGACGTTGATTAGAAATGAATCATAAGCCATAGCATTCACCTCGTAGCGCGCGTGTAAGAGACAGACACTCTGATGAGCTCGACTAGCTATGTTCTTTCCTCCCTCCCGACGTCTCCCCCGTGGGGCTGCTCTTTGCGGAAAATCAAAAGGGAAAAGGCAAATTAGACATCCTATCACTCCTCATCAGACACCCAGCTCTTCAACAGATGCAGCATCCTTTGGTTTGAGCTCCATGTAAAGGGTGTTCTCTCGCTCTCTCTCTCTCTCTCTCTCTCGCTCTCTCTCTCTTTGTTCTCAGCTGAAATTTGAACATGCCTGTGTGAGTAATTTACTTTCCTGAGGTGTGCTGTGCTTGTTTTAACATGAGGTGGTCTTTTTAATGAAGGGGATCAAGAATGTGATATTTGATTCTGTGGATGTGTTTTGTTTTGGTGCTTTAGTGAAATTTGTTTTTAAAATTTTTTTCTGCCCTTTGAAGCATTTTCTTGTCTTTCTGAAGCAAAGGTGGGGGTAGGAGACTGTTAAGGTGGAAATAAAATATGTGATTTATGGTATCAATTCATGATTATTTTCTATCATAAAGTATAGAAATATATCTCTCGTAGGTGTAGGAGCAAATGAATGAGAATTGCTACCTGGATTTCTTGCAGGGCAGGTGGGGGAGAGGAGAGGTTAAGAATGGGGAGCGAACCTCATCAGGCCCTCTTGGAGACGTACCTGACCACCCAACCACAACAGGTATGATCTACCTGACCCAAACCGTCTTTTTCAGAGGAACAGTTTTGTGAAGTTGTGTTCTTGGAGGTGCGAGTCTTCTTTTTCCACTGCTGGCCGCAGCAGAGGGATCCTGAGGGAGACTGAACTGGGATCTGTGGTACGGCTTAGCATTTCACAGGCAGCGTTATTTAGATTAATTAGCGCAAACAGTAAAGTAAATTGAATAAAACGGGGTAATTGGTTCCCTGCAGCAGGTCCTGGCAGATGCAGGGTCCTGGCAGGACTCTGCGGAGTTGCCCTGCCTGTGCCTTCACCTCTCTGACCCCTCAGGATAATTGTGTTTTTATTTTCCCTGTAATGAGTGTTAATTGGATTGACTGTTGGCCTCATGCAGTTTGACTGGAATGAGGCAGCGGTTGCCAGCTTTCACCGCTGTTCAGTGTCCTTCCCAGCAGAGAATTCTCCATTATTCACCTTCTCCTGATTAAGACTGAAGACAAGCTATCTAAACTCAGTATTTAGCATACTGCTCTTATCTAGCACATCCGCTGAGCTGCAGTGTGTGTGTGAGTGTGTGTGAGAGAGAGAGAGAGAGAGAGAGAGAGTGTGTGTGTGTGTGTGTGTGTGTGTGTGTGTGTGTGTGTGTGTGTGTGTGTGTGTGTGTGAGAGACAGAGAGAGACAGAGGGTGTGTGTGTGTGTGTGTGTGTGTGTGTATGAGAGAGAGAGAGAGAGACAGTGTGTGTGTGTGTGTGTGTGTGTGTGTGTGTGTGTGTGTGTGTGTGAGAGAGAGAGAGACAGAGGGTCGGTGTGTGCGTGTGTCTGTGTATGTGTATGTGTGTGTGTGTGTGTG
>CM040749.1:1262500-1265000 GCA_022829145.1 Albula goreensis
TAGAGAGAGTGAGAGAGAGAGAGAGAGAGATAGTGAGTGCATACATGTGTCCATATGTGTCTGTGTTTTTCCTTTGTATGTGTGTGTGTGTGTGTGTGTGTGTGTATCTGCATATGTTTGAGTGTTTGTATGTATATGAGTGTTTGTGCAATAAACTGAGCCTTTGCTCGCTGTTAAGCAGTTGTCATGGGAACAAATCTGTATGGTAACTATGGTTATGAATTCCATTCTTATAGCGCCTTCCCTCTAAGGACCTGAGAGAAAAACATCACATACACCACATATGTGCTCCAGCTTCAGTTCACCAGTGTCCCTCAGCTTCAGCAGCAGGTAATACGGCTGTGTGTCTGTGCTTGTGTCTGTGCTGTGCGTCTGTGCTAGTTTCTGTGCTGTGTGTCTGTGCCAGTGTCTGTGCTAGTGTCTGTGCTTGTGTCTGTGCTGTGTGTCTGTGCCAGTGTCTGTGCGGTGTGTCTGTGCTGGTGTCTGTGCTCTGTGTCTGTGCTGTGTGTCTGTGCTAGTGTCTGTGCTGTGTGTCTGTGCTTGTGTCTGTGCTGTGTGTCTGTGCCAGTGTCTGTGCTGTGTGTCTGTGCCAGTGTCTGTGCTGTGTGTCTGTGCTGTGTGTCTGTGCCAGTGTCTGTGCTGTGTGTCTGTGCCAGTGTCTGTGCTGTGTCTGTGCTAGTGTCTGTGCTGTGTGTCTGTGCTTGTGTCTGTGTGTGTCTGTGCTAGTGTCTGTGCTGTGTGTCTGTGCTAGTGTCTGTGCCAGTGTCTGTGCTGTGTGTCTGTGCCAGTGTCTGTGCTGTGTCTGTGCTAGTGTCTGTGCTGTGTGTCTGTGTGTCTGTGCAGTGTCTGTGTCTGTGCTAGTGTCTGTGCTGTGTGTCTGTGCCAGTGTCTGTGCCAGTGTCTGTGCTAGTGTCTTTGCTTTGTGTCTGTGCCAGTGTCTGTGTGTCTGTGCTGTGTGTCTGTGCCAGTGTCTGTGCTAGTGTCTTTGCTTTGTGTCTGTGCCAGTGTCTGTGCTAGTGTCTTTGCTTTGTGTCTGTGCCAGTGTCTGTGTATCTGTGCTGTGTGTCTGTGCTAGTGTCTGTGCTGTGTGTCTATGCCAGTGTCTGTGTACATTCACAGTCAGAGCTGGGCTTGGCACTCTCTCAGCAGGTAAAAGTGTCTATCTGCCTGAAGTGTGCAGCTAAAGAAGAGATGATATCTCCACTAATTATAAATCAATACAGCATGCCTGAGCAGGCTGAGAGACACTATGCTCGGAATCATCTGAGCTTGTCACTGAGAGGTTGCAGGTTCAGTTCCGAGGAGGGGCATGGCCATGGTGTCCCTCAGCTGCTGCAGCAAAGATCCAGCTGGCTGAAAGTAAATGTGTTTCCTGACTCTGGATAATGGACTCAGCTAAATGCATACATGTAATATGATTTTATACCTGTTACAGCACATGATGTCACAGTGCAATGAGATCTATCATTTGTGCCTTGTGTCTGATTAGGACACATAATACTGACAGTGAGACCATGCTACACAATGTACATATTTGCTCAGGTGAATGATATGTGTGATCATCAGATTTGAGGGGCAGCAGGGGAAGCCCGTCTGCTCCCGAAGAGGAGGCTGAGCAGCTGAGGAGGAAGCCGAATGAAAAACGTATTCAGACAAGTTTAAGCCCCATTTAACTCTGACTTATCTGACATAGATCCCACGCTCCAGATTAAGCATGCTTGGTATCTTGGTAATTATGAAGCCACCTAAGGACAGAATGGGTTCATCAGTCAATGTTTTAGGTGCTGCTCTCTCAGGATACATGCAGAACTGCTCATCGCAGGGAAATAATGATGTGTGCGGCTGGCTGTTTTCTCAGTACTCAGAAAGGACTGAATTGACCCATCTCCTGTTATTGGCTCATTAAACAGGGTCGGTGTAGACAGAGGTTTGCAGCAGGCTGAGAGCCTCTGCTCATTAGAGAGCAGAGAGGCCTGATCACCTCACACTCACACAGCTCATACTGTGATGCTGTCTGCTCATACCGCAGCAATCAAGATGATGACAGCGCACAGAGGGACACAACCCTACCGGGGAATCAAACCTGCAACCCCCTAACCCAGCTCCCTAACCATTAAACTACACTGTAACCTCTGAGCTACAAGCCCAGCTCCCTAACCATTACACTACACTGTAACCTCTGAGCTACAAGCCCAGCTCCCTAACCATTATACTACACTGTAACCTCTGAGCTACAAGCCCAGCTCCCTAACCATTATACTACACTGTAACCTCTGAGCTACAAGCCCAGCTCCTAACCATTACACTACACTGTAACCTCTGAGCTACAAGCCCAGCTCCCTAACCATTATACTACACTGTAACCTCTGAGCTACAAGCCCAGCTCCCTAACCATTACACTACACTGTAACATCTGAGCTACAAGCCCAGCTCCCTAACCATTATACTACACTGTAACCTCTGAGCTACAAGCCCAGCTCCCAAACCATTACAACACACA